>CM076583.1:417598972-418131636 GCA_034641835.2 Pinus albicaulis
CATAGTTATTTGAGATATATTATTCTTATGCGTAACCCAAATAATATTGATGAATTTTGTATCCAAGCCACTCATATCGATTCAAGGGGAAATAATGTTGAGGAAAACTTCTCAAAGAAACCAATTTATCATGTTACAAGAAAGAAGAATGGAAAGGGTATGGTGAAAATAATAGCTATAGTGAAGAAAGAAGATGAGAAGCCTTCATGTTCACATTGCAAAAAGAAATCACATGATGATGCCAAGTGTTAGAAACTTCATCTAAAATTAAAGGCAAGGTGATTTATAAATTATTGGGTATGTGTCCCATTCTTTAGATGACTATGTCCATGTGTTGTAAAATGTATGACATGTAATGAAGGGTGGCATTCCACTAAAAAATAAAATTGGGAGACTTTTTCGCATCCATTTTTTGTGGATTTTAGTTCACAGTATTGACTAAAAGTGGTTTTGTGGCACATGGTGGTTTTTCCCATGGTTTGGTAGTTTTAATCAAGGAACTACAATTATATTTTGATCCATGGTAAATATTTTGGTGCTTTATAGTTGCCATAAGATATATATTGTACATAAAATATATGTTGAAAAATCTTGTTGGTTTGCCGAGTTTTGGGTTCTAGAATAAAATATTTGTGTTAATGTGTGTGTGTGCATTTTCCATTACATATTTTATATGTTAATTATGAAGTTATTTGTGGCAATTAATTATACATGGTTAAAACTACGTATGGCTTCAAGGGGATGACTTTGTGGCTATGGGATTTTTCTTGGGCTTGTGGTAGACCATATTATAGTGGGAGAACTGTGGAAGTGATTCTTGTGGTGAGAATGAAATAACAAACAATTCAAAGATAGAGATAGAAAAATTCTATTGGCTAAGTTTTGAGATATGAAAGCTCAAAATAGAAGATTAATTGGCGGGCAAAGATCTATGGATCGCTATGTATCTCAATATTACACCAATACTGATGTTAATAGAAGACTGGACCAAGTTGGATCAAAAGGGAAAGAGCAGACTACATTTTTTTTATGTGATTGTGTTTCCAAGATTTAGTAATAATGGATGTTTCAGGGGAAGCTACAACAAAGGCTTCGTGGGACAAGTTAGGGGATTTAGATGAAGATAAATTCATTAGTTTTTTATGTTCTCTACCAAACTAATGGGATAGGTTGTTTATTTCCATATGTAGTAATGCAACTTATATTTTAAAGTTCAATGACATAGTATCATTCATGTTATTAGAGGAGATGAGACGAAAAAACATAGAAATCTAGAATAAAGATGCCTTCTCTGTAAGATGACGCTCCCAAAATAGAAATAAAAATAAATCCTCAAGTGGAAGATCTAAACCTAGAAGAAGATATAGTTATCAAGGAAAGTTTTTAAAGGCATGTTGAAGATGTGGAAAAGAAGGGCATTAGAAGAAATATTGTAGATCTAAAATTCCCGACAAAGGAACAAGATGCAAAGATGCTCCTTCTATAGAAGAAAAAGCCTCCTCGTATGAAGAAATGGATGTGTACTTGGCTTCTTCAAGTACAAATGTGGATCATGAGGTAAGGATGATCAACTCAAGTACATTCTTTCATATGGATTCTCATAAAGAGTGGTTTTGCGAGTATGAAATATTTGATAGTAGTGATGTTTTCTTTCGAGATGACTCAACAACCATAATCTTAGGACAAGTAAAATTCATGTTGAGACTCGTGGGTGGAAGGATTAGAACACTCCTTGGTGTTATGCACATCCTAGGATTAGCCAAAATGATTTATTTTTATAGGAAAGACGAGTGATTTAGGTGTAAAAAGCATGTTTGAGTGGATATGAAGTGTGCCAAAAATGGATCAAGACAATTGCAAATTTTCCAAAAACTTGTTTGGGAAAACTATCCAGAAGCCTATTCTATGTGTCACTAATATATAATATCTATATATATTATTCACGTGATTGAAACATTGTAACTATGATTGAGAGTGTGATTGATTTATGATTTTTTTTTTTTAATTCAAATTGTTTTTTTATCTTTTTAGCTGGAATTATAACTTTTATTTAATTAAATTATTTAAATATATAAATAGATTTAAATAATTTAATGTAATTAAATTATTATATGTTTTATAACTTTTATTTAATTAAATTATTTAAATATATAAATAGATTTAAATAATTTAATGTAATTAAATTATTATATGTTTTAGAGTTTTTAATTAAATACTACAAATAATTTTGGTTATATATATATGTGTGTCAAAAATTCACAACTCAAACTTATAATTCAACAAAATTTTTACCTAATTCTAAATTTTATAATAAAAACTCCAAAACCCATAACATTGAATACATTCCACACTACATCATTGTAACTTTAATTTTTATTATTGAACTAAAAATTTAAAAAAAATAATAAACATATTAACTTTATTTAATTATAAATTATATATATATATATATATATATATATTTTAAAAGCATTTTTCCATTTAATTTACTGAACTAAATAAATATTTAGTTAAATCAAAATCAACTAAATACGCATTTGGTTCGATTGATGTAACCAATAAAATAATAAATACTTTCGTTCGTATGGTTTTCACTGTTTATGGTTTTCATTTATTCATTACACACATTGACGCACATGCAAGTTGATCGACTACCATGAAATATGACATAATAATATCAATACGGTCCTAACCAGAAACCAGTGAAGTCATTATTACAATAATTTCCAAGGTCTACCCTGACCCCACACAGTACATGTAAATGGTGACTGAGATTGTTAGCACTGAATATTGTCACTTCTCGTAACAACCCCTTCTGACACCACAGCTATAAATTTAACGCCACAAAACCTTTTTATATATCAAGGTTTAATTAAATTGTTAATGGTCTCTTCAGTCTAGCTCCACAAGTGAGGAAAATTGTTTATGATTTTTTTTAATCGTATTTAATTTTGTTAATTTTTTTAATAAACTTTTTTAGATTCACAAATTTTATATTTGTTTTGGATTTTAAATTTGAGTGTGAATTTAATGAAATATTATAATTTTATTTAATATCAAAATAAATGAATAAATGAATTAGAAGTTTATTTTATTTGAAAAAAAAATGTTATTTTAACTATCACATACATATACCTCATGGGGCGGATGATCATGGTTTGAGCAGAGTGACTTGGTGTGGATGAGACGCTTACATTTGACAATAGATGGATGTAGGATAGGCAGTAAGGATAAAAAGTGTCAGAGGCGTAAAAGTTTCGAGAAGGATGGAACTTAGTATAAATGTTGGGTAATTATTTGGTTGCATTGTTTGTGGTCTCAGGGTATGGGCGATAGTGTGGCTAGTGAAATTAATGTAGAGTATGCACATGCCTCTAATATTTGCATGCTTGCCCGTCTTGTGAATTCGATCTATGCCCTTGTAGCTGGTCGGTGGGGATTGCATAGTGGTCTTGTTGGGAAGCCCAACCACACAGTCTCAGATCCTTGGGCAAGTGTTTGATGGTGTTTGCATTGCTTCTGGTTCGCACTGGAAGACAACGTCTTGTTAGTCAAGTTCGTGGGTAACAATCGATGGACAAACTTTGACACTCAGGACGGGGTTTTGGTAAGTTTTTTTTGATGGGTTTTCTCTTGTAAGTGTTTCGACTTCGCTCCAATTCTGGGAGCGTTTTGGGATAGTACCAACCCAAGGAAGTATTGGCTTTGGAACCTTGGGTGTCGAGAGGTGGGGGCTAGCAATTGGTTGGTTATAGTGGTCTTTTCTAGGCGAGGAAACCCCCTCTAGTTGTTTGTGTCACCGCTGCCCTAAAAGGGTGGTGGTTGAGCTGACAACTTGTGTGTGTGTGGCTTGGGAGCTTGTGTGGGCTAGAATTATCATTCCTCTCATTTTTTGTCTTGGCCATGGTGTGTATTAGGGTGGGCCTCGAGCCCGAACCATAGTTGGGATCTTTTAATGGAGGTTTGTTTCACTTGAATAGATGATTATGTAGTATTGTCGGATTAGGAGGGGGTTGAAGCCTCATGGCCAATAGGGCATGAGCTGTGGTGATTAGGTGAGAGTGAAAGATGATGATGGGGGTGTGGGCACTGAGTTGGAGGGGGAATTGGCTCATGAACGAGTCCCTTCTCCTAGACATGTAGACTAGCGACCATCCATGGAATCTTTGGACCTTCATATGTGGAAAACAATGACAATGTTGGAGGAATTGAGGCAACAACGACATGATGACCGTAATGAAGTCATCACATTTATGAACAACCTGCAACAGAATCCATGTGATATCCTTGAACCCTTGACCTCTATGAGAAGCAGTCAAAGGCACGCCTATGACTGCCTAAATGAGATGGAGGCACATCTAGCTCACCTAGAATTTCATGTCCATGGGGATCGTAGACCTTAAGTTGCTCCTAGTGCTGGAGATGTGCTTGATTTCTCTCATGTTTCATGATGGTTGTTGGTTGTATTCTCATTCTTTATGTTTTATGGGCTTTCTATTATTATTTTTTAGTTAGTATGTAAAACTTGGTCGTTTATCCTTAGTTTTACATTTCTCTCCTGGCCAACAAATCTGATTGGAGTGAGGCTAGGAGAGCAGGGGCCTTCATGTTTATCTATTGTAAATTTTTGAAGAACTAATAGAAAATTATGGCCGACCAAAAACAAAACTACCACAAACATATAAGTTAAATCATTGGTAAATTAAAACACATACAATACAATACCTCTTTTTTTTTGGGGGGGGGGGAGGGGGGTGGATGGTAAATACATGCAAGCATTTTAAACGATGATTTATTAATTATTTTTTTAATATTTTATTTCATTTTTATTTTTTATTTTAATGTATTTTTGTTAAGACAAAATGTTTTAATTAATATTTATTATTATTAATTTGTTATTTTGTTTTGTTTTATTTTTATGTAATTTTATTTTATTTTTATTTTGATGTAATTTGACTAAGTCAAAATATATATTTAACATTACAACATTTTTTTTATATTAAGTTTGAGAAAACATCATAACTTAAAAAAAAATCTAAAATATTTAATAAAAATTACATCTTTACTATCAATTTAATAATTACTGATAATTAAATTAAAATTCTAAACAACTATTATAAATAAACACAATGTAAATGTAAAACTTATAAATAAACACAATGTAAATGTAAAACTTAATATGACTGAAAAAAACTCACATCTCTTTTTTTTTAAAACTTAAACTTATTTGGCATCAATTTAAATTATAAAATATCAAAACAGTCAAAATTAAAACTAATTTTATGCGTCTCTTCCTAAATAACCTCATCTCCAATATCCATTTGTTAACTCATATCTTCATTTCTATATCTAAAATTTTGTGGTAGAGTATCTCTTTTGGCCTTTTTGGTTTTATTTATTAAAAATCTTCGGCGTGTGTTCACCGTGTTTTGGAAACAGACTTAAAAAACGCAATTGTATAAGTTGGGTTTAGAAGGGAGAGGAGGTTAAAGAAAATAAAATAAATATGAAAGGTAGGAGGAGGCATGGATGGAATTTCAAAATAGATTCACTTGTTAAATTTGATGGTTTTGATACTTTCTTTGATCCGTTTTTTTTAATAGTTTCAAGGAAAATCGTGATGGTTTTGAAATTTTTTTAACTGTATTTAATGGACAAATTACCGTGTGACAGGCTATTTGATTGTCAAATTTTATCCGTGGGAGGAGGGAAAGGGAAAAAAATATGGGGTTACCAATAAAGTGATATAATATGACATAACATAAAGATATTTATGGCGGATTGTTGCTTAGGTATTGATGATGTATTGCTGCTTTGATATTGATGATGTATTGTTGCTTCACTTTGATGTAATAACAGTTGGAAATACAATATTTATTCTGGGTTATGATAGAAATGACAAAAATTAATGCAATTAAAAGTTAGATAGATGTTGTTTAATGATATTGTACCATTCAAATTATTACTTTATCTAATATTGTGTTAGGTTTTCAGTTAAATACAATTTAGTTAATAAAAAACAATAACATAAAAATAAAATTAAACAGAAATAGAAAAAAATTAAACCCCACACAACCCAAATTGAAATTTAAAGTATTTGAAGTAGGTAATGTTGTTAATGATTATAATATCAAGGTCCTACCAAGTCGGACATTTATAAGTTGTTAGTGTATCGGCATCATAGGAGAATTAAGCATGTGTAAAGTCAAACTAATGATCGTCAATTTCACAAATTATTGGCGAACATACACACTTTTGACCCCTCATGGCTAGATAAACTATTTTCTCTTAAATGATAATGGCATACATAGTGTAGAGTGAACTCCAAATAAAATGGTATTATTTATGTTTGATAGAATACATACATTTCTATTAGACAATGTAAGCAAAACCCAACATAGCTTCAAACCTGAAATAATAATTTGTTTGGTAAGTTATAGTTTTAACCCTAGAATTTTTTCATAGGTAGGTGTGAAGTTCACAAATATAGTATTTCTTAAGTTAATTGATAAAATACTTACTTGGTTTAGAGAGTTCTTCAATTCTTTAAAATTTTACTAAAGCCTCCAACCAATAATATAGTTAAGCACTTTTTTTTATTTTTCGTCATTAATGTGATAGCCCCAACCATGGTACTCTTGTAACATATATTGTAAATATTCCATAGAAATAAAAACTAAATGGGTTTAGTCAAAGGGATGTGGATCCTAGAGTTGGGGAGGTTGCTTGCTTGAGATTGATACGAGTTTCGGGTGAAAGAAATCTGAACTATTTTGGGATAATCATTAAAAGATCTAGTTGGTGAAGCCTTAATGAACCAACCATGAAGTTAATATGGACTGCAAAGAAGTACGCATGCCATGCTACCTTGAGATAAACTCACAAGACAGGGAGTATAATAAATTAATGCATATTTATAGTGCAAATGTTAAGGACAAGGGGTCAACCCCTCTGCAACAAGGAAAAACAAAAAAAAGAAGGCATTTAAAAATCATGACAAAAAAGGCGGGAAAAAGATGAGGATTAAAACGAGATTCAAGCATTAGAAAAAAAACACGCACGAGCTAGGAAAAGGAGAAGATAATGAATTTATTTTGATTGGAAACATTGGTGAGGAAATGATTTCTCCTTGGTGAGGAGAAATGCCTCTGGAGTCCTTATAAAACCAAGGGTTGGAGATGGTTTTCTCTGAATTCACCTAGTGGCATGGGTGGAGGATTTTTTCCTTGGATTCTTGGAGGGTGAACTTTTGAAACCTTCTTTATTTTAATATGTAGTGTGTTCTAGACTCCCCTATGTGGGTGGAACCACTATGTGTTGTGTAAGGGTGTATAGGCTACTGACTATATTCCCTTCTTTTTCTAAAGGTGGAGAGGTCACTCTCTAGACTCCCTTGTTATTTAAGGGTGGATAGGTTACTCTCTGGATTCCCTTGTCATCTTAAGGAGGAGGTAACTAGCCTCTCGATTCCCTTTGTTTCATTGACTATTGAGTGACTGGTGGGTGGAGGAGAGAGGTCCTCTGGAGTCCATGTTTCAATGTAATATCCTAAAATAGGGAATGCAGCAATACATGAACACAACACTGAAAGAGTTGTAGCAATTTATCTCATAAAATATGTATAGAACACATTTTCATCATATTATGATCACAACAGCAAAATTATGTCTTCATACATTGTCTCCAAGTGGGAAAAAGCAACAATATGGAGCATAAAAACATTATTTCCAGGAAATTACGCTATAATAAGGGGAAATAAAACTTAGGTCACTTAGAATATAGATTAAGGTCCTCACATACAAAATAGGATAAGAAACAAATCTCTTTTGACAAGTTAAATAGATCTCTCGACCTCAAAATGACTTAAAAACACCCGAACCCCATGACTTAGACTATGCAGAATTTATGAAGTACATGATAGCATTATTCTGTGAGGGTTTATACAACATCTGTTGTGTAACCAGCTCTAAAGAGAGAAGAAAAGAGATATTCACGCCTTAGAAATGAGCTACTTCGAGGGGGCAACCTCCAATACATTACATGAATGAACAATTCTTCGATGATACAATTCACAAAACCTCCTTCTATATATAGGAGTCCATGGGGCCACAATATAATCCTAGTGGGGGCATAATGTAATCCTAGCCGACCTAACAATAATAATTTAAGGGCACAATAATAACAAAATGGGGGTTACAAGGGTACAATAATAACAATAATGGGGGCTACACTAACATACTAAGGGGCTACACTATTAATATAGGGACTTAACATGCCCCTCTCCTTCAACAAGTGTTGTCCTCAACGCTTGATTATTTCTTGATGCTTCTGTATAAAATTCTCATCCTCCCATGTGAAATATTCTACAGGAAAGTTCTTCCACTTGCTGAGATAATCTGAAATTGATCGTACTTTTTGAGTTCTTGTTTCTATGACTACTTCATAACTTCTTTCGATATTATTTTGATCTTCCTGTTGTTTCATTAGATTCTGCACCAAAGTTGGGTTATCCTTTGAGAGTTCGAGAACTTGTTGTTGATGCTCGCTGTGATCTTCCACTAATTTATCATCCATATTAGCTATTATTTTATCCTTCAAACCATCCAACTTAGCCTCCATTTCTGCTTTTAAACCATCTATTTCATCTTCGGTTGCTCTTCGTAAGATCGAAATTTTTTGCACTTGGTACCGTAATTTTGATATCTCATATTGCAATTCTTCCTCTTCATGAGTCATGGTAGAGCCTTCTGAAGGCTTGATGGGTGTTGAATTCTTTTTAGGGGCCATTTTAGAATCCAGTATTGATATCTATTCTACAAGATGCCCTTGGAATCAATTCAACTTGATTCTTCAAACAAGACTTATGCAATTCGGAAAAAAATACACACCTTTTACTAGCTTTGAGGAGCTCGATATTGAAATTGTATTATCTCTGTTATTTCAGATTTTCAATATCTGAAATTCAGCACTGAAGTAGCCCTCTGAATTATATTTTGAATGCCACAGGTCTGACCTGATTTGGATTCTCCAAGACAAATTTGTATCCAATCTCCCACAATGACCTAATTCTGGACTGGTTCAGTAGAGCGAACTTGTACGACTTGCCACGTGTCACTGTTTTGTCCTTTGTCTCTGAAATTGATAGCCCAGAAACTTCAGTCTGTGTACTTGCGACCACTTTTTACGGCACTTCAATCCAATGCCGAGAGAGAGAGTTATTGAAGTTTTCCCACGATCACCTCTTTGAGATGCAATTCAGGAGCCTGAAAAAGCACTACCTTCCACAGATCATATCTCCAAAAATATTGCGAACCAAGTTCTGAAATTTTTTGAAGAATTTCCTCAGGATTTCAGCTTCGCACCATATGAATTTCAGACTCTGACCCTTCGTAAAAAAAACTTTATAGCGCAAATGCCACGATGACCTGTTTATGAGCCTGAAAAGATACCTAACTTCCACAGATGATATCTCCTCAAATATTGCGAACCAAGATCTGAAATTTTTTAGACAACCTTCCTCAAGATTTCAGCTTCGCACCCTAGAAATTTCAGCTTCTGAAGCTTCGTAGAAAAAAATTTATAGCGAAAATTCCACGATGACCTGTTTGGAGCAGCGAAACCCTAGAATCCCAAAGCTCTGATACCAAATGTTGTGTAACCAGCTCTAAAGAGAGAAGAAAAGAGATATTCACGCCTTAGAAATAAGCCACTTCGAGGGGGCAACCTCCAATACATTACATGAATGAACAATTCTTGGATGATACAATTTACAAAACCTCCTTTCTATATATAGGAGTCCATGGGGCCACAATATAATCCTAGTGGGGGCATAATGTAATCCTAGCCGACCTAACAATAATAATTTAAGGGCACAATAATAACAAAATGGGGGTTACAAGGGTACAATAATAACAATAATGGGGGCTACACTAACATACTAAGGGGCTACACTATTAATATAGGGACTTAACAACATCATGATAGAAAATCATAGATCTAGAGTTTTATTGAACAATATGCTAAGAAAATAGAGATCTGACCTCTTTAATACATTATAGAAATAACCCGGCAAGGGTTTCTTGAAAGCTTGAGTACAAAAGAGTAGATCTGAACATTCAGATTTGACATAATGCAGTCTTACTACAACATTACATTCAAATGGCTGAATAACACAATAGAGGGATGAGAATCCCTTCTTCTAGCTTTCCGGGAGAAGGGTTGGCCCTTTCCCTAGGAAACTAGCTGAAGAACAAGGGCTTAGACCCTGCTGTTGTAGCTCTATGAAAAATGACGTAGTTCCTGCAAGGGACTGCACTGTAGGAGATGAGGATTACTTTGGATAAGTTCCAAGATGTGAAATGAGCCCATAAATCCTTCTAATTGATCTCTCAAGAGAAGGAAAGCTCCCTCTATTGAGAAACAAACCCGGAAGTGGTGTTATCAATCCTCCACTGCAACACAACACTATTCTCTGCATAAATAATGCTGTGACTGAAGACTAATGCTTGGCCTCAAGCTTGGATGTGGAATAATTTAGTACAATGCTCTCCCAAGAGGCCTCTCAAGGGAAGAGGTGGGATTCCCTCTCGAGAACACGCGGTGCTAAACAGCACTGCAACCCTGCTAAATAGCAAGAGGAAGCAAAGTCTAAGTAGACCAATACCAAAATAATAATCTGAAACGTGCATAAAAAAGGCTCCCATCCTCTCCATATATAGCAAGTGAACCTCTTCACATTGTGTCCCATTCATATTTGCCACCAAGCTCATGCAAGTTGTCCTCCACTAACACTGTGTTGTACATCAAGGAGATTCAATGTATCTAGACATCGTTGTTGACTTGGTCAAAGTTGACTGAATCAACATGATCCAATCCCTGTTCACACCCAAAGGTGCTTAATCCAACTTCTTATTCTTCCTCCTTTCACATTAGGAGTGTCATTATTCCTTTTGAAGGGGTTTATGGGCCTCCTTACCTTTTTATTCACCTTCCTAGTGATAAAACCAACTATAATATTCCATTTAGATTAAGGCTAAATTTTTGGAATATTACAGTCCTCCCCTCCAAAATGTTGCTTGTACTCAAGCAACTATAAAGGTGGAGCAAAATTCCCCCCTTCCTCTTCTTGTGGCCTTTTCATCAATAGTTCCCACCACCCTCAACATAATATGCAATAAATCTGCCCTCCAATGTTTCCTCCCAAGCATGCAAAACCAAATGGTGTACATCATGAGAAAGTGGAAGGTGTAAGTGGAAACCTCCTTGTTGTCCAATGGCCTCCTGAAGGTAGGAGTGATGATAAACATAGGGAATCTCATCCCCAATGAGAGTCTCCTCCACCCATGCTATCATTCAAATGAAATGAGCCATTCTAGGTAGCTCATCAAAGAAATCATCAACCCCTGGTTTATGCAATGTGTTGGGGTTGCATGGAGAGATTATATTTTCCCATCCAATTTGTTTCTCTCTCCATTTATGGTAACTTTGGGGTTGTTTCTTATCTTGGGATGAAATGTCATGGCCTCCAAGAATGGCCCAAGTTACCCCACCAAACAAATCAACCATGAAGTGCCTCCTCCAAGAACTCAAGTTCTTCAAATGCCTCATCCCACATGAAGAAAAGATATGTGATGTGGCAATCATGGTTTTCCCATTGTTTCTCCTGAAACATACAACATGTAAAGTAGGGAGAATCATACTCCCAATGGGCATCTCCAACTCATCCTGCACTCTCCAAACAAAGCTCCCCATGAACATAAGAATATCAGCGATACATGGAAGCAAAAACCAATGAAAACAAGTTGCCATATGACAACCAGAGAGTGGATTATAGTTCCACTGTTGGGAAACCAACTCCAAAAATAGAAGAAAAGAGATATCAACGCCTTATAAATAAGCCACTTTGAGGGGGAAACCTCTAATACATTACATGAATGAACAATTCTTGGATGATACAATTACAAAACCTCCTTTCTATATATAGGAGTCCATGGGGCCACAATGTAATCCTAGCCGACCTAACAATAATAATTTAAGGGCACAATAATAACAATATGGGGGTTACAGGGGTATAATAATAACAATAATGGGATTACAATAACAACAATAAGGGACTATAATAGTAATATAAGGACCTAACATGTCCCTCTCCTTCAAAAAAGTGTTGTCCTCAACTCTTGGGTAGCTTTGGGTGTTTCTGTATAAAATTCTCATCCTCCCATGTAGAATCTTCAGTGGGTAAGTTCTTCCACTTGATGAGATACTTTGAAATTGATCGATTCCATAGCTGTAGAGTTCTTGTTTCCATGACCGCTTCAAGTTCCAATATGATTTTTCCTTCCTCATTGAGTTCTGGAAATATTGTTTGAACTGGAATGTTTTCACCTATAACCTTCTTTAAGCATGAAACATGGAAAACTGGGTGCACTTGTGAAGAAGCAGGAAGCTCCAATTTGTATGCCATAGTACCAATCTTTTGCAACACCTTGTAAGGACCATAGTACTTTGGCGATAATTTATTATCCTTCTTAGCTTGCTTGAGGGACGTTTTCTTGTATGGTTGTAGCCGTAAAAATACCCAGTCTCCTACATCAAAACTTCTCTCGCTGCGATGTTGATTTTCCTGTTGTTTCATTCGATTTTGTGCCAAATTCAGGTTATCCTTTAAGAGTTGGAAAACTTCTTGTTGATGCTCGGTGTGATCTTCCACTGCTTGAACCTTTGAATTTTCTCTTATATATGATGTGATGGATGGTGGATGATAGCCATAAAGTGCCATAAATGGGGTCATTTTTGCTGCAGTATGGAAGGAAGTGTTATACCACCATTTAGCGAGAGGTAACCACTTGACCCATTGTGTTTGTTTATCAGATACAAAACAACCAAGATATCCTTCCAAACATTTATTTACTATCTCAGTTTGACTATCGGATTAAGGATGATAAGATGAGCTATGAGCTAATTGAGTACCCAAACAAGAAAATAACTCCGTCCAAAAATTTCCAGTAAAAATGGGATCTCTGTCGCTCACAATAACCCTTGGGTTCCCATGCAGCTTTTGAATTGTGGCCATAAATGTAGTAGCAACTGTACTTGATTTAAATGGATGAGATAATGCACAAAAGTGTGCATACTTGGTAAGTCTATCAACTACAACCATGATGACACTCTTTCCTTCAGACTTAGGTAAACCTGTGATAAAATCCATTGAAATCTCCTCCCAACGTTGACTTGGAATGGATAAAGGTTGTAGAAGACCTGGGGTCTTAATTGTCTCAAATTTATTCTGCTGGAAAACTAAACATTCTACCACAAAATTTTGAATATCAGATTTAAGGCCACCCCAAAAAAATATTTCTTCACCCTGTGGTAAGTTTTTAAAAATCCCAAGTGTCCTCCTAAAGGAGAAGTGTGCAATTCGAAAATAATCTTTTGTTTTAGTTGGGAATTCTTACAAAGATATAAGCAATCTTTGTACCTGTTGAAGCCTCGGAAATCATTGCAACAACATTGGGGGATAACCACCCAGTCCGGACCTTAATAAAACTCCTTTTCCATTTATGATATTGGCTCCGACTGGTTTAACTAGGTCCAGCTACCTTTTCCCTATCGTAATTGGTTTATGATGTATCTTTAACTACCAATAGACAGAGATATTAGATCACTTCTTCTTGCTGATCGGGCAAGAGAATGAACCTTAAGCTGATTTGGGTTCAGCCAAACCACAAATAAAATTTTTCCTCTTTGAGAAGAGGACTTAAAAGAATGTAGAACTTAATCTAAATGAAAACTTATTCTATAATGCAAGCAAAAGAAACTAATCTAAATCCTATCTTAATTAAGTAGATATAAATATAACCCAACTAAGAGCAAGATAATTAAATGATGAGAATTTAATTATGTCTGGCTTTTAATTAATGTCAATCTAATGAAGAAATTCAATTTAGCTGACATTTGTGAGTACCAAAACACATCCCATTGAGACCATTTAATTGAAATAATAAATCAACAACACTTCGAAAGAAATTCACAAAAATGATATTGATTGTCAAATCAATCAAGCTAATAATTAAATAATAATATGCGGAAGAAATTTGCAACACATTACTATTTAATAAATCAGTTTTATAGGACAGATTTCTGAGTAAATAGTTACTCATAAATCAGAGTTTAATTCATAAGAGAAGAGATACATAACAATATTGGGACAAATTATCCATATCAACAGAAATGCATAAACATGAATAAAATGAAACAACCATTTTATTAACATAAAAATGGAACTGGTATTTGATATAGAAATGCCAAAAATACCAGTTAATTGAATCCGTTTCTCTGATCCTGGTCTCTAACAGTCCTTTACATTACTTGAATTTCTGCTTTCAAAACTAGAGCTGTAGAAATGCAAACTGTGCCCCATCATACATAATTCAAGATATAAAGAAAAAACCATCAATAATGTTCATATATGAAAATTTTCTTTCCTCCTTTCTACAACTCTAAATTCCTATAACAGAAATGGTTTTAGAAGTCCAGAATTGCAGAGGAGAGCAGCCCTTTTTACATTTTGCAATCTGCAATTTATAATGTTTCCAAAAGTATTTTGAGAGGAGAGTTTGTTGAAGAAAAATATGTCCAATCCAATTTTAATTGCTCACAAATTCCAATATTTAATTGTCGGAGTCTTCTCATTGATTGAGAGCTTCTTCTTCTCATCTCTTCAACTATTTTCCTGCAAAAAAAATCAAAAACAAAATTAAAATGCAAAAATAAAATCAAATTGTCAAATCTAGAAATTAAAATAGATCCAATTAAAACATAATTAAATAAATAAAAAAAGGAAACATAAGCTTTCTTTTGATTTATGTGCTGATCTAATTGGCCAATGAGAACATAGACTAATGAATTTGCACTCATAAGAAGTTGTGGCAAATTAAAATGCAAAAAATAAAACTCAGAAAATTAGTTTTGTTTAAAAATTCGTAGCTTGATGTTTTGCTGAATTTTAGACCCAATAAATGATCAAATATAGAAATAAAACCTTTTCACGAATAATCTCCATCGTTTTAGCTTTCCAATGAGCTGTTCTGGGCCTCATTTGGCCAAGTAAAACTCCATTTATGAGCCTCTAAAATCAGTGTATTAAAATTGCCAAAAATATGGAATTTTTGTTACTTGGGCTAAAAAAATCAAAATTTTAAATTAAATTCTAATCCTAAATTAGATTATGATATTGAATTAATTAATTCTAATTAATTGCATTTATATTACTCATCTAATTTAGTTATAATCTAATTATAAATCAAGGTTTAATTATCTATTAATTAATTATAATTACATTATTAATTATAAACTAAACTAATTATTTAATAAACTATTTATTAATTAATGTTAATCTAACTAATAATTATAATTAACTATTTATAAACAAGTTAATCTAATTAATAATTAATTATAATTATATTAAATTAATTACATTCTATTAATTAATTTAAAATTAATTATTTCAAATATTAAATATTAAATCTATTATTAAATTAAAACTAACCTAACATTAACCTAATATAAAACTAAAACTAACCTAACATTAAACTGATATAAAACTAAACTAACACTACACTATATTAAATTAAAACTAACCTAAATCTAACCTACCACTAACATACTAACACACTAACACTAATATTAAACTATACTAACACTACTTACCACTAACTAACACTAATTACCACTAACGTATGAGTAAGTTTCAAACAAACGAGTGAGTTTCAAACAAACAAATAAGTAATGGCCCATGCCTTTGACTCATCGCAATCAGGGGGTCGGGAAGGAGAGTCATCGAGTTTTCATAATGATGCACCCATAAAAACTCTTAATGCGATGATGAACTCCCGATGCGATGTAATTTTTATATATATATTTTTTGTTTTTATATATATTTGTTTTTATATTAAATTTTAATTTAATTAATTAATTATATAATAATTAATTTAATTAATTATATAATAATTAATTTAATTAATTTAAATTTAATGTTAAAAAATAGTTTTTTTTTTAAATTTTTTTTAAAATTTTTTTAAAATTTTTATTTTGGTTTCATTTTAATGATGTTTAATTAAGTTATAAATTTATCTAAAGTTTATTTTCTTATCTAAACTACAGCCACTTTGATAAAAATGAACTATAGCCACTTCGACATTTTGAGTTTTCGAGATTAGTAATTTATTGGAATAAATGACTGAAATCCCGATGCTTAATGATTTGACTGTATAAGTAAAAAAAGAAAAAAAAATGTTAGTAATAACTAACTAGGAGTTAATATTTAAAATAAATGCATTATTGAACTAATTTAATTACAAAAATGGAATATTGTACATTTTATGCATTTTTAACCCAGACGACATAAATGATTAGACTTCAAAGGAGTGCCATTTAAAAACCAATTGACCAAATGAGGTGAAACAAGCATCAATGAAAAGCTTATTAAAATCGATCATAACAAGACAATCAAAACAAGAATCTAAATAAAATGAAAAAATAACAAAATCGTAGGATAATTAACTTAATAAAAATCCTAAAAGGCATTTAGCCAAAATTTTTATAGAAAGGGTCCCCATTATTTGAAGTAAACAAGTAAAAAATGGGGGGTTGTGTTTTACCAAAACAATGGCGACACACAGGAGAAGAACCAGTTATCTCTGTTTGATGTGAATGGAATTTTCCTAAAATTAAAGTAAAAATAATTAAAGAAGAGAAAATTGTTCTTAGAATGCTTGACTAGGTTCATTAATCTGAATAAAAGAAAGAATTATCTTATTGTAATTTTATTAAAATTCCTCATAAATTAAAATATTTCATAACTCTATATCAGTCTTTAATTAGTTGTAGAGATAAAGTAGGGGTCACTTTACAACTTAGCTTTTAAAATGTACTCATTTGTCACAGGTAGAGCCACTGCTGCCAGCAAACATCTATAGTCTCGACAGGATTACCTTTTAATCATGAATGATCCAGAATCATGTCTTTTAAAGAATTATTGACCTAGAGATAAATCCATTTATTTATGTTTATTTTTTTATTTTTATTTTTTGAGTTCTTAAAAGCCATTGTCCTAGTTTGGTAGCCAGATAGTTGACAATGTCATTCACTGGTTATAATTGGACTGAACAAGCTGGCTCGTGATGAGACCCCTTGTCTTATAATTGTTTGCAATCAGAAGCCATTACCCTGGTTTATTTAGCAGTGTTGGTAATGTCAGCCTATTTTCCCCTATGATAATGGTAAGCAGGCTTGTGATGAGACCTCTTATATTTTAAATTTAAATATATTTGTGGATTACACTATAGAAAAATAAAATTCTTTTGAACAGGGAGAATCATTGACTCCTTAAGAGTCCAGAATGACAATTTCAGAGTTAAAAGTGCTTTGCTGTAAAGTGTCTTTACTTAGTTAAAAATAATTTTTCTTGACTGATAATAGAATTTTGAAAGATCTTAATAAAATATTGAAATCTCAAAATAATTATAATTTTGATGAAAAATAAATTTCTCAGATTTCATGATACTTTGTCAGCTTCTCTTGTTTTGTAATCTCTTCCTTAAGTATGTCTACCTTTATAATAAGGAAAACAAACCTTGTTAAGAGATTTCAAGAAAAAGCTAATAGTAAACTATTAGCAATTTTTCCCTATGTATGCCAACCATTGTTAGGTAACAAGAAGGCCTTCCATATAAATAATGTCAAAGTCACCAAAATCAAAACTGAAAACCAAAGGAAAAAAATTCTTAAGCTAAAGTGAGAAAAGAAATCAGCAAACAAAAATAAAAATGAATAAATTTAAAAGTGGAAAGGAAATATTAATTTTGAAACACAAACTCTAACAAGAATGTTTATACCCATGTCTCAACAACATGAAGTAAAAGAAAATAATCATGTAATTATTTCTTCTTATGTCGAGATTCAGATAAATTATACCTTGCAGGATTGTAAATGTTTTAGGCTTTGGATAACAGTGATGATAAAACTCAGCCACAATGAAAAATTTCTATCTGATATCAATCTTCTTATTTCAAAGCATTATTTTAATCATTTTCTAATAAAAGGAATGCTTTAAAGAAACAGATTAAAGATTAAAAAACTTCCTAGTGTAGTTGTTTCAACGAAGATTATTGCTACTTGTTGAAATAAAACCAACAAAAGAGCATAGGGCTTCCAAAATATGATTTGGCAAATGATCGAAAGCTTTTATGAAGAGCTGCAAAATAGATTCAAATATCAACATAATTTAAAAAAAAAAAAACTAAAACTAAAGTAATGAAATGGAAATTAATGAAAGTGGGTGCATGAATCTTACCATTGGATAATTGCATTTGATCTTACATGAAAGATATTAGTTTCTCCAATATTAGTTGACATTTTCTTTTAGTTATCATTAAAAACATGAAGAAATCAAACTACCCAATGTCCTATAACCCAAAATCATTATGTATTTTATTTAAACTAAAGCAAGCAGTAAAATGTAAAAAAAGAATGCTTTGTGTTCAAGGGAATTGAAAAAAAAAAAAAAATGCATCAGAAATGAGATCGAGAATTTGTAGTGATGAATGTTTTCAAAATATTATAAGTTTTATATAAATTCCATGATTTTATAAATTGTTCAGAGTTAAGACCAAATTTGAGATAAGAAATTTAAAATAGAGAGGTCTTGAATTTTATATTTAATTATGAAATTATTTAAAACTGAAATATATGAGAAATCAAAATGATTTGAATATGCTGGAAATTTGTCATCAATCGCTTTAGTATCATAGCGGTTATCCAAGATTGCTTTAAATTAACACAATACCTTATCGGATGATTCGTATTGCATGCATTGAAGTTTATCGCATCGGGGGTTGTAGTAGCGAATTGCCGATATGAGATCATGCAAAAATAATATGTGCGATGAGATAGAGCGATCATGCCATTGAACAAATGTTATATTTGGGATCGAGTACAGTCATGTCGTACATTTCACATCACACACTGCATCTCGCGATTTGTACTTTTCACATTACACATTGCGCATCGCAGGTTTCGGAATAGTGACATGACCATGAATAAAAATGTGATGAAGTGATTTTGATATTGGAAATGCGATGGATGATGTGGCTTTTGGCATTATGATATGAGTATCAAAAATGCGATGAGCGATATCGATATCGGCATATCGGAATTTTGGAAAATAGTCATGTTGGAAATGCCAATGTGATTCTTGTAATAGCAGCAATGTGATGTTTATAATAATCGGTGATAAGGGAAGAGAAAAAAACGATAGCGATGAGCAATCGGCAATGATTTATCGCATCGCAAATTTTAAAATGAGCGCACAAGGATGTATTCAATTTTCCTCCCGATTTTCGATTTGTGATTGGATTTATCGCATCAGAGGTCTTTCAAAGTTAACTCTTGACTAATTGTGATATGACTTTAATAATTTGCGATTGCAATTTGAACTTTGTTGCATCGGAACTTTTCAAATGGAAGGATTAACCTTATGTTTAATGCGCTTTTGCGATCCAATCTATCACATCGAAACTTTTGTGATGAAAAACAAACTTTTGAATTCATCCCAATGCGATATGTGATTTTGTGTTTCATTTTATTGCATTGGAGTTAAAAAATGACATGTTAAACATTTTCTTTCACATTTTTTTGAAATGTGATGAATGATATGGCTCTTGGCGATTGGAAAAATTAAGTGCATGATGTCACAAATATGATACGCCGATATGCGATGGAGAATGAGCCTGATTATGAAAGATTAATATCGCATCGGGTTTGAGACATTGGTGCTTTTAAAATTATGACCCTACCACCATTGTGATTGAACGGACATATATTTCTTATGAACTTGATTTAAATTTAATACCGAGTCCCGAATTATGTGTATATCACAATATTAGTAAAGCTGATTATCGGAGATCGGTGAAGATAATGGAATTATATTCAATTGAAAACCTCCGAGATGCGAAATATGATATGGTATTTTATGAAAAACTGAATGAGGTAACACATCAGAGGTCTTGCATCAGAAATATAAAAATCAAGTTGAAACATTTCGAACATGAATATTGCGATACCGTTTTAACTTTCAATTAGGTTTTCTAATGAATGAAAGTAAAGTTAAAGAGTGCTCAAATTCTAATGAATCACAAAATAAAATTTCCCTGAACCTATTGCAAATTTGAAATGGGTTTGTTGCTTACTTCAAGTTTTGAAAAAAATGAAACCTTCAAATAAAACAGAACAAGAATAAAAAATAAACTAATGAAAAGAGAAAATATTAATAGATGAAAATGAACTTGTAAATGCGTACCTGGAAGAAAATTTGCGGTAAATTTTACCTTTTTTGAAGTTTCAAGTTCTCCCAATTTTTCTATAAGTTCAACATCATTTTCTTATTTTAATCTAAAATAATAAATAATGATTGCATCCTTTCCAAAATTACATCAGAAGACTAGAGTAGTAAAAATGAGTTCTTAGAATTACTTGTGAATAATTTTTTTTTTTGTCAAGTGACAGAAAATTCTTGGAATTTCTTCATATATGATCAATGTTATGAATTTTAAAAAACAAGAAAGTTGAAGGCTTGACAAATAAGCATGATCAGATAATTCAAGAGCTTTTCAAATGATCTAGGCTGCTTCTCTATAATTGAAATGGATGCCAAAAAGAAATTGGATTCATTATTTATTTTATTGAAAATCTGAAATAATAAAATAAATGTAAATGGAAAAGAAAATTAATCTATTCTTTTTTCTAACTTAATGAAGGAAACATGACTAGGTATAGTCATATTTCCAATGAAGCCATGTAAGCATTTTAATTCCTGCATTTATGTACATGTCAAACATTAGTAAAAATGTAAATATAATTAAACTACAAAAACTAAATCTGAAAGCATAATGTATCTTTATTATTAGTATATTATTCATCATTACCTTCTCTTGAAATGTCCTTTCCAATTGAATTTCAATTGGATCATAGAAATCTGGATGGATTTCCATTATTGAGTGGGAGATGTTTAAAAGAGAAGATGACAGGCCGAGTTGTAGAAATGATCTTTCAGCAACAATGGTCTGTGTGATTTTGTTAGTGTTATGATTAAATGCTAAATTATTAAAGATCTTCCGTGAAGGAAATCTTTCCAAATGTCTTTCAAACTGATTAATGAAAAATGGATGGAAGTCTGATAAATCCAACAGAAAATTATTAATTGAATTAGATTGTTGGTCATATTGTAAAAATACACTCGCTTGTTGGTACTGCTTTTGAGAAGAAAGAAGTGATTGATAAGGAATGAACATCAATTGAAATTGAAAGTTTAATAATTCTTGATGTTCACTATTATAATTTGAATCTTCATTTATCCATTGAGGCAATGCATTAATTGAGTGTTCAATATTGAGCTGCTCAATATGCCAGCATAAAGTATCTAAAATTTTAACACTAAAAACAAAAAATAAATCTGAAGTTAAAAATAAATGTTGAAATAATAACAAAATTGAATCATAGTTTACACTAGTGTTACAATTATTGTTACAACATAATTGAGACTGATTTAAAGCAATTTCATCTTCACAAGAATTGGGCAAAATAATGTAATTAGAATGATTGTTGATACCCATTTGTGAATTAGAGAGAAGGATATGACTTTGAATAGGAATGTGATTTTGATCATCACATAAATCATAGATTGGAATGGTTTTTTAAATGCTGAAATCATAAGTATGATTATTTGTTTGAAAATGAGAACTATTTTAAAAAATTTCTAAATTAGATTGTTCTTCATTTTCACATGTGATTAGATTTTGATCATGAGGAATCAATTGTAAAGAAGACACATCAATATCCTCAATGTCAAAGTAGTTATCATAAATGACTTCAAGACATTCATTAGAATTATCTTCGATTTTATTCAATGAATTGAGACAAGAAGTAATATTTAGCTCATGTTCATTAATGCCAAAATAATGATCACTAATTAATCTTCTATCCTGATAAAAACTAATTGGCAATTCATTTAGATCAGCCTCTTTATTTTCTGAGATATCTTTAATGTGAAGAGAGGTTAAATTTCTATTAGAAAAATTATCAGGATAAAGAGAAAAATATGAATCCGAAACAATGCATTTGAAAATATCTCTGTTTGAGCACTCTGGTGTATTTTCTTCATTGCAATTTTTAGATTTAAGATCATTATATTGGCTACTTATGCTTTCTTGAAGAATGTTGCTTTGTTGATATGAATTTGGAATTTTCTCGTCATGAAAGAATTTAGAAACTTTTACAGCAGATTGCTTATTATTGAAAACTTTAATCACTGCTGGTATTTGTCGGATTATAATCTGATTTTCTGATTCTAATGCATAATGATTTTCAGATTTCAAAGTGGTGTCTTCTTCAATACTGCAGTTAATATCTTCTTGAAATTGATCAGTGAAATTAGGAGGAAATTGAGCAAAGTTTGAAATAATTTCACATGGGTTTTGAATGGAAGGAAGAGAGCAAATATGTTCAAACTAATATAATAAATATTTTTTCGAAGATTTATCTTCAGTTTTAAATTTTAAACAATTTAAACAAAACCTGATGGTAAAATCAATTAAAGACTCACCTTCAAACCTTCGTAGATCTTCAAAATAATCACATACCTGTTCATAGATATATCCATCAAATTTACAAAGGAATATTGTAATAAATTGTTCCCGAGTGTGGATTGAAGCAACTGGAAGTGATTTACACTAGTTTTTGGCTTTTGCTAAGAATGTACGAGTAAAAATCCTGCATAAAATACCTTCATCAATTCCTTGAAAATAATAATTCGAAACATTTTGAATGAATTATAAAGTATGATCAAATGCAGAAGTTTTCATCTTACCATTAAAATTTACCTAAGACAAGAGTCTTACTATTTTTGGTGGAGTATTAGAAGATGCTTGTACAGAAATACAGCTCCAAATTTGAAGTTTTAAAGGATCCATTGTAATAAAAATGAAATGTTAGAATTCAAAGACTCCAAAGTAGAACAAGTCTCAGCCCTCCTTCTAGCGCCAAAAATGTTGAAGTCTCGAAAATCGCTGCAAAAACATTGGGGGATAACCACCCAGTCCGAACCTTAATACAACTCCTTTTCTGTTTATGATAGTGGCTCCAACTGGTTTAACTAGGTCCAGTTACCTTTTTCCTATCCCTATTGGTTTATGATGTATCTTTAAATACCAATAGAAAGGGATATCAAATCACTTCTTCTTGCTGATCATGTAAGAGAATGACCCTTAAGCTGATTTGGGTTCAGCCAAACCACAAATAAGATTTTGCCTCTTTGAAAAGAGGACTTAAAAGAATGTAGAACTTAATCTAAATGAAAACTTATTCTATAATGCAAGCAAAAGAGACTAATCTAAATCCTATCTTAATTAAGTAGATACAAATCTAACCCAAATAAGAGCAAGATAATTAAATGATGAGAATTTAATTATGTTTGGCTTTTAATTAATGTCAATCTAACGAAGAAATTCAATTTAGCTGACATTTATGAGTACCAAAACACATCCCATTAAGACCATTTAACTGAAATAATAAATCAACAACACTCCGAAAGAAATTCACAAAAATGATATTGATTTTCAAATCAATCAAGCTAATAATTAAATAATAATATGTGGAAGAAATTCACAACACATTACTATTTAATAAATTAGTTTTATAAGATAGGTTTCTGAGTAAATAGTTACTCAGAACTCAGAGTTTAATTCATAAGAGCAGAGATACATAACAATATTGGGACAAATTATCCATATCAACAGAAATGCATAAACATGAATAAAATGAAACAACCATTTTATTAACATAAAAATGGAACTGGTATTTGATACAGAAATGTCAAAAATACCAGTTAATTGAATCCATTTCTCTAATTCTAGTCTCTAACAGTCCTTTACATTACTTGAATTTCTGCTTTCAAAACTAGAGCTGCAGAAATGCAAACTCTGCCCATCGTACATAATTAAAGATATAAAGAAAAAACCCTCAATAATGTTTAGATTTGAAAATTTTCTTTCCTCCCTTCTACAACTCTAAATCCTATAACAGAAATGCTTTTAGAAGTCCATAATTGCAGAGGAGAGCAACCCTTTTTACATTTTGCAATCTGCAATTTATAATGTTTCCAAAAGTATTTTGAGAGGAGAGTTTGTTGAAGAAAAATATTCCCAATTCAATTTTAATTGCTCAAAAATTCCAATATTTAATTGCTGGAGTCTTCTCATTGATTAAGAGCTTCTTCTTCTCATCTCTTCAACTATTTTCCTGTAAAAACAAATCAAAAACAAAATGAAAATGCAAAAATAAAATAAAATTGTCAAATCTAGAAATTAAAATAGATCCAATTAAAACTTGATTAAATAAATAAAGAAAAATGAAACATAAGCTTTCTTTTGATTTATGTGCTGATCTAATTGACCAATGAGAACATAGACGAATGAATTTTCACTCATAAGAAGTTGTGGCAAATTAAAATGAAAAAAATAAAACGCAGAAAATTAGTTTTGTTTAAAAATTCGTAGCTTGATATTTTGCTGAATTTTAGATTTAATAAATGATCAAATCTGGAAATAAAACCTCTTTGGGAATAATCTCCATCATTTTAGCTTTCCAATGAGCTGTCCCGGGCCTCATTTGGCCAAGTAAAACTCCATTTATGAGCCTTTAAGGTTCGTATATTAAAATTGCCAAAAATATGAATTTTTTGTTGCCTAGGCTAAAAAAATCAAAATTTTAAATTAAATTCTAATCCTAAACTAGATTATGATATTGAATTAATTAACTTTAATTAATTGAAATTATATTATTCATCTAATTTAGTTATAATCTAATTCTAAATCAAGTTTTAATTATCTATTAATTAATTATAATTACATTATTAATTATAAACTAAGCTAATTATTTAATAAACTATTTATTAATTAATGTTAATCTAACTAATTATTATAATTAACTATTTATAAACAACTTAATCTAATTAATAATTAATTACAATTATATTAAATTAATTACATTCTATTAATTAATTTAATTAAATTAAAATTAATTATTCAAATATTAAATATTAAATCATTAAATTAAAACTAACCTAACATTAAACTAATATAAAACTAAAATAACACTAACCTTAAACTAATATAGAACTAAAACTAACCTAACATTAAACTAATATAAAACTAAACTAACCTAACATGAAACTAACATAAAACTAAACTAACACTACACTATATTAAATTAAAACTAACCTAAAACTAACTTACCATTAACACACTAACACTAATATTAAACTATACTAACACTACTTACCACTAATGTATGAGTAAGTATCAAACAAATGAGTGAGTTTCAAACAAACAAGTAAGTAATGACTCATGCCTTTGACTCATTGCAATCGGGGGATCGGGAAGGAGAGTCACCGGGTTTTGATAAAAAATGCATCCATAAAAACTCCCAATGTGATGATGATCTCCCGATGCCATGTAATTTTTGTATTTTTTTTGTTTATATATATATATATATATATATATATATTTGTTTTTATATTAAATTTTAATTTAATTTAATTAATTATATAATATTTAATTTAATTAATTATATAATAATTAATTTAATTAATTTAAAATTTAATGTTAAAAATTAGTTTTTTTATTTTGGTTTCATTTTAATGATGTTTAATTAAATTATGAATTTATCTAAAGTTTATTTTATTATCTAAACTACAGCCACTTTGATAAAAATGAACTACAACTACTTCGACATTTTGAGTTTTTGAGATTAGTAATTTACTGGAATAAATGACTGAAATCCCGATGCTTTATGATTTGACTGTATAAGTAAAAAAAAAAAAAAAAAAAATGTTAGTAATAACTAATTAGGAGTTAATATTTAAAATAAATGCATTATTGAATTAATTTAATTACAAAAATAGAATATTGTACATTTTATACATTTTTAACCCAGACGACATAAATGATTCGACTTCAAAGGGGTGCCATTTACAAACCAATTGACCAAATGAGGTGAAACAAGCATAAATGAAAAGCTTATAAAAATCGATCGTAACAAGGCAATCAAAACAAGAATCTAAAGAAAATAAAAAATAACAAAATCGTAGGATAATTAACTTAATAAAAATCTTAAAAGGCATTTAGCCAAAAATTTTATAGAAAGGCTCCCCATTATTTGAAGTAAACAAGTTAAAAATGGGGGGTTGTGTTTTTCCACAACAATACCATAAGGAATCATTTTTCCAACTAAATGTATCAGATTTACTAGGATCATGCTGCAAATTTTGAATGAGTGTCCACACTTCTTCGTCCTTCTTCCATTCGTCTCTTGCTTTGGTTATCCAATCTGGTTCGATAATAGAAATGGCATAAAGCAATGTTTCCACCTCTTCATTCTTTCTTGAGAGTGCATCTGCAACAACATTTAGCTTCCATTTTTTGTAGATTATTTCAAAGTCATAACCCAACATCTTTGTGACCCAATTTTGTTGCTCTTCTGAAGATAGTATTTGTTCCAAAAAGTGTTTAAGACTATCATGATCAGTTTTTACCCTGAAGTGTCTTCCCATTAGGTAAGTTCGCCATTTCTTTAGTGCATGCAGTATTGCTAACATTTCCTTCTCATAAATAGGTTTTTCTAAATACTTTCCTTTGATTGGACGACTTTCAAAAGCAATGGGTCTTCCTTCTTGCATTAAAACAACACCAATTCCATTTTTTGAGGCATCCATTCCACAATAAAGGTTTTTAAGATGTCTGGCGTAGCTAAGACTGGTGCTAGGCACATTGCCTCTTTAAGATGTTCAAAGGCCTTAGTTGCTTTAGGAGTCTATGAAAATGCGTCTTTCTTCAATAATGTTGTTAGAGGTGCTAATATTCTCTCATAATTCTTAACAAACTTACAATAATACCTTGTTAACCTGAGAAATCCTCGCAACTGCTTTATGGTTGTGGGGACTTTCCATTCCTTAATGGCTTTAATTTTGTTAGGGTCTACCTTAACACCCTTGTGAGATACAATATGACCTAGATATTCCACCTCTTGTACTCCAAAGAAACATTTTGATGTTTTTGCATATAATTGTTTCTCCTGCAATAGTTTGAGCACCCTGTCAACATGTTCAACATGATCCTTCCAAGACCTGTTGTAGATTAGTATATCATCAAAAAATACTAGCACAAATTTTCTAAGGAAGGGTTTGAAAACAGAATTCATCAACCCTTGAAATGTAGAAGGTGCATTGGTAAGGCCAAAAGGCATGACCAAAAATTCATAATGACCCTCATGAGTTCGAAATGCTATTTTTAGAATATCTTCAGTCTTCATTCTAATTTGATGATATCCTGAACGAAGATCCAACTTGGTAAAATAAATTGCTCCATGTAATTCATCCAATAATTCATCAATCACAGGAATGGGAAATTTATCTTTAATGGTGATCTTATTAAGCTCCCTATAATCCGGACACATTCGCCATGATCCATCCTTCTTGTGTACCAATACTACAGGAGCAGAGAAAGAACTTTGACTAGGTTGAATTATATCCGCCTCTAACATTTCTGCAATCATACGTTCAATTTCGCTCTTTTGGAAGTAAGGATATCTATAAGGCCTGATGTTTGGAGGAACACTTCCCGGAATCAAATGAATAGCATGATCATGATCACGAATAGGTGGGAGTCCTTTGGGAGTTTCAAACACCTTGGAATGATTGTCCAAGACTTGTTGGAGATCTGCAGAAATAGATGATTTTGATGTTGGAACTTCTAGTGAGCATAATTGTGCAATTACGCCTCGCTGTTCTTTATTTAGAAGCTTTTTCATGACATTAGAGCTTATTATCCTTCCTGGCTTCCCCGCAATACCCCGTAATTCGACTTCCTTTCCTTCTGAAAAAAATTTCAAGAAAAGTTCTTGAAAATTAAAAGCTACCGTGCCCAAAGATTGTAACCATTGTACTCCTAGTACAACATCAGCACCTCCCATAGGAATGGAAAACATTGGACTTTTCAATACATATTCCCCCATGGTTAGCTTGATATTATGGCATTTTCCAGAGCAATTTATAGTTCCTCCATTTGCAACCATCACTTGACATTCTGGTGCTGGGTATAGGAAACAATTAAATTCCTTGGCTACCTTACAATGAATAAAATTATGGGTACTACCCGAATCAATCAACACTATTACCTTTTTCTTCTTGATATGTCCTTCTATCTTGAGAGTTTGAGGAGTGGTAATTCCTGCCAATGCATTACATGATATGGTCGGACTCATTTCTTCCTCTTCTAGGGTTGGTTCCTGGTGTATATCCTCTTCTCGTTCATTTTCTTCTTCCTCTTCACAATCTATGTAAAATAATTTCTTCTCAGCACACTTATGACCTTTAGTGTATTTGCTATCACAACCGTAGCAAAGCCCTTTTGCTCTTTTTTCTTCCAATTGTTGTGGTGTCAACCTTGTAGGTTGTGGAAATCTAGGAGTAGCAACACTTCCCTCTTTATAGAAGTTAGTGGTAGGCTTCCTTGTCGCCATAATTTTACATTCAATTTTTCTTGCCAACCTGAATGCCTTCTCCAATGAATCAGGTTCCAAAACATGAACTTCATGTTGGATGTTATCCTTTAAAGTACCCATGAAGAGATCAATCCTGTGTTCCTCTGGAATATCAGTTACCCTTATATTCAATTTTTGGAAGTCCTCAATGTGCTCCGCCATTAAACCCTTTTGTTTGAGATTTATCAATTGGCTAAAGAAGGTGTTGCTCTTTGTATCCTCATAATGTGCTATCATTTCCTCCGTAAAAATTGACTAAGTGACAATTTTTTTATGGGAGAAAAGCCATCGATACCATACAAATGTATTTTGTTCTAAATGTAAAGTTGCAATGCGTACCTTTTGTGTGTTTTGCACATTATTGAGATCAAAATATTGCTCCATCTGTAGTATCCATGTTATGGGATCCTTGCCATCAAACTTCCTCATATCCATCTTTGGAATATGGTGGTTCTTTAATCCAAAATTAGAGTTTATGAAATCATGATTAACATTTATTTTGTTCTCATCATGATTTTCATCTACTATCTTTTCGCCATTAGGAATCATTTCTTGTATCAACTTTGACAAACCTTCCTTCAAACCTTCCATGTCTTCCTTCAAACCTTCCATTTTTTCTTCCATACCATCCATTTTATCTTCCATACCATTCTTCAAACCATCCATCGTAGCTTCCATGTCTTTCTTCAAACCATCCATCTTAGCTTCCATGCTTTTCTTCAAAACATCCATTTCATTTTTTGTTGCTCTTTGCGAGAGCGAATTTTGGTGCACTTGCTCTTGTAATTTTGATAGATCATGTTGCAATTCTTCATCTTCATGAGTCGTAGTAGAGTACTCTGAGCGCTTAATGGGTGTTGAATTCTTTTTAGGAGGCATTTTAGAACCCAATACGGATATCTATGCTCAATAGGCCTTTGGAATCACTTAAAATTGATTTTTCAAACAAGACTTATGCAATTTGAAAAAAATACACACCTTTTTCTTGATCTTGAGGAGCTCGATATTGAAACTGAATTATCTCTGTGATTTTTCATATTCAATATATGGAATTTGGCCCTGAAGTAGCCCCCTGAATCTTCTTTCAATTTCCATAGGTCTGACTTGATTTGGATTCTTCAAGGCAAGGTTATTTCCAATCTCCCAGAATAACCTAATTATGGACTAGTTCAGTAGAGAAAACTTTTATGGCTTGCCACGTGTCACCGTTTGCTCCTTTGGCTCTGAAATTTATAGACAGGAAACTACAGTCCGTGTCTTTCCAGTCAATTTTTACAGAGTTCCAATCTGATGCTCAGAGAGAGAGTTATGAATATTTTACCACAATCACCTCTTTGAGATGAAATTCAGGAGCCTGAAAAATACCTAACTTCCAGAGATCACATCTCCAAAAATATTGCGAACCAAGCTCTAAAATTTTGCAATGATGTTCCTCATGATTTCAGTTTCACTCTCTAAAAATTTCAGCTTCTGAACCTTCGTGGAAAAAAATTTATAGCGACAATTCCGCAATGAACTTTTTAAGTGAAATTTAGGAGCCTACAAAAAGACCTAATTTCCACAGATAGTATTTCCGAAAATATCGCAAACCAAGCTCTAAAATTTTGCAACGATATTCCTCAGGATTTTAGATTATCACTCTAAACATTTTAGCTTCTGAACCTCCATAGAAAAAAATTTATAGTGAAAACTCCACAATGACCTGTTTGGAGCAGCGAAACCCTAGAATCCAAATCTCTGATACCAAATGTTGGGAAACTAGCTCTAAAAATAGAAGAAAAGAGATATCAACGCCTTAGAAATAAGCCACTTCGAGGGGGAAACCTTCAATACATTACATGAATGAACAATTCTTGAATGATAAAAATTACAAAACCTCCTTTCTATATATAGGAGTCCATGGGGCCACAATTTAATCCTAGCCGACCTAACAACAATAATTTAAGGGAACAATAATAACAATATGGGGGTTTCATGGGTACAATAATAACAATAAGGGGGTTAAAATAACAACAATAAGGGACTATAATAGTAATATAGGGACCTAACATCCACACATGGAACCAGCGTAGTGTATCCCTTGCATGCCTCAAAACAAATAACAACAAGTTCTTTCCCAGCCACTTGTTTGCTGCCACAGTCATCCCATAATATGGAATCATGAATATACAATGTGGTGTCAATGGTGCACACCAAGAATCATGTGCCTGCCCCCACAAACCACCAATAGGATAGCCAACCTCAATGCTACACTTGGCCTCAAGTGCATCATAATATAATGTATAAGAAGGAAAGACCCTCCTTAATACAACTTGCTAATCATATAAAGTAAAGAAGTGGACATCATGATGAAAAATTGTACCTCCTCTACCATGTACTTTAGACCTTGAGCTGAAATGGCTCAACTGAAAATTCTCCCTCACTTTCAATGAGTAGGGAAGTGGTTGTGATATCTTCTCTATCATCATCCGGGCTATGCATCTCTCCCAATGCTAATATATATCCTACTGGACACCCTCCCAAGTGAACTCCTCCTTCAAAGAATGGAATGCATCAAAGTGCATGGAAAGAAAGTCCACATGTGCTGCATGTAGTAACTTCTTCTTGAGCTTAGAAAATCTAGTCAAGAAGATTCAACCATAAGAATAGATGACCACATCATCCACCATGTATCTATCATCTCCCTCCGTGTCATCAAGAATCATGCAAGCACCAAGATACTTGGAGTACTCTATCAAAAGTTGAGACCTCTAATATGGATCAATCCTTCTAAGAGATAGTGCTAGTGATATGGAATGTGAAGCTATCCTCATGCTGCTGTCTACTCCTTTGACATCCCTCATGCCAAATTCATCCTCCAAATTGCTTCCATGCCCATCATGCAGCTGCTCATGCTCAAATAGAAGTGGTGACTTTTGGAAGTTGGCCTCCCATGAGGAGCTACCATCCAAAAAGAACCTCTTGATCTTGGCCAATGTAAGCATGAGTGACCTCCATCTACTCCAATGTATGGAGGATTCCTTCCTCAAAGGATTTACCCTCTATTTCTCCAAATCCATGGAGCAGCTCCCTTGCACCACGAAGGTGCCATCCTCCATCACTATAGCAACTTCGGTCAGTGCAGAATAGGTGTTGAGAGTGGGTGATGCTAAAAATGGGAGAATTTTCCCCTCCTCCTTAAGTCTATCCCAAACTATCTGTGCTATACTAGACTCCTCCAAAGTCTTCACCCCTCTGGAATATAAGAGTGGTGAACTAAATGGGAAGATGTCTCTCACCAACCCCAGATCTGGTCACCTCCCAGGTGTGATGCCTCCATGCAATGAGACATAAATTTCAAGAGTAGACTGTACATATGGATGGAAAACTTTGTCCTTGCCCTCACAGTGTAAATTAGTCTTCCTCTTCCTTGCATAAGCTCTCTAAAATAGATAGGGATGTGTGCTCCTTATCAAGTGATGCTGACCTTCCTCCCTACCTTCTCCTTCCATCTTCAATGTCTCACAATCATGTTGTTCATTGATTGTGCCTTGATCTTCATATGTGAGATCCTGGGGAATTCCTTGCAATGATACAAGGATCCATCTAGTTGGAGCAAGAGCTCCTTCTTCCTCTACATGAGGTGCTAGATAAACTCTAGACATGACAACGTTGTTGCCCTCATCCTCATCAATGTGTATGGGAAACCTCCCAATGATTGGATCATCTTTTGAAAAAGGGATCCCCATGCCCTCTTGTTCAAGAATATGAGATAGAGGTCTTGCCTATAGCAAGGTATGATGCAAGATATAAACCACCTCCATGGTTTCTCGAAGTGGAGTTGAGTTTATAGTTTCCTCCATCACATGCGAGGTTTTTCTTTGCTTAATTTTGTTTGGATCCATCACATGTGTTTCAGAAATATTTCCAATAATCTCTTAGTGAACTTTGAAAAAGAAGAAGTATTGACATTTTTCAATGAAAATGACTCAAACATCCACCAAGCATGGGCCTTACCTTAAAAATGCAGCGGTGCAACCTTGATGGCTTCATCTTCAGAAACTTGGTGCTGCTGAAAATACATGTGTAGCTCCTACACCCAAGCTCTGGCTGAACATGTAGGGGCTCCATGAAAAGTGGATAGAGAAAATCTACCCATATCATGTCGCTTGCTCCTCTCCACCTTGATACGGAAAAACTCCTGGAAGGTGATATGATCTCTAAAACTCTTGGTTTGAGATTCATATTCTTGCAAAAAGTCACTAAGAGTTTCCCTCTTAGGCATTTTCTCCTCTTTTATCTCCCTCATTTCAAATCTGGACATAGGACTGCGCTGTGAACCTTGGTGTGTAGCTGCATGCTCACACTCATTATGTGCAAATCTAGATTTTTCCTTAGATCAAAACTCCTTTGGAGATTCCATCTCCTTTCTCATTTTCTTGAGATCTCCTTCAATGCTTTGTATAGATTTAGGAAGAATCTTTGAGAGCCTCTCCTCCTTCCTTCCTCCACATAATGGATTCTTCTTTTTGTATTTTCTGTACATCTCCCCTTCTCTTGATGGCATAATGGCTGAGATCCACAGGCTGAGCCAATGCTCTCATACCACTATAATATCCCAAAATAGGGAATGCAACAATACATGAACACAAAAATGAAATATTTGTAGCAATTTATCTCATAAAATGTGTATATAACACATTTTCATCAGATTATGATCAAAGAAGAAAAATTATGTCTTCATACATTGTCTCCAAGTGGGGAAAAGCAGCAATATGGATCATAAAAATGTTATTTCCAGGAAATTACGCTATAATAAGGGGAAATAAAAATTAGGTCCCTTAGAATATAGATTAAGGCCCTCACATACAAAATAGGGTAAAAAAAAATTCTCTTTTGACAAGTTAAACAGATCTCCCAGCCTCAAAATGACTTAAAAACACCCAAACCCCATGACTTAGACTATGTAGAATTTCTGAAGTACACGATAGCATTATTCTGTGAGAATTTCTACAAAATCATGATAGGAAATCATAGATCTATATTTTTATTGAACAATATGCTAAGAAAATAGAGATCTGACCTCTTTAATACATTATAGAAATAACCAGGCAAGGGTTTCTTGAAATATTGAATACAAAAGATCAGATCTGAACATTTAGCTCTGAAATAACGCAGTATTACTAAAAAATTACATACATATGGCTGAATAATACAATAGAGGGATGAGAATCCCTTCTTCTAGCTTTCCGGGAGAAGGGTTGGCCCTTTCCCTAGGAAACTAGCTCAAGAACAAGGGCTTAAACCCTGCTGCTGCAACTCTATGAAAAATGATGTAGTTCCTACAAGGGACTATGTTGTACGAGATGAGGAATAATTTGGAAAAGTTCCAATATGTGAAATGAGCCCAGAAACCCTTCTAGTTGATCTCTGAAGAGAAGGAAAGCTCCCTCTACTGTGAAACAAACCCGAAAGTGGTGTTATCAATCCTCCACTGCAACACCCTACAACACAACACTATTCTTTGCAGAAATGAAATTATGAATGAAGAATGATGCTTGGCCTCAAGCCTAGATGTGGAAGAATTTAGTACAATTCTCTCCCAAGAGGCCTCTCAAGGGAAGAGGTGGGATTCCCGCTCGGGAACACCCGATGCTAAACAACACTGCAACCCTATTAAACAGCAAGAGGAAGCAAAGTATAAGCAGAACAATACCAAAATAATAATCTAAAACATGCATAAAAAAGGCTCCCATCATCTCCATATATAGCAAGTGAACCTATTCACATTGGGTCCCATCCATATTTGCCACCAAGCTCATACAAATTATCGTCCACTAAAACTACATTGTACATCAAGAAGATTCAATGTATCTAGACAACACTATTGACTTAGTCAAAGTTGACTGAATCAACATGATCCAATCCCTGTTCACACCCAAAGGTGCTTAATCCAACTGCTTATTCTTCCTCCTTTCACATTAGGAGTGTCATTATTCCTTCTAAAGGGGTTTATGGGCCTCCTTACCCATTTATTCACCTACCTAGGGATAAAACCAACTATAACATTCCATTTATATAAAGGCTAATTTTTTGGAATATTACATTCAATTGGTAGTTGGAATTACCTCTAAGGAAATCCCCTCATGCTTTGGAATATCGCTCGGGGTTGGCAACTAAAAGTAGTTTTGGATTTAGTTGTCTACAGTTAGGTGGAGATTCCTTTTCCTAGAGTCAGTTGCCCAAGATATTCCAAGATAATTTTTTCATGTATTTGTTGTGTTAATGAATGTGTGTGTGCATTTTTTAGATTGAAATGGCGTTGATATATGTAATTAGAATGTATTGCAAATACAGAAATGAAAAAAATTTTAACAACATGAGCAATAGAGGTGCAATACATCCTAGCATTTAATGATGATTATGAAGTATTGCATGTGTTAACAACACGTATACTTGGTAACAATGTGCAATAATAAAAATCAGAATGGGCTTAGGATCTAGAGTAAAGCATTAAAGCCTTAATCAGATAAATCCTTTATTATAGAATGATATTTGCAGTAGAGACAACCTGCTGGTGGAAAAGCTTCATTTTATTTTTACCTAGGGTTCGACCGAGGTTTCCAACAAAAAGGCTCGCGTAGTCTAGCACTTCTCGGCATTTTCACTCCTCTAGAAGAAAGGAGTGTCTCACTCAACGCAAGGCATAACCATAAAAGGATGCAGGGGATTAGATCTGATTAACTAAGCAATTTGTGCAACTATTACCACATTCATTCTCAACCACTCGACCCATCCACTTAACATAAATTATACATATAGAAAAAAAATTAAAAGTGCCCATAAATACACAATTGAACATCACAATTCTCATCCTCCATATATTATTAAGAAACAAAGTTCAATTACATTATATCATCTCCATTAAAACTTGTAGAAATTAAAGGCTTGCACGCAAATATCAAAACTGAAAAACAATATATAATAAAAACATTACAAGCTCAGATATCAAATATCACATAACACTAAACACTGCAACAATATCTCAACACATACAGGCACTATCTATATTCCTAGCTCTATTTGAACTTTATGGTACTTTCTAAACTTGTTTCTCGCTGCCTCCTGTCTTCTTTTATAGTCGCGCTCATTTGATCTAGTCTTAAATACCTTGTTGGTTTGATCCATGGTTTTCCAATATCTAGGGCCATTATGTTGTTTCTCTGTTGACTGTATCAAAATATTCTCCTAGTTCTTCGACACATTCACATATTTTCCGCTGCGTAACTTCTAAAACATTTCAGTGCCGCTTTGATTTTCTAGTGTTATGTTTCCAATAGTTTTTTTCCAAAATTTCCTTTGTTACTATTATTCCTTCAAAAAAAGAAGGACACAACATGACCTAACCACATCCTATTGACTCGACATTGAGTTAATGTGTTTTTTCTATTGTTTCTGGATTTTGTGCAGGTTGGATTTCACTAGCTTCAATTGTGGTACCTTCAAACGAAGGACCCAACTCTGGAATGATCTAAAGAGCTAACTCCTGAAAGCTTGTGAATACGGAAACATAGGAGTTACACAATTCCATAAGTGTGGAAACCTTAGTTGAAAACTTGAACATCTTCTCACTAAGATCACTAGGATGTGACTTGACAAGTTCCCGAATCTACTAATCTGCAACCATGGATAGAGTACTCAAAGTAATAAAATTCTTATCAGCCTGCGAGTGGAGGTTTTTGAGAACTCGCTTAGTTACTTGGGATGCATCTTCCAACTGGTTTATTTGGTAATCAAGTACATCTGCCTGATATATAAGCTTACCTGGATTCTAAATTAGAGGTCACCATTTCTTGCTAAAATAAATTATGGACGCTCTAGTTTCATTCCTCTTTGTGACAACGCCACTGCCATATGAGATCTGGCGGAACATGTGTTGAGATTCTTGCATGAATTAGGGTAGGGTAGCACATATATAAGTGGAATTATGGAGTTTCTCAGTGATCTGAGTGCGATAGATTGTTGAAGGATTAGACGAAGGCTGCTACATATTAGTGAGAGTGTCCTCAAGCTCTACATGTTTGGACACAAGTCGCTGACATTCCACTTCAATCATAACACAAAATTCAGTAGGGGAGCAGGTGAAAAAATATTTAGGTTGCTATGTGACATATATATAAAGAGTAGGCCATAAGGATTGTAATTGAGCATGACTGCAGTAACTTGGGTCTCTAATCCTTCCTTATCAAGGCACAATTACGTTTGCACCGTAGTGGCACCATGTAACTGATGTTGCTTCTCTTCACAGGTGACCTGAAGGTCGGTGCACCTAGTCTCTGTTTGAACCAAGTGATGTTCCAACTAAGAAATTGAAGCATGAATGAACTAAAATAACTATTACGAGGACCATGCACTGAAGGTGTCGAATGAAACTCTATTAGCTGGTGGGAGTTGCGATTGCAATGGTTGACCACTAGCAACATAATGTTTTGATTAAGCCTATGGAGAGGACTCTCTCTATATGGAAGCTCTTTGATTCTGCACAATTCTATGGAGAACAGGGGCCACGATGAAAGTAATAAGATCATGTTGTTGAGCAACAAGAGATATGACTTGATGACATTGCTCAGGGCGTTTAATGAAGTACACCACTTGCTCAACGGAAATGGATGAAGTGGATGAGGATGGATGAGGTGATGGATCAATAGGGTGTGGAATGGTTGATGGTGGGGGAATGAAAGTAGGAGGTAGGCTAACAGAAGTAATGAACACATAATTAGTCTCCATGTCACCTAGCTCATCAGTGATAGTGGGCGCATTAGGATGGTTGGATAGCGCTTCTGGGGAAGATTAAGGCGTTCCTTCAGAATCTATATGTGGGGATAAGGGTTGTTCTTCCTCAATGGAAAAATCAGGGTCAGTGGATAGGGGTTGAACATCAAGTTCAATGAATGTGGAAGAAGAGATAGGGCGACGAAACTGGTGAGGTGAAAGGGGATTAGGCCCTTGTGGAGGGTGGAATGGTAGATGCGATGCCAAGCAGTGTAGTAGACATATGAGAAACTTGATGCACTTGAAGAGTTTGTTGAACATAAGAACATACCTTGGATCAAGTAGCATAGGATGAGCTCATGCACTCCTTAGATTTTGTTATGAAACGAGCTCCAAAAATAGAAGAAAAGAGAGATCGACTCCTTAGAAATCAACCACTTTGAGGGGGGAACCTCCTTTACAATATGATGAGCTCCATCATTAGGTACATTTGGAGGGTTTAATGGTCACCTTTTTGCCTTATTAAATCTATTTTCTTGAGTTTTTTATTATATTATGGTCTTATGATGCTAGTGTAGGTGGTGATTGAGGCTAACATACTTTGAGTACCTAACATAAGGTTAAATGCAGGAAAATCATCAATATATGGAGTTTCTGTGAAGCTTTTGTCATAAATACTTGGGGTAGATAGCAAGGAGAGATTCTAGGGGGTTTTCCACCCTCCTTAACTCCCAAAGGTAGTCAAGGGATCCTCGAGATTCCCTCCAACAGCTCGAAATCAAAGGCAACCAAGCAAACTCAAGACCAAGTGTAGTCAAAGCCATACTTCACTTGGAGTCAAGTGGATTCGTCACCTATTTTCTAGGGAGCTGTTGGTATCTATCCATTAGGTTAAATAGAGGTGAGAAAGAGCTCATTAGGATTCGGATTTTGGAGAAAGCCATTAGGCTCTTTGTTATTATAATTAGTTTTTCAAGACTTTCATGGATGTAATGAGACTATCTTCTTGAAATTAAATGAGTATTTAGACTTTGCCTTATTGATTGTGTTCAAGAGAGCTAGGCTTATGGGTTAGGGCCCAATCCATGTGCCTCAGCCTGTCTTGTGTAATCATTCTTTCCTTTCATGTAATTTAGCTAATTTTTCTTATAAATGGTTAGCTAGTTTATTGATATTTTCATTTACTGTTTTAGTTTCCTTCCATTTCTCTTTTGATATATATTTATTTTTCTTACATGAGTGGTAGATTAGGTGATAAAATCCATAAGGCTATGAGTCAAGCCTCCCCCTCTCACCTCTGTCAATAGAGCTTGAGGAGGGTAGACCTTCCCCACATACCAAAAATGTTTTTTAGTTTATGATTTCTTGGAATAGTTGAGATTAGTTGCTTTAATTCCATGAACATGTTCAGTCTGCTATGGTAGATGTTTGCTTCTAAGATTAGAATAGATTTTCTTTACAAATTCAAGTCATCTTTTCCACTATATTTATCATAAATTTTTCCATCTTTATTGCATGAATAGTTAACTTGATTGCAGGAACAAGTAGCACAACCAAGGAGAAGTCCACCAACACTTCCATCTTCATCTCTCATCTTCATTCAACTCTCTATTCAACCAAATCACCATCAACCCTATTTTCGGATTATTCATCCCTACACCGTGAGAAAACCCTAAGGGTGCAAGACAAGCCTCCCAAGAGGCTCTGAGGTTAGCCAATGATCCGGATTTATGCAAGAATACAATAAAATATAGAAATATATGTAAACAAAGAGATGTAGCGGAAAAAAAAATTCATCTCATTTAAATCAAATGACTGAAATATGTTTACAGACTTAATAGAAATGAACAGCTAGGGCGCTGGTAGGCTTATCTCTGAGAAGAGATGTAGCGGCTATATGCCTCTGAACTATGTTAAAATGAGACTCGAGGGCCTATTTATTATTGAGAAACAATGGAGAACTCTAAACGTCCAAAAACCTAACCCTAGGAGATGAAACACCAAAACTATGGGCCTCGTTTGGGTAAATTGGTGTTTCAACTTCCCATGGACATAAATTTTGCATACGATCTCTGTTTGACGCATATCATACCTCATTATAAATATATTTCTGAGGATTACAACTTTCTGTGTGAGAAACATCAATCCATGAACCCATGTTGCTCCCAATTTTCCAAAAAAACGTCGTTTAGGGCCTCAAAACAACTCTGGAAGTTCAGGACAAAAAAAAATGCTAAAAATAGTAAGTTGTGCTGCAAATTAAAAAATGAAAGAACTGATGGTGGGGGTTAAAATGGAATAGGTGGGTGGCCACCAATATCCACCTGGATCATTAATGCCCCAAAATGGCTCTGGGCGTGCAGGACCCAAAAACCTGCTAAAAATAGTAAGTTGTGCTGAATGTGAAAAGCTGCAAGAATTGATGGTACGGGTCCAAATGGAATAGGTGGGTGGCCACCGATATCCACCTAGATCATTCCTCCCTCCTTAGGAAGCAATGGTCCCCATTGCATTGAGATCCTCCATGAGATGAGGCAAATTCTATTGAACTAGGTATTAGATTTGTTGAAGATGTCATGGACCTGCGAGCGGACATGCTAGATGCATTTAGTAAATTTGGTTTCTTTATCAGCCTCAGACAATACATGTGTGGATTATGTGTGTGTAGTTGCAGGAGGTATGGCAACATCAGGTGGCAGTGCGTTAAGGGTCAGATCAATGTAGTGCTTGTCCTAACAGTGTAGAGGAACCTTTGTGAGTGAGGAGAAAATGTCCTTGTATTCCTCCATGACTTTGTCCATCTACTGCAGCTGTGTAAGGGAGCCCTGTTTTGAGGTTGTGGCCACAATATTCTTCTTTCCCTGTGAGCGAGTTGTAAGGAAAATAAATTTCCTGGTTTGGGAAACAATCTTACTGCATTGTTTTGCAGTAGTCAAAGAGATGACAGGAGGCGGTACTACCTCTGGTATCCTATACAAGCTATTTCCCGAAGTAATAATAATAGAACGAGGCCTAGGATTATACACAACATGTGGCCTCCACAAGTATGGTTGGCCCAATAATACATTAGATACATCAAGAGGAGCAACATCACATAATACCTCATCCATGAATGGTTTGATGATGTACGGAAGGCGACACTGTTGGCGGATGCAGATATCTCTCCCTAGGTGAAGCCACCCGATGGTATATGGCTGTAGGGGTGGTATGGTCAGTAGGCTGAGCCACTTCATGACCTCTGCTGAAATGAGGTTCTTTTGTCTTCCGCTATCGACAAGGAATTGCAGTGGAGAACCCTTCACCCACATCTACGAATGGAAGAGGCACTCCCCCTCCTCTGGATCCTCGGGATCCTCCCTCTGGATCTTGGTGGTGGAAACCATGGCACTGGGATCTGCATCAATAATTTTCTTCCCTTTGTCATTTCTTTTGTCTAGTTTTGACTCAAGATCAGAAAATGCATCTGATTCAGGTGCCTTTAGTTCAGCCACCAACGACTATTTGGCCTTACACTCATTTGTGATATGAGTGGGGTTGTTATGAGATTCACACCACTTCCTCGTGTCCTTATTTGGAATTTTGGTGTTGTTCTGAGTCACCCCGCTTTGGCCTTTCCCCTTGTTTTGCGGTTTGGGGGCACCTTTCCCTGGCTTCGGATTCGCAGATCCAAAGTCTCATTTTTTCTGCTTAAATTCTTGCTCGATCTTGGCAGCATAGCGATATGTCATGCCAAGCGATGTAATGAACTCCATTTCCTCCTCAATGTGTTTTTGTATACAACCATGGTACTTGAGCACCAAATGTCTCTCTGAATCTTTAATACCCAACTTTGTGCGCAGGGTATGGAACAAATTCGTCAGTTCATGCACATCTTAATCCCTTTGCTGCTGCAACGTGGTCCATTGGATGTATTTGTCCTCATAGCTCCCAACAGGGTAATATTGTTCCTTGATTCCATCTTGAAACGAATTCCAAGTGGGTGTGGCCCAGAAAAGAGAGTGTTCCCCTTCGTCGTCTTTCTCACATTAGGTTTCCCACCTGTCTTTGACATGGGGAGCAACTTTGAGGAGTGAAAAAATAATATTTTCTCGATCGAAGAAATAATGGACCAAGAAATAACCTTCCAGAAAATTTAACCTTCTATCTATGGCATCGACATCTATATGGCCTTCAAATATAGGATTGTCAAAGTTTACTTGCACCTTGAAGGGAGTGGCACCTCTAAAGTGGCTGTTGGATGAATATGCGCCATAGGTGGGCAGTCGTTGAAGGATCTAAGAAAAGTATCCATCATCACGTTCCTTTGTTTCTCGAGGGCCTCCTCGAGCAATATTTTGATAGGATCTCCTGCTCCCTCGTCTTTCTTTTCTTTCGCCACGGGAGGTCGTCGGGGTTTCTGAGGCTGATATTGTAAGGGTTCAACCAGATCGAGCCCTAACTCCTTATACCCTAACCATGTTAGGGACATGAAAAGAAAAACAGAGAAAGAGCAAACCCGCTCTAATACCACTGATCCAGATTTATGCAGGAACGCAATAAAATACAGAAATAGACATAATCAGAGAGATGTAGTGGAAACAACACTTCATTTTATTTAAATCAAATGACTAAAATATGCTTACGAACTTAATAGAAATGAATAGCTAGGGCGTTGGTAGGCTTATCTCTAAGAAGAGATGTAGCAGCTACATGCCTCTAAACTATGTTACAATGAGGCTCGAGGGCCCATTTATTATTTAGAAACAATGGATAACTCTAAATGTCCAAAAACTTAACCCTAGGAGATGAAACGCCAAAACTATGGGCCCTGTTTGGGTAAATTGGTGTTTCAACTTCCCGTGGATGTAACGTCGGCATAAAATTTTTGTTTTATGTGTATCATACCTCATTAGAAATATATATCTGGGAAGTAAAAATTTTGGTGTGAGAAACATCAGTCCATGGACCCATGTTGCTCTCGTGTTTCCTAAAAAATGTTGTTTAGGGCCTCAAAACAACTCCGAAAGTTCAGGACCCGAAAAACTACTAAAAATAGTAAGGTGTGCTGCAACTTAAATTCTAAAAGAACTGATGGTGGGGGTTCAAATGGAATAGGTGTGTGGCCACCAATATCCACCTGGATCATTAATGCCCCGAAATGGCTCTGGGTGTGCAGGACCCGAAAACCTGCTAAAAATAGTAAGTTGTGCTGAATGTGAAAAGATGCAAGAATTGATGGTGCAGGTCCAAATGCAATAGGTGGGTGACCACTGATATCCACCTGGATCAGAAAATGGGTGGTGCACCTCCTATTCATCTTCATCCACCTTCACACCATATTTACTACCTCTTTTCCACCTCTTTTTGGCCTCGTATTGCCCTTGGTATGTTTCATGTAGAAATTCAGGACTTGCCCATAGCACTAGAGGAAACCTATAGCATCTCTTGGAATAGCACCTGTGCTCCCCTCCTTAAGCCCCAAAACCACCATGGCCACCTTCTAAACCTGCAAGAACCACTCATACACCTCCAGCCTTGCCCCCATGCGTTCAAGCCTTCCATCAGCCACCCCAGCGCTTCCTTCTCCTAGCTTCAAAACAACAAATTTTCAAGCATAGTTAGGTCATGAATAGTTGCATGAATAAAAGCATGATAGATAGAGCATAGAGTAATTAGAGTGTGTTTAGCCATTTTTCCTAGCTAAATGTGATTAGATTAGTTTCCTTTCTGTCATTTCAATTCAACAATTGACTTCATGTAAGGTACCTAGGTTACTTTAAAATTATTATCATAGTCTAATAAGTAGATTTAATTTATTGCAGAATAGTTAATTGCACTTGGTTAATATGGTATAATTTTTTACTTGATGATAGTGCCATGGATTTGAATCGTTGGTAGCCCTAGGCCTAATTCCAGAAGTGTGACAGACTTCACTTAGAAACCCTAGAAGTAGCACCCTTTCGTAGAGCTCAGAAGAGGATGACATGAGTAGAATGCATATGTTATGTATAGAGCACTATCACCTCGAATTTTATAAGAACCGCGGGTTGATAAAGTAAAGTAGGGAAACACCTGGGAGTTGCAGCATTCTTGGTGCAATACCAGGGCTCACCACTTTTTGGCGCTATTTCCGGGGAGGTCTTTATTAGATGATTTGATTTTGTTTTGGCATTATTTTCCTCTTTCCTTTTTCATGTTGTTTCAGAAATATTGAAAGAATACAAAAAAAAAAATCTTATTTTCATTCCTCATAGGAGTAGGGATACTGAAGGGAAAGATTTACCTAAATCCCCCACATCATGACATAGCCACCCTTCACTCTTCTTCAGTGGTTGTGAGATTTAACATACCATAGGTGAGCCTTCTGAAAATTTTGAATAACCTATTGGGGAAGAATAAGATATTGTTTCAACTAAGGGACCTACTTCACCTATCTCAACCATGGCTGACACTGAAACCCAGGAAGCCTTTCCCATTAGAGAGGCAGATGTGGAAACTAAGATGAAAAACATCAGCCCCTCAAATCTTCCACGCTTTCATGGAATTACCTCAGACGACCCTGACACATTCATGTTTGAATTTTCTATTGTCTGTAGGACCTATGACTATTCATCAAATGATAAAATAATATTGAAGCTATTCGCATCCACCCTTAAGGATGCAGCCTTGCGCTGGTTCATGGGTCTACCTAGGAAAAACATCACTACCCGGGCACAAATTCAAGAGGCCTTAAACAAAAAATATAGAGACTATTGTAGGTCCAAGGAAACTAAGGATGAGACATTTAGGATGACTCTAGGGCTTGATGAATCCTTGGAAGACTATGAAGAGAGGTTCAGTTAAACTATAAGAGAGCCAACTGTACTATTGATCCTGGATCACTTAAAATTGTACTTCTTCGAGGGATCAGAGAGAAGGTGATAGAAATCTTAAATATGTTATCAGAAGGATATATCTACCAACTGCCTTATGAAACAATCAAGACTATCTTCCAAAACCATTCTAGGGAAGTTAGGAAGAAAGGCAGAGCTAGCCAAAGCACATCCAATACCCCTTCCTCTTACACCTCCATCAAACATGATATTGGAAACATGTTGGAGGACTTCAAGAGTGACACGTTGTACACCTTTGCTTTGAAAATGGACACAATGCAGGTCAAAAGGAAGCAAGAGGAAGAAGAAAGAGCCTTGGCTATATTTTTCCCTAGATGTACCAAAAATAACCGAAGAAATGAATGCCCACTAAGTGTCATATAGGTTTTCTTAGTCTATGAAGAGAATTATGCCACGGAAAAGTGTCCCTCCTTACCTGGACTTAAAGTTGTATATCAGGGTGGGGAAGTAGGGCGAGAGCAGCTATGTTTCATCAACCAGAGAAGGTCTCCAGGCCCTAGGCCATATCAACGAGGAATGCAAGGTGTGCCTTAATCTTACTATCACAATAATCAGAGTGCACCCATGCAACCTTGGTACACACCCACTCCTCTACCATGGCCTATACCTTCTACTTGGAATTACAACCCTCCATATCAGCCTCAGCCTATGAACTAACCATTTCAGTAGTATGTTCCACAAAAACCTCATTCGAACAATTCATTCCAAGGGTGGAGGCCTCAACATAATCAAGCGCCTGCTCTAATGCCTCCACCCAAGCTTCATCAAATGCATGCACAACCAAATCTGAACTTGAACAATAGACAGGCACAATAGGTTTGCAGTGGAGAAACATCCTATCCAGCTTATGTTGTGGAGATACAGGACATTAATCTCATGCCAGGAAGAGTACTCCCAGAAAACCACCTTCCATCTCCACCTGAAGTGGTTGGGGAGGAAAAGGAAGAAGTTAAAGTTCAGATAAAAAATCCTCCTTTTCCTGAGCACTTATTCCATCCTAGTCAGCACACCGAGAGGAGACTGAACTTCTGAGAGAGTTGAAAAAATTGTGTGTAAAGATACCACTTCTCCAGGCCATTAAGGATTTCCCTATTTACAATAGGCTCATCAAGGAAAATTTCTTCAAGAAACCTGGGAGAAATAAGAAATATACGCCCACCATCAATGTGGTAGGATATTTGTTTGACTTAATGCCAGGGAGGGTGATCATTCCAAAGTACCTGGACCCTGGCAGTCCAGTTGTAGATGTGCACATATATGGTGTCACAGTCCCCAACACTCTGATTGATCTAAGGGCTTCCATCAATGTCATGACCAAGGAAACTATGTTGAAACTTAATCTCCAAGGGACTTTGAGGAAAACCACAACAGTTTTGCAACTTACAGATCGCTCCATAATAACTCTAGAAGGAGTTGTTGAGGATGTTATGGTTACAATTGAATCTTGGGAACATCCTACTAATTTCCTGGTTCTGCAATCAAAAACCAAGTTCAAATAAAAATCCTTTCATCTTAGGGACACCTTGGTTAGCCACTGTAGATGCTTATATTAGCTGTTAGGCTAGAAACATGACTATTATAAATGGGCCCTTATCTAAACAACTGGTATTATATCTTCCAGCCCAGCCTTCCATTGATCATGATCTACCTATATGGTTGAAGGATGAAGAAGAGGAGGTATATGACACTACCCCTATTTTTACCATAGATGTTGTTCTTAGAGGGGGACAACTTAATGAATACAAACTTATCGACTGTGCCATTCAGAACTAGTCCTCCACTAACAGTCCTCTTGAAAACCTAGTCAATGAATCTGAAAGCCAACCTTGGTTGGAAGTGCACTCAGTCAAGTCAACCTTTGAAAACACCAAGGATGTTTAGTTTTTCCCATCCAGATCTCTGAAAATCAATTCAAACCTTTTGGATGAAGAATAAAAGTAGCTATGACAACTTTTAAAAGAAAATCTAGATGCATTTGCTTTGGATTAAAAGGACATGAAAGGGGTGCATCCTTGAGTATGCAGACATAATATTTACATCAAAGAAGGATGCAAGCCTGTGCGAAAACCCCAGAGAAGGATGAACTCAACTCTGAAGGGCATAGCCAAGGGAGAGCTTCAGAAATTGTTGGATACAGGTTTTATTTATCCTATATCAGATAGTGAGTGGGTATCTCCACTTTTCCTAGTCTCTAAGAAGAATGGAAAATGGAAAATTTGTGTTGATTATTGGGAGCTTAACAAAGCCACCAAGAAGGACCATTTCCCTTTTCCCTTTATAGACCAAGTCCCGAATGGCCTTGCAGGGAAGAAGTTCTTTTCTTTCTTAAATAGATTCAATGGGTACAATCAGATTCAAATCAGCCCTGAAGACTAGGATAATACTACTTTCACCTGCCCTTGGGGTACCTTCGCTTATAGAGTCCTACCCTTTGGGTTGCGTAATGCCCTGGCTACCTTCCAAAGAGTTGTGCTGAACATTTTCTCTGAGCTAGTCCATGACTCTGTTGAAATCTACATGGATGATTTCACACCATATGGGGATGACTTCCGGGAAGCTCTCTCCAATTTAGGTAAATTAATGAGAAGGTGCATTGAGATGCATCTCTCCTCGAGCCCAGAAAAGTGTGGATTCCTAAAGAGAGAAGGAGTTCTATTAGGACACTCAATCTACAAAGCAGGAATATAGGTGGACTCGAGAAAAATCACTACAATCAAAAGGATACTTTCTCCTCAAAATTAGAGAGATGCCAGGAGTTTCTTAGGATTATATGGTTATTATAGAAGATTCATCAAAGATTTCAGTAAGATGGATTTGCCACTATTTGGTTTATTGGCCAAAGATTCTGATTTTATTTGGTCTGGTCCTTGTCAAGAGGCTTTGATCTCATTAAGGGAAAGTTGACTACTGCCCCCATTATTTGAGGTCGAAATTGGATCCTGCCTTTCCACATCCACATTGATGGATCTGAAAAATCTGTGGGGGTAGCATTAGCATAGTTAGAAGAAAAATCACCTTATGCAATCTATTTCATCAGTAATAAGTTTTCTAAGGCTGAGCTAAAGTATACTGTCACAGAGAGGGAGATGTTAGCCATTGTCCATGCAGCCATAAAATATTTAATGAACAAACCATATGTAAATGCTGGGATAATTAGATGGTTGTTACTTTTACAATAGTTTGACCTAACTATTGTTGGTAAACCTAGGAAGGAGAATGTTGTTGCAGATTTTTTATCCAGGTTAGCTCTATCTGTAGGTGAAGAAGGAATGGTGCATGACGAGCTGCAAGATGAACATCTCTTCGCTATATCAGAACTCTCACTATGGTTTTCTAACATAGCTAACTACTTGGTTGCTGGAAATTTCCCTCCTAATCTATCATTCAGGGAGAAAAGCAAGATCATCAGAAAAAGCACCCCTTTCACATGGATTGGGGGAAATATTTTCAAGCTAGGCACTCACCAAATCCTCAGAAGATGTGTAAGGGAGGAAGAATTTATTGATATCCTCTCTCCATCTCACGATATCCCATGTGGAGGTAACTTTTCTACAAAAAGGACTGCTTTCAAAATTTTGCAGGCAGGATACTATTGGCCTACCCTTCACCATGATTTTAGAAGATACACTAGCAGGTGTGACCAGTGCCAAAGGATGAGGAACCCTACACAACGTGATGAGATGTATTTTCACCCTCAAGTGGCCCTTGATCCATTTGATAAATGGGGCATGGACTTCATTGGACCTATTGACCCACCATCTGGAGAGAGAAAGTATATCATATTCTGCACTGAATACCTGACAAAGTGGGTTGAAACAAAGGTTGTGAAGGTAGCAACCGAGGAGAAAGTAGTATAATTTCTGAGGGAGAATGTGTTTTACAAATTTGGGTACCCAAGAGAAGTAGTCACTAATCAGGGGGCACAGTTCACTTCTCATATCATTGAGAATATTTTGAGGAGACACAAGATTAAGCATAAGACTTTGTAATATTCCCAATTAGGCATGAGCTAGTTGGAATATTAATATTTTGTTGTTGTTTTGTTTTATGAATAAGAGTACAATGGAGGTCCATAAGTCTCCTTAATAATGAAGAAATCAATGCCAATGTGAAAAGGATATATCTTGGTAGCTTAATTGAACACCCTTAGGTGTGAAAAGGCGCTGGAACACCTTGACTGGGTCAACTTTGACCAAATCAACAGTGTTGTCATGGAGGAGTGGCCATTAATGAAAGACAACTTAGTTTTAGATGGATATGATTTGCATGGAAGTAGTTCCATTGTTGGATGGGGCTTAGGGTTTGGAAGCTCATATCTTATAAAAGGAAGAGGATGGTAGCCATATTCATTATGTTAATGTATATGATATTTCTAAATATATGGTTTGTTTAGAGATATATCTTTCTCTAGTTGTTTAGCTGAGATTGAGTGTTGTTTAGCACTGGGTGTTCCTGATCAGGAATCCCACCTCTTCCATTGAGAAGCTCTTGGAGTAGTCTTGTACTACATTTTCCACCTTCAGGCTTAAGGCCAGGCTTCATCTTTCATTTATAGCACAGATCCTGTTGAGGGTTGAGTTGTTTTGCAGGTTGCAGCAGTGGAGACCATGTTTGGGTCATTTCATTGCTTATTTTCAGTGGAGAAGGGTTCATTTTCCATTGGGAGGACATTAAGGAATGTCCTTGTGCTTATTTTCATATCTTGGCTTTAGGCCATTGATTTATTTTCCCCTACAGTGCAGTTTATTTCCAGATTTGTGTTATTTTGTAGGAGGAGTTGGAGAGAAGGTTTGCTGGTGGAGGGGATCTTCCTTTCATCTAGGAGATCTATCGGAGGAGGCTGCATTATTTCTTATATCAGATCAGCCACACTTTCTAGATCTGTAGTTTGCAGTGGATCTTCAGCCCTAGGGCATTAGATCCCCATCTTGTACATGGTGTTTTGTTTAAAATCCTTATGGGGTTCTTCAAAGGAGGTTGTATAGTGCTCAGATTTGTAATAGATCTATCTTTTGTGGCCTATATCAGCCCTAGATCTATTGTATAACCATTTTTGTAGTAGTGCCTTTTTAAACAACGTTGTAGTAGGCTTCCAACTCTTTTTTTATAGTAGCAACACCTCTTTTGAGGGATTTTGTCCATTGGAGGCTTATTCTTTCACATTGTACATTTTATGGCCCATTATCTATGCATATTTTGCTACTGTTTTAATGAATAGAAGGTCTCCATATTGGCCTCTTGCTTTTATATGATGTTAACACTATTTTTTTAGCATTTTGCACTATATTTCTGCTTTTCCCATTTGGGAATATTATAGTGTTATCAGAGCATAATCTTGGTACAGCCGCTGCATCTTGAAAAGCCAAAATTTCATCTAAAGAAGGAGATCCTCATACTGATAGAGAGAAGAGGTATCAAAGAAGAAGACACTGGAAGTTTGATTATAAAAATGACAAAGAACACAAGGGAAAAACCCCTTTATCTAGAGGAGAAGATGAAGAGAAAGAGTTTCCTAAGATTCTTCTCAAAGATATGCAAGACATTGCTAGAGAAATATAGGAGATAAGAATGAATAGATACAAGGAATCCCCTAAATGATTTCAACATGGTGAAGGCTCTGTCATTTCTCAGCACTGGAGTGATCAACTAGTGCAGCAACAACAAGTTTCCCAACGCTCTACAATGCCTACATTCTTGGCAGTGGGAAATGAAGGGTTTCAAGAACAAGAATCCCTTGAATAATATTTCATGGAGTATGAATCTCAAACTCAAAGATTCAAGGACCACTTGAGTTTTTGAGAATTTTTTCAAATCAAGGATAATAGGAGACCCAGGCATCATAATAGAAGTAGTGAATTCATTCAGAATCATGATCTACACCACACTATGGGCATATTTTTCTTACCCAACTTTTATGGGTCATCTAAATTCACTGCCAAATCATGGGTAGAGAAGCTTTACATCTACTTCTAGTTGAACAAAGTTCTAGAAATGGAGGCCATTAAGATAGTAGTGCTACACCTTGAGGGTGAAGCACATGATTGGTAGTTCCATGGGTTGTCTACATTGGGTCATGCCAATGTGACTACATATTCAAAGTTCACAAGGAGGCTAGTGGAGAGGTTTTACAGAAGAGATCCTGAAGCACCATTCATGGGGCTTGCAAAGCTTAAACAATTAGGTAATCTAGAAACTTATATTTATGAATTTTTAAGACTTTCTGTTATGGTTCCAGATTTATTTGCAGCAAGAAGGGTCTATATGTTCATTGATGGGTTAGATGAACCTCTTCATGGGTTGGTTAAGTATACCAAGCCCACTACCCTTCAAGATGCCATTGAAAGGGCTAGAGATATTCAAGATGCCTTGCCAAAAGCAAAGGAAACATTTCATCATAATCCCTCTTTTCCATCAAAGGGAAAATATGATAAGGCTCCTCTTTCAAAGGAGAGATAAAATAAAAAACCTCTTGATGATGATGTCCGAAGAGATTTGAGGAGGAGGAAGATTTTCCTCACATGCCAAGAATATTGGGCACCCGGACATAGATGTGCAGCAGGAAAGGCACACTACATAGAGGTCTTTTCAGATGATGAGGAGGAAGAATAAGATGATCCAAGAATAGGTCACAACACTGACACAGCAGGAGATGAACCAACACCGTCAGGAGATGGGAATGGGGCATTTTCTCTTATTGGAGGGGATCTTGCATCATTGAGAGGAGTACCTAAGTACTTGACCTTGAGGGTTCAAGGTTACTATTTGGTCTCAATCTAGTCTCCTAAATTGAGCTCATTTAATTGTCAACCAGGGTTGGTAAACAACTGAAGTGAAGTGTACTGTATGTACCTAGGTGCTTGTTTCCTAATGCGTTGTGTGTAGTGTTTTGTGATGTTTTTGGTCTTTTGTGATGATTTATGATGTTTTTGGTCTTTTGGTGGTTTTATATTCACAGGAAGACTAACTAGAAAGCTGATGGAAAGGACCTAATGATTAAAAATAGAGTGAAGCCTAATTGGTTGATGAAAAATGGCAGATGCAATTGGAAACACTGAAACAGAATCAAATCTAAATTATGACTAAGCAGAAATAAAGCTTGATAATGAATTCTAAGGAATGATTCAAAACATAAGCTCAAATTGAGAAATGATCAACTAAGTATGCAAATTTTCCTATCTAAACAATCAAACAACTAGCTTATAATGATGCAACATTTTGTCCTTGATTAGAGATTTGAAGCACAATTGGAGAAAAACATTGATACCATCATAAGATCTTCTATCCTAGGATTAATTCCTAACTCTATTCTGCAACTTAGTGAAATGTCACAAAACCTTACTCAAGAGTTATTGATTTCTTTTCAAAGTAGTCTTTTGAGGGAGGGCTCTGTTTATGAAATGATAAGGAAATTGCAGAGGTACTTTAGACCTTAAAATGATATTGTCTTATGTTCATATGGTTATAGATCAATTGTAGATTTTAGAACAAGAAGATGTTTGTAAATAATGAAGGTTGTTTTGTTAAGTTTAACAGCTGAAGTAGTCTAATATGCAGTGAATGATAACTAAATATGGAGTGCAAATGCAGTAGGTTAAGAATGAACTTAAGATGTCACTAATCTAAAACAATGCTGAACTACAAGTCATTATCAAACCCAAAACAGAACAACTAAGCATGAATTAAGTGCAATGAAACTCCAGAGTATCCTAACTATGCTATCATGCATTATTCTATGGAATTATACAGTCTGTTTGTCCATCATTATTGATATTTTGGAAGAGTTCCTTCTTTTGGAAGAGATTTTAGAATAATTCTGACTGTGTAATTGAGTGCAGATGCAAACATAAAGACTGAAAGCAATGAAAAACTAAGATATCATATCCATATCCCACTCATCATTATGATATTTTGGACAAGCGTTTAAGAGCAAGAACAGCGATGGTACTTAGTGCAAACACACAACTAAATCATTCATTATCACGGTCATGTCTTGAACATCTTAAGAATTTCTTGGAAGAGTTTCTTCTTGTGGAAGAGTGTTTAGAACAAGTGTAACTGTGATAGTTAACAACAAAAATTACTGTTAAATCCTACAATACTATAGCCATTTCCCATTCATCATTATAATCTTTTGGAAGAGCTTCTTCTTTTGGAAGAGTTAGAATGAGTATAACTACAGTAGTTAATGAAAACAACTACGAATTCAACTTCAAATCCTACAATACTATAGCCATTTCCCATTCATCATTATAATATTTTGGAAGAACTTCTTCTTTTGGAAGAGTTAGAATGAGTATAACTATAGTAGCTAATTAAAACAACTACGAATTCAATCTTCAAAAACGTAAAGGCAGCTAGAATACTTATCTAATTTACGCAAATAAATCCGTGCAAGAGGCAGGGGCCCTCTACCACCTGACGGAATTTAACTCCAAATCAAATCAACGCTTTCAAAACAACACTGTCTGCTTCATTAAAGATGAAATAACTTGAACAGAGCAATCTGCGTCTTCAGAAATGTAGCACAGAATCTAAGCAAAATCTAGAATAAAATCTAGCCTAGCTCTCGGTTTCCCAAGTGTTTATATAACAAATGCATATAACAAGACTTGCAACAATTTCAGGATCATTGTCTTTCCTTGTCGAAATCACATTAGGACTCTTGAAGTGGCTGCATAAAAAGGAAAAATACATCTGGACTAAGACAGTCCTACTAGAAGTCTGCCTTCTTAAATGTGTTCCCATGTATCAAAACCATACCCAGAATTCGTTTCTTCCTTCATGATGAGCAACGAACCATGTAGACATGACGTGGAATATGCCCATATGCGGTTTTTCTTGAGAGGCCACCTGGAACATACTCAAACGTGAAGACAACTGCAGAATCGCCGGTTAGCTACGGAATGTCTGCATTCTGCAGCTAGTTCCGGTCAAAATGCTTTACAATGGAAAAAATCACAAAATTTAGCAAGTCAGTCATGTTAATCATTCTAAAAGTAATTTCAACTAAATTCATTGATAAATTGGGTCTAGGATAGCAATGGACAAAGGAAAATGTGGTAAAGTAAGATGAAAGAAAGCACAATTTTGAGGCTCAACATACCCCCACTGCTGTCTCCTTGCATGTCCTCATGCAAATTATCCTATGAACTTGGAGGCTTCTGCAAGAACATCTAATCCTCTCCTTCTCCTTTGTCTGGAAGCTAAAGATCTTCTGGGATTTTTGATAACAAGTTTGAACCTTAAGTTGATGAGTGCCCTGATTAGCTTCTTGTTCCTTTTCTTCAACTTCTCATTAGTCTTTTCCACTTTGTCTATATGTAGGGATAAGGTTGAGTTCATATCAGTTTTGAGCTTGACTTGATCCTTGAGAATTTCATTCTCATTTTTGATGTGTCTATTAAGTATTTCCAACTCATACCTATCCCTTCTTAATACATCTATTTCATACAGTGGAGGACTAGGGGTTCTCTCCTTACTTTATGAAGCTCTCCTTTCCAAAGTTTCCACATAGTCATAAATTTCTTGTTGAGCAGGGTCAATTTCAGGGGTTCCTTCATTAAAATCCTCTTCAACATCTTCTTCAATGGATGTTTCCTCATATTCTATATTAATCACCCCTGTTTGTTTGATTTGAGTTTTCTTTAGTTTTCCCTTTAGTCTATGGCTTCTTCTTGGCTGAGAGGATCCCTCTCCTTTCTCTGTGGCAGATCTCTTGATTACCTTCTCTTTCTTAATTTGTCTCTTGATTTGAGTCAACTTCTCTAAAATGATTTCCTCACTGCTTTCTTGGACTGTTTTGTCAATTTCAACTTTTGAGGCTCTCCATTTTCTACTTCTCCTTGTAGGTTGTGGTTCAGGTGTGGGTTCTTTTGGCTCTTCAAAATGATTTCTTATCAAGAAATTGTCCCATGTATCATTTGTTTTGGCTAAATGATGTTCAATAAAAATTTTAACCAAATCATGATGATATAGAGTTGTCTCTAAAAATTGAACCCTTCTTTGAACACAGGAAGCCATCTTTTTCAAACTTTGAAGCAAGAAATAAGGTAGGTTTAAGTCTTCCCCCAGAAAATGCATTATCAGTCTAATGTGGTAGACATAAAATATGCCGTATCTACCCTCACATGTAATAAATTTTTGCAGAAGAAGTAGTATGTTTCTCCATTTATTTTTCAATGCAGAACTTGGAATTCCTTTCTTAAATACAGTGACATCCATACCTGGTGATTTTAGAATTTGCTTCCAGGATTCATTGTGGAATTCTCTATTTTTGAACCATCTCTCTCCAGTTCTAAGCAACCTTGTAGCTTCTGCAATGAAAACTTCAGTGACAGTAAATTTGACATCTCCCACTTCAACTTCAGTTCCTTGAAATGATCTTGCAAATGTTTTAGTGACTTCCTTGTGGAAGCCATTAAATTTCTCCAAAAATTGAAGCCATCCTATCTTTTGCAACATTTCTTTACATTGAGGGTAGCCTTCTAAGTATTTTGAACCCACTGGTTCAGTTCTTACAATTAAACCCATAATTGCTTCTTCAATGTTCAAATTAATATTCTTCTACCCACTGAAACAATAACTTTCACCTTCGAATTGAAATGGCTTCAAGTTCTTAATGAAAATGGCTTCAACTTCGGAATGACATACCTCTGGTTGAAAGTGACCACAGCTTCAAACTTCGGACTGATATGCCTCTGGTTGACAATGAAACTTCAGACTGATATGCCTTCTGTAGACAGTGGCAAATGGCTTCAAATTCTACACTGATGTATCTATGTCTCTCAGTGATAAATGGCTTTAGATTCCTCACTGTTATACCTCTGTCTCTTTGTGGCAAATGGTTTCAAATTCCCATACTGCTATACTTCTGTCTCTTGGTAACAAATGGCTTCAAATTCTTCACTACTATACCTCTGTCTTCCGGTGACAAATGACTTCAAATTCCACACTGCTATGCCTCTCTCTCTCGGTGGCAAATGGTTTCAAATTCAACACTACTATACCTCTGCGTTTACAATGAAAATGCTCAATCTCTGCTCACGGTGATAGTACTTTGACATTCAAACTGATTTACCATTTTCTCTGCTCACGGTGATGAGAATATCTCTGTTTGCGGAATGAAATGCCGGCTACAGAATGGAGTGATGGAAGTAGTTACAGAATGAGGTGGAGGAATCGAATTAATGATTGAAAAGACGGCGGGGATTTTTACAACGGAAAAGAAAATCATCATTGAATGATCTTGGTTGGGTTATGTGAAGAATTCAAACACTTCAGTCATTTGAACCGCTTGAATGATGTCAGGCATGGAATTTGAAATGAGAGATTTTAATCCAAATTTTGTGGAGGGTTTATTGGTTATGATCAATAAATATAATTAAAACAACCTTTTCGAACAATTCATAACTAAAAATATGCTAAACTTTATGAAATGCCATTATAATCTAAACTTGTTACCTCTGCTTTTCATTTGATTCTTGTAGTCTTTGTCTTCTTTGTTCACCTTTGGAAGAGTCCTCATAATCCTTCTTGATGCTTTTGATTCATGGATACACTGGATCATTTTGTTGCAATTATCATGTCTGCTGATTGATGCCTTCAGGATTTGTAGCTGCGGAATGACTATCTTGCTGCAGAAAGGCTGATCAGCTGCAGAATGTCTATTGAGCTGTAGAATGTTCCTGTAGAGCATTTTAATCATGGAATGGAGTGTTTTTGGAATATGGGTGAAATGTTATATGGTATGAATGAAGATGGATGATGAGACATGATATGTATGAAGTGGATGATGGAATGGAATGGATTCAGTTTATGAAATGGAGTGAAAGAACATAAGAACTGCACTGCAATTCATGACATGTTTTATTCATTTACAGCAAGACATCAAATTTTGAATTTTGTCATGAGAATGAGATGGATGGAGTATGGAATGAGATGAATGAAATGTGGAATGAAGTGAAGTATGAATGAATGAATGAAATGGAGTATGGATGGATAAATGAATGGAGTGAAATGAAATGAGATGGATCATAAGCACTATGGATCTGAACTTATGATTTTTTTTTTTTTTTTGTAACAGCTACTTGTAAAAACAAAAATGGGAAAAGTTAGAGTGTCAGAGAGACTCTGATTTTCACCCTATCTTTTCTGTATAAACATGCCAATAAATGATTGGTTTTCATGTTTATACCTTTATTTATTTATTTTTTAATTTTTTCAAAGAGAAATACTTCAGAAAATTTAATCAAGTTAATGAAGAAGAGAAACTCTTCTTTATTAACTTCACATCATTGCTTTCTTGGAACTTCTTGACAAACTCTTCTCTTGAGAGTGGTTTATGATATAGCTTCAGTCTATGACCATTCACAAGAAAAGTGACCTCTTCTTCATCTATAGTTCTGATTTTTACTGCCCCATTATAAAAAATTTCAACAATTTCATATGGCCCAAGCCAATGTGTCTAAAATTTACCTTGAAAATCCTTGAATTTTGAATCAAACAAGAGAGCCCAGTCACCTTCTTTGAATTTCTTCTCTTTGATGTACTTGTCATGCCATCTAGTCCTTTGCTGTTGGAATAGACTTGTTGTCTGAACTGCATCTTGTCCGATCTCATCCAATTCATTAATCTGCTCCAATCTATGTTTTTGTGCCTCCGTTAAATCAAGTCCTAGCTGAACTGCCATTTTGAAAGTTTGAATCTGGAACTCTATGGGAAAAAAAACTTGCTTTCCATAAACAAGCTCATAAGGAGTATGGCCTGTTGTGTTTCTCCATGTAGTTCTATAGGCCCACAAGGCTTCAGGAAGCCTATCTACCCAATCTCTTCTATGTAAATGAACAGTCTTTGTTCGGATTCCTTCAATGACCTTATTAGTAGATTCCACTTGACCATTTGCTTGTGGATGATAAGGAGTAGATTTTATATGCCTGATTTTGTACTTCTCCATCATTTGCTCCACTAGCCTTGATGTAAATTGAGCTCCTTGATCTGTAACAATTTCCCTTGGGACACCAAAACGAGTAAAAATATCCTCAAAAAGAAAAGTAACTACAGATGCTTCATTAGCAACAAGTAATGGCTTAGCTTATACCCATTTAGTAACATAATCAGTGCAAACTAATATATATTTCTTTTGTTTTGATGGAGGACTAATAGGTCCTACAAAATCCAAAGCCCATTTTTCAAAAGGTTCAATATGTACCTGAGGTTGTAATGGCATCTCACCTGAAGGAGAAGGTTTCCCTACCCTTTGGCAACTGTCACACCTTTTTACATACTCCTTAGCATCTTTAAACAAGGATGGCCAATAATATCCTAAATTAAGGATCTTATAGGCTGTCCTCTTATCTACAAAGTGTCCGCCACAAGGTTCATCATGACATGCCTTGAGAATCTCAGGCATTTCATCTTCACAAACACACCTTCTAATGATCAGATCTGGACCTGTCTTGTACAACTCATTAGCGACCCATGAATACTTTGCACTATCACAAATGATTTTTCTTTTATCCCTTGCATTCATGATTGAAGGAAATTTTCCTGAAACTAAATAATTAGCAATATCAGCAAACCATGGAGTTTGAGTAGAGATTGCAAAAAGATATTCATCAGGAAATTGATCTTCAACTGGAGTGTCATCTTTGATATTTTGGATTCTAGATAGGAAATCAGCCATTGTGTTTTGTTTTCCAGGCCTATCTAGAATAGTAATGTTGAATTCTTATAAGAGTAACAACCATCTTATAACTCTGCCATTAGTGATTGATTTGTTCACTAAGTATCTAATTGCAGAATGATCAGTGTGAACAAAAGTTTCATAGCTTGTTATATAGTGTCTAAATTTGTTTATGGCATGAACAACAGCTAAAAAATCTTTTTCAGTTACGGTATAGTTTAACTCTGCAGGAGTCAAATTTTTACTAATATAATAGATGGCATAGGGAATTAAATATTTTTTTCCCAATACTGCTCCTAGAGCTGTATCGGAAGCATCTGTCGAGATATGAAAAGGTAACTTCCATTTAGGTCCCCTTAATATTGGTGCTTCAGAAATTTTGGTTTTTAGGGTTTCAAAAGCTAACTGGCAATCAGAAGTCCACTTGAATTCACAATCTTTGGTGAGCAATTTGAAGAGTGGAGATGCTATCTTAGTGAAGTTTTCTATAAATCTCTGATAATAACCTGTAAATCCTAGAAAACTTCTAACATCTCTTTGACAACTTGGAATGGATAGGTTAGAAATGACTTCAACTTTTGCCTCATCAACCCTAATCCCATCCCCTGAAATGTGGTGCCCTAAAACAATACCTTCAGTAAACATCATAAAACATTTTTCATGACTAAGTGAAAGGTTTGCTTCTTGACATCTTTTTAAGACTTTTTCCAATTTTTCTAAAGCCTCTTCAAATGTATTCCCATAAACTGTGAAGTCATCCATGTACACCTCTACACAATCATGTATTAGATCCGAAAAAATTCCTAATACTGCCCTTTGGAATGTTGCAGGTGCATTGCATAATCCAAATGGCAATACTCGGTAGGCATAGGTACCCCAAGGACAAGTAAATGTGGTTTTATCTTGGTCTTGAAGTGCTACTTGGATTTGATTGTAACCACTAAACCCATCTAGGAATGAAAAGTAATTTTTGCTAGCTAATGTGTCTAATACTTGATCTATGAAAGGTAAGGGAAAATGGTCTTTAAGAGTAGCTTTATTCAGTTCTCGGTAGTCAACACACACCATCCATTTTCCATTTTTCTTAGGCACAATCACCAAAGGAGAAACCCACTGACTATCTGAAATAGGATAGATGAGATTAACATTTAACAATTGTTGCAATTATTCCTTGACGATTTCCCTAAGATTTGGATTCATCCGTCTTTGAGGCTGTCTGATTGGTTTACAATTTGCCTCTATATAGATATGATGAGTACAAGTCTTGGGACTTATCCCTTTCATGTCAGTGTATTCCCATGCATATGCAGAAGAATGTCTCTGTAATACTTTGACTAACTCTTCTTGTTGAGATTTTTCTAGGTTCTTATTTATATTCAAAGTTTTGCCTGGAAAAATTTCACTTGTAGAGTTGCCAAATTTGTCCATAGAATGAAGAGACATCTGCCTAGATGACAAAAACTCAATATTGGATCCCTCTTGAAATGATTCATGTTTGTGTTCTAGAGATGATTCAAAGTTTTCTAGAGTATTCAGAATTTGATTATCTTCACTAATTTCTGAAATTGTGAAGAGTGGTTGTAAATATTCTTCATCCTCTATCCATTGAGTGTCATCTAGATCTGTAATTGTCCTAGCTGGAGGATATAAAGTGAATCTCTTAGTTGAACTACCATCAGAAATATACATATCACCGGACCTACAACTAATAAAAGCATCAGCTGTAGCCAACCAAGGTCTCCCTAATATAACAGGATGGCCTCCTAGATTATTCTTAGGAGTTAGGATCATGAAATCCACAGAGTACTCCCAAGAATCTAGGGACACTGGAATGTCTTCTATTACCCCATCTGGTTTGATCACAGATCTATCTGCTAATTGTAATAGTGTGGGTGTAAAGAGAAGATTGGGAAGTTTCAGTTTGTCCATGATTTGTCTACTCATGATATTTATTGCTGCTCCTAAGTCAATGAGTGTGTTTTGAATTTCAATTCCATTGATGTGAATTTTGACAACTGGATTTCCTGGGTCAAGATACTTTGGAATAACAATATTGCCCATCATAATGTCTGCTATTTGTCCTACCAGTTGAATTTTCTTGGTTTCTCTTATTCTTTTTCTTGTTGTCTTCATACTCAACTCCTTTATTGTTTTAGCTAAAATTGGGATTTCCTTGATGGCTTGCAATAATGGAATTTTAATGCAAACATTTCTCAATTCATCTAAGAAATCATAATTAGGCACCATTATTTGTTTTTCTACACCTTTATCAATTTGTAGTCTTTCCGGAAAGGGAGGAATAGAAGTAGATGTGGATGGTTGCTCTAATATTGGAGTTGGATTTATTGGATCTTTTTGTTTCAATTTTTCAATGTTTTGGTCTTGAAAGGATGTATCTTCCTCAAGACTTTTATTAACCCGTAGGGAGTCTTCCTCAGAATTGTCTTGTTCTTGTATGATCACAGAAGGTTTCCTCTTTTCAAGTATCTTTCCAGACCTAAGTTGAACATCACTAAGGTCTAGAGGAGTAATTAAATAAGTTGGAAACTGTTGGCCTTCTATCATGTATGTATTCTGAGGGTTCTTATTATTGGGGTTTGGTATGGGTTGAGCGGGCAATTGATTTGATTTTTGAGGGAATGGTAATGAAAGTGGTTGATTTTGATGTGGTTGGTTCTAATGATGTTGTTGAGGATTTTGTTGAAAATTTTGTGGAAGATTTTGAGGAAAATTTTGTTGAGGATTTTGAGGATAAAAATGTGGATATGGTGGATAGGATGGTGGATACTGGTAATATGTAGAGTATCTTCCATAGGGACTTTGTGATCCTTGTGCCCAAGCTGGAGATTGATTTTGAAATTGGGGCCAAGGTTGCTGCCAAGAATTCCAAGGTGGAGGTTGATTATACATTTGATCATGGAATCCTTGTGTTTGAGGTCCCTGCCAAGGTCCTCTAGATACAAATTTAAGAGACTCTGTGGGATCTGTAGGAGTTTCCTCCTGAAAGATAGCTTTGAGACTAGGAAGAGAAGGACAATTCTTGGTCTCATGTTTCTCAGAACAAATGACACAGGTTTCTACAACTTTTACATCCAAAGGACACTCTCTTAAGGCATGTTTCTTTCTACATTTGGGACAAAAGATTGCCAAGGCATCAGATTCAGCCTTCTTCTTGTTTTGTATCTTAAGGGTGTCTATTTGTTCACTAAGACTCCCTAAGATGTCAGATTTAAAATCATCAAGCATGTGTCCTATTTCTGATCTACTTACTGTCCCAGAAGAAGACTTACTTGCCCTTGCAAGAGCAGGATCTCTTGGACCTTTGACAGTTTTAGATTTCCCTCTTGAAAGGTTGATACATAACTCAGATATTTCAGGTAATGTGAGCTGTGATATATCCCCTTTTCCCATCATGTTAAGAATATCCAACCATTCATCCCTAATTGTTTTCAACAAAAGAGCTCTTAAGGTGTCTTGATCTAGGTTTTCCATTTTTGCCCTTTTGATGTTGTAATTAAATCTTTCCAACAAATCTTCTAAGTTTTCATCTTCTTTTTGTAACATCTTGAACACTTCTTCCTTATGATTAACCGGCATACAATAATCCAGATACCTCTCTGGAAATTCTTGTTTCATGTCTTCCCATGTTCTAATAGAACTGTTGATCAGACTCATAAACCACTTCAATGCTGCTCCTTTCAAGGTTGAAGGGAATAATTTCAGTTTTTGAGCATCTTGTAAGTAGTCATAAGTTCTACACAGCACTTCAAATTCGAATAAGAAGGTTTCAGGATCTTTAGTTCTAAGTCCATAGAAGTTTGGAAGTACAGAAGGTGAAATGTTTTTCATGGTTGTATTGGTTTCTTCATCAATTATAGGGAACCCAAAAGAGTTTCCTATTTCTCTTCTACCTCTTCCTCCATCTGCACCTCTACCTCCTTCTCCTCTACCTCTACCTCTACCTCCAAATAGTGTGTGTTCTCCATTGAAGACCCCTCCTCCTCCTTCTTCTGCCATAATTGACTCTCCTGTGGAAGTAGAAAAGTTTGTGTCCCTACCAGGAGTTTTTAGATCTTCTTCTATGGCAGGTTCAGTGGATGAAGTGGAAGGTTTCTCTAATGGGATATCTGATTTCAGGTCTTCTAGAAGTCCAGGATCAGTAAAGGATGGAAGATGGGTTTGAGTTGAAGGTGTACTAGCTCTGGATCTAGATGAAACAAGTGGTGTTCTAGAAATCAAATTTCTGCCTCTGCTGCTTATAAATCTCCCCCTTGAATCTCTCTCTCTACGCATAAAATTGCTTTTGGATGCTAAGAAATAAAGGTTACCTAGTTTTCACTTCCCCGGCAACGGCGCCAAAATGTTTGGTCTCAATCTAGTCTCCTAAATTGAGCTCATTTAATTGTCAACCAGGGTTGGTAAACTGCTGAAGTGAAGTGTACTGTATGTACCTAGGTGCTTGTTTCCTAATGCATTGTGTGTAGTGTTTTGTGATGTTTTTGGTCTTTTGTGATGATTTATGATGTTTTTGGTCTTTTGGTGGTTTTATATTCACAGGAAAACTAACTAGAAAGCTGATGGAAAGGACCTAATGATTAAAAACATAGTGAAGCCTAATTGGTTGATGACAAATGGCAGATGCAATTGGAAACACTGAAACAGAATCAAATCTAAATTATGACTAAGCAGAAATAAAGCTTGATAATGAATTCTAAGGAATGATTCAAAACATAAGCTCAACTTGAGAAATGATCAACTAAGTATGCAAATTTTCCTATCTAAACAATCAAACAACTAGCTTATAATGATGCAACATTTTGTCCTTGATTAGAGATTTGAAGCACAATTGGAGAAAAACATTGATACCATCATAAGATCTTCTATCCTAGGATTAATTCCTAACTCTATTCTGCAACTTAGTGAAATGTCACAAAACCTTACTCAAGAGTTATTGATTTCTTTTCAAAGTAGTCTTTTGAGGGAGGGCTCTGTTTATGAAATGATAAGGAAATTGCAGAGGTACTTTAGACCTTAAAATGATATTGTCTTATGTTCATATGGTTATAGATCAATTGTAGATTTTAGAACAAGAAGATGTTTGTAAATAATGAAGGTTGTTTTGTTAAGTTTAACAGCTGAAGTAGTCTAATATGCAGTGAATGATAACTAAATATGGAGTGCAAATGCAGTAGGTTAAGAATGAACTTAAGATGTCACTAATCTAAAACAATGCTGAACTACAAGTCATTATCAAACCCAAAACAGAACAACTAAGCATGAATTAAGTGCAATGAAACTCCAGAGTATCCTAACTATGCTATCATGCATTATTCTATGGAATTATACAGTCTGTTTGTCCATCATTATTGATATTTTGGAAGAGTTCCTTCTTTTGGAAGAGATTTTAGAATAATTCTGACTGTGTAATTGAGTGCAGATGCAAACATAAAGACTGAAAGCAATGAAAAACTAAGATATCATATCCATATCCCACTCATCATTATGATATTTTGGACAAGCGTTTAAGAGCAAGAACAGCGATGGTACTTAGTGCAAACACACAACTAAATCATTCATTATCACGGTCATGTCTTGAACATCTTAAGAATTTCTTGGAAGAGTTTCTTCTTGTGGAAGAGTGTTTAGAACAAGTGTAACTGTGATAGTGAACAACAAAAATTACAATTAAATCCTACAATACTATAGCCATTTCCCATTCATCATTATAATCTTTTGGAAGAGCTTCTTCTTTTGGAAGAGTTAGAATGAGTATAACTACAGTAGTTAATGAAAACAACTATGAATTCAACTTCAAATCCTACAATACTATAGCCATTTCCCATTCATCATTATAATCTTTTGGAAGAGCTTCTTCTTTTGGAAGAGTTAGAATGAGTATAACTATAGTAGCTAATTAAAACAACTACGAATTCAATCTTCAAAAACGTAAAGGCAGCTAGAATACTTATCTAATTTACGCAAATAAATCCGTGCAAGAGGCAGGGGCCCTCTACCACCTGACGGAATTTAACTCCAAATCAAATCAACGCTTTCAAAACAACACTGTCTGCTTCATTAAAGATGAAATAACTTGAACAGAGCAATCTGCGTCTTCAGAAATGTAGCACAGAATCTAAGTAAAATCTAGAATAAAATCTAGCCTAGCTCTCCGTTTCCCAAGTGTTTATATAACAAATGGATATAACAAGACTTGCAACAATTTCAGGATCATTGTCTTTCCTTGTCGAAATCGCATTAGGACTCTTGAAGTGGCTGCGTAAAAAGGAAAAAGACATCTGGACTGAGACAGTCCTAATAGAAGTCTGCCTTCCTAAATGTGTTCCCACGTACCAAAACCATACCCAGAATTCGTTTCTTCCTCCATGATGAGCAACGAACCATGTAGACATGACGTGGAATATGCCCATATGCGGTTTTTCTTGAGAGGCCACCTGGAACATACCCAAACGTGAAGATAGCTGCAGAATTGCCGGTTAGCTACGGAATGTCTACATTCTGCAGCTAGTTCCGGTCAAAATGCATTATAATGACAAAAATCACAAAATTTAGCAAGTCAGTCATGTTAATCATTCTAAAAGTAATTTCAACTAAATTCATTGATCAATTGGGTCTAGGATAGCAATGGAAAAAGGAAGATGTGGTAAAGTAAGATGAAAGAAAGCACAATTTTGAGGCTCAACAATTACATCTTAGATCAGAGGGTTCTTGTTTTGATTGATAGTGGGGCTACCCACAATTTTATTGATGCCCAACTAGTACAGAGGATGGAAATACCCACTGATGCTTTTGAGGGATGTTCTGTTTTGGTCCCAGGAGATAGAACTATGCAATGCATGCATTATGTTCCATCCTTATCAGTCACCATGGGGACATATACATTGACTGATCACTTCTTTGTGGTTGACATACTTGAGACCAATGTGATATTGGGTGTGAAATGGCTGATTACTTTGGGGAAATTCACCACAAATTCAGAGACTTTGCAAATGGAATGGGTGGATAGAAAGAGTGGAAAGACTCAAATGATTGAAGGCATGCACACATATCCCTCGCATAAAAATTCCACACAGAAATTAGAGATGGATTTTCGCAGTGGAAGCAAGGACTTAACAGTACCATCTATTATGCATATGAGATTGGTTCATGGGACATTATTATTTTTTGGAAAACCACCTGGGAGGCCACTTGATTCATATTTGGTGAGACATGTCTCACATCATGATGTTCCATTCATAGATCTAGGAGGGATGGGAGTATTATAATGCCAATATACATCACTGAGAGTCTTGGGTAGACTCAAGGAGGAGGGAGACATTCTCCCAACATCATCATTACACACTCTCATTTTAGATTCAGTGCTGTGGGAGGAGAAGCATGTGAAGGATAGAAAACTTCCAACATATACCTTTGGCATGTGAGATGTCAAGGAGAAGTGCAGTCATATGACATATGTTCTTTGTGATAGATCATCAACACTATCACTATGGAGGATAGAGCCATATTGGAAATCCCAACTGTTGGTGGATTATTCTAAGGATCTTTTCACATGCATGATACTTGATAACCAAATACATGAAGAGGTCTATTCAATCTAAGAAGAAGTCATCTATTATCATGGTAGTATATTCTTATCTAGAGCCTCCAAGCTGAAGAAGGAGTTTCTACAAAGGTCATATGAGGAATTCCTTTTCAGCTATACTGATTCCATGAGGGCCTACAACACTATCATGGGAAGCTACACTTGGGAAGGCTTTGAAGAGGAACTATATCAACATTTTCAAAGATACATGAACCAGGTGGAGTTGGAAGAGAGAAATGACTCAATAAAGGAGTTATCACAACCACCTCTTTCCTCTTTTGGAATGAGAGGGGATCTATCTATGGACCACTCCATTTGTATGAGCAGAAATTTTGGTAAGGAACATGCTTATGTACATGATGTTTCATTTAATGATTAATTTCATTTCTTTACCATTTATATGCAGGCCATAGCTCCAAGGAGGAGCATTATTCCATATAAACTTCATGGCCAACTTTGGGCCATAAACATTTCTGAACATGCTCACTCCCTTGGAGGATATAGGGAGATGTTGTATCATTGTGGGTGCACTCCAAAAGCACCAAACATATCTCACACTTTCAACAATTCTGAGAAGACTTGGGGAGAAAGTAAGTGTTGGGGAAACCACTTACCATATCATTATTTGATGTAGTCAGGAGATTTACTATGCTGGTTCCACATGTGGGACTATGAACCACCTCCATTTTTACATATTTTTGTTTGTATGTACTTAGTTTTGATCCCATACATTGATGATGTACTTATAATTTTTATGGGAATGATTGTAGGCAGGATGGGAGGAATGTATGTGCCCTATGGGAGAGAGATTATCCATGTTCATTATGCTACATGTTTTAGGGAGAACATTGGGAAAACCATGTTTGTCTCATTGGAACTATTGTCTCCTTGTGGGATGAATTATTTGCATCTCATAAGAACTTTCGAGGAACATTTCATGGAGGGATGGATTGGTAGACACTTAGTTTACGAGGGAAGCTTATCACATGTTTGTTTCACCAATGATGGAGGAGAAGATTTCAGCACTCACCTTGTCATTTTTTTGAGGACAAGCAACATTTGGGAAGGGAGGACTGTAATATTCCCAATTAGCCATGAGCTAGTTGGAATATTAATTTTTTTTTTGCAGGTTTTTTTTATGAATACAAGGACAATGGAGGTCCATAAGTCTCCTTAATAATTAATAAATCAATTCCAATGTGAAAATTATATATCTTGGCAGCAAAATTGAGCACCCTTAGGTGTGAAAAGGGGCTGGAACACCTTGACTGGGTCAACTTTAACCAAATCAACAACGTTGTCATGGAGGAGTGGCCATCAATGAAAGATAGTGTAGTTTTAGATGGAGATGCTTTGCATGGAATTAGTGCCAATATTTGATGGGACTTAGGGTTTGGAAGCTCATATCTTATAAAAGGAAGAGGATGACATCCATATTCATTATGTCGATGTATATGATATTTCTGAATATATGGCTTGTTTAGACATATATCTTTCTCTAGTTGTTCAGCTGAGATTGAGTGTTGTTTAACACTGGGTGTTCTTGACCAGGAATCCCACCTCTTTCATTGAGAATCTCTTGGAGTTGTCTTGTACTACATTTTCCACTTTCAGAAGGCCAAGCTTCATCTTTCATTTACAATGCAAATCTTGTTGAGGTTTGAGTTTTTTTGCAGGTTGTAGTAGTGGAGACCATCTTTGGGTCATTTCATTACTTATTTTCAGTGGAGAAGGGTTCCTTTGCATTGGGAGGATAGTAAGGAAGGTGATTGTGCTTATTTTCATATCTTGGCTTTAGGCCATTGATTTATTTTCCCCTACAACGCAGTTTATTTCCAGATCTGCGATATTTTGTAGGAGTTGAAGGGTGGTTTTGGCACACCATTTGGAGAGAAGGGGATATTCATTTCATCTAGGAGATATATTGGAGGAGGCTTCATTTTTTATTATATCGTATGAGCCACACTTTCCATATCTATATTTTACAGTGGATCTTCAACCCTAGGTTATTAGATCCCCATCTTGTACATGGTGTTTTGCTGAAAACCCTTAAGGGGTTATTCAAAGGAGGTTGTATAGTGCTCATATCTGTAATAGATATATCTTTTGTGGCCTATATCAGCCCTAGATCTGTTGTATAACCATTTTCTATAGTAGTGCTTTTTTAAACAGCATTGTAGAAGCCTTCCATCTCTTTATATATTGTAGCAACACCTCTTTTAAGGGATTTTTTCCATTAGAGGCTTGTTATTTCTTATTGTACATATTATGGCCCATTATATATGCATATTTTGCTATTTTTATAATAAATAGAAGGTCTCCATATTGGCCTCTTGATTTTAGATGATGTTTTACACTATTGTTCCAACATTTTGCACTATATTTCTACTTTTCCCATTTGGGAGTATTACACACTTCAACTGGCTACCACCCTCAGTCGAATGGCCAATGGAAGTAACTAACATAGCTTTAGAGAGTATCCTCACCAAGGTTGTTAGCAGCAACATAAAATATTGGGCGGACAAATTGGTAGAAGCTACTTGGGCCTACAACACTACCTAGAAAACAACAATGAGATTCACTCCTTGTGACCTAGTATATGGCTAGAAATATCTGCTTTTAGTTGAGTTTGAATTCAAGACATTGAGGATGGTAGCTGAGCTAGAATTAGATATATCAAATGCTCAAAAGGAGAGGTTTGTGCAATTAAATTGATTGGATGAGTTTTGGATGCAAGAACTCATCCACACAGAGGTCATTCAACTGCAAAGGAAGGTATGGAATGACAATAAAATTAAGGAAAGGAACTTTCAAGAAGGAGATTGGGCACTGTTGTATGACTCAAGGTTTAAGTAATTCAAAGGAAAACTGATGAAAAGATGGCTAGGGCCCTACAAATTAGAAAAATTCTATGATAATGGAACAGTTCAGATCAAAACCATATATGAGGAAGGGATTCCCCAGCTTGTCAATGGTTATAGACTAGTCAAGGTTTACAAGAAGCCCCTGTCAAGGGAAAAAATTTTAAATTCCATAAGTAGGGACGTGTATGTCATGGGAAACTTGATAGTTTCCAATGCCTCCTAAATAAATAAAATAAAAATAATAATAATAAATATGAATGGGTGAAAACCTCTTTGAGGCACCCTAGGCCAACTCCAGGGTTGAAAACCTCCATGAGGCAGTCTAGGAGCCAAAAAAAAAAAAGAAAAAGAAAAAATAGAGAATAAAATATCCTTGGTGAAAACCTCTTTGGGACGACCAAGGTAGACCTCTGGTTGAAAAAATCTATGCAGGCATCCAACTTGCCTTCAAGAAAAAAAAAAAAAAAAGAGAAGAAAAAGGAAAAAAATACCTATGCATTTATGTGTTTTCCTGTTTTGCAGGTTCACAATTGAAGATGGTTTTTAGGATCCAGAGGAGTGATTTATCTTCATTATTTCTTCTTATCTGCTTGCACACTCCATAAGCCACTCGATAATCTATCCCTTCATCCATTTCACCCACCATATAGGAAATCATTTCATTTTTTTCCTTAATCTGGAATTGCTATAGGAAGCTACAGGATTCCTGTAGCACTACAGGAACTTTCTTTAAATGCTATAGGAAACTCATTTATGAAAAGAAAGGCTATCAAAAAGGTTTTGAACTTCAGTTTGGGCATGATAATATGTGTTTTTCCTATGCCTACAAATCCCAACACCCTATTTCACTCGATGCGCAAGGTTTCCCTATCTAAATCGTATGTTGCAACTTGAGCAGCTAAATCATTGAAAATTTGGCATAATAACAATTTCTCTTACCTACCCTTCGCTCCATTCATCCAATTATCTCCTCCATAGCCTCCATAACCCATACCCCTCCATTCCTGAACCAACTAAAGAAAGAAGAGGCGAGGAACAAACTACTAGAAGTATCAAAGAGTTTCCTATAGAAAATCTCGGTGTGGCACAACAAGGCCAAAATATGAAGAGTATCTGATGCAGAGGACTCCAGAAGACCATTAGTAGGCTCTAAAGGGACAAGAAAACCATCCCTGACACCTGAATCTTTCCATGCAGCACCTGCAAAAGAAAGAAAACAAAGAAAGGGTAAGAAAGTCACTCAGAAAAATAAGCAGCTCACTTAGCAAAAGCTGCTCACTTAGAAAACAAAAAAATATATGAAGACACAACAAATAGAAGACTCCATCTCCCTCCACCAGCTCCAACTCCTTGCACCAGCTCTTTCAGCACTTTAACAACACCAGGTAAGCTTAGTTACGGCTTCTCACCCTTCGGTGTGCATCCATAGTGGCCAAAATAGTTAAATGTCGAGATTTAGAAGTTTAAAAGGAAAAAAGGCGGCAAGTTAACTTGGCCACCTTCGTAAAGTGTAACTGAGGGAAATATAAAAGTACATGCCACCTGGGCATGTCAAATTGAGTCAAGTGAGGGAGGATGAATATGAAGGGAAGGGATCACAAGGTCAAAAATGATTAACTGAAGTGGGATCCAACGGTCTCTAAGAGGAAACTTGAGTTGTACAAGTCACCAAAATGCTCCAAATTTCATTAAAATATCCAATAATGGTAATATTTGTCTCATTTCCACCATTAATTTTAGCATTTCGAAGAGCATAAAGTGTAGGAGAGAAGTGGGAGCCATCAGAGGAGCAACATTGAAGTTTGGTTTTGCATGCACCATCGTGCTACAAGAAAATTTTTTTTGCTACATGCAACTTGAGCAGTACACCATCAGCGACTTAAAGGGAAACCCCGAGTTTCCTGTGGGTGGATTAGCTTCCCAAAGCCCCTACAAGACCAAGGTAAGTGGACTGTCATTCTCCAGCCCTGAAATTCCTCCATGTAATTCACAATCAACAAAGGTATAGGTGGCAGTTAAAGGACAATTTTTTTTTCTTTTGTTTTGCTTCAAGCCTTCCATATCCAAGACTTACCTCTAAAAATCTCTCACCGCCTTCACCTCATAGAATTAAAACGGGAGGAGGATTCAGTAGAAGGGAGCCTACATACATTAAAATAATTAGGAAACACCCTTAGGTTATGGAAATCTTCCAAAATCACAAATGGCTAGGGTTCTTCGAGCTAGTGATAGGTTATGATGATGAGATATATAAATAATTTGAAGTAGCCCTACAGTCACATTGAGAAGAAAGAGCCACCATTGTGACTAGAGGAATACCCATCACTTTATCTCCTGAACTGATAAGAAGAGTTACCACCTTGCCCTTAGGAGTCAAATGGGCCAAGGAAAGAATGCCTAGCACTGCAACCAAAAATAATTCTTCTTACCTGGATAAAATTATATTGAAGATAAAAATGGTGTGAGAAGAGAGAACCTTACATAGCCCTGGGATGAAGTTTCTTTCCACTTCATGAAATTCATCTCTTGTGAGGGCAAATTGAGTGTGGTTTATGTGTATCACTTTAGGTTGTTAAATGAACCTAGGTTCTAAGGAGAGATTCCACTTGAACAAATTCTAATTGTCCCTCACTTCCTATTAAACTCCATCACTAATATGATCCATAAAGTGAGATAGAGGAAGTATTAGGATTTGGCCCATCATGTCCTGATAAAATTAATTATAGATTATGCTTCAGAAGGCTAAACCTACATGTATCCCGGTCCTATTTTATATACATGGATAGAGAAGAATTTATAGCTACCCAAACAGGGAAAACCTCTGCTTCTAGCCCTAGAGAAGAAGAAGTAGAAGAGGAGGAAGAAGAAGAGGAAGAAGAGGCATAAAACATAGAGGAAGAAGAAGAGGAATAAGAGGTAGAAAACAAATATCAAAAGGAGGAGATGGAAATTGAAACAGAGAACATATAGACAACATAAAGAGAACAAGAAGAAGCTGAAGGAATGGAGGAAGAAAATACCGAGGAAAAAAGAGATATGGACCCTATCTTAAGCCATGAAATCTACCCTCAAGACACACACATGTCACCTAACATCACAAACCAAGAGATAGCTTCCACTCTCACTGCTTTGAGCACACCTGTTAAAACAAAAAGAAAGAGGTATACATCTATGTACTTCAGAATAAGGAAAATTCAGAGGGTAAGACAGGGAAAGCTACAAAATCTCACCAAGAGCCCTATCACCATTGAAGAATCACCACAAAAGGAGGAAGAAATCAGATTAGAGGAAGGAAGGGTATAAGAAGTCAATTCACCCATAAGGACCCTTGTAACATATATCGAAGACATTCATCTAGGTTGGCATCCGACACACTTCATGCAACCTCCACTGACCCTTCAAGGAGTGAAAAGAGATAAAATCAAGAAGAAGTGAGTCTTCAACAATCAAAACAAAGTTTTCTATAGGAAAATATAGCAAGCAATTATTTGGAGAAAAATGCCTTGGTTGAGGAGGAAAACACATCCATAGAAGTAAAATAGGTTAAGGAAGTTGAGGGAAAGAAACAAGAGGAAATACATGATGAAAAAGAGGGAGGAAGAGAGAATAAAGAAGAGGCCATGTCACCAAAATCAAATCCCAAAGATGTTGCAATGGTGTCAATGTTGATCAGTGGTTGTCATTGATCTCAACCCAAGTAGCACCAGGGGCTACTCCAATATTGCATGGGAATTTTGGCCTACCAAATTACCATATTCTGGGCTAAAAATGATTTTGATGGTTTCTACTTTTCAATAAGTTTCCGTTGATATATGGCATGCCACATAATTCTTCACGGTTTGAAAGATATTCATGTTTGAAGTTTGTAACCCCACTTAGTGGGTTAAAACCCCATGGGGTTGTGCAACGGGTCATTGAAAATTCAATAATTAATAATTTTTATGCTTCTAAAATTCCTCCCACATTCACTTGTTGAAGCCCCTCTCAACCTAAGCATTTATATAAATTGTGATCCTCATATCCTCCTTATGTAGGGATTTCGCTATCTGAAACAGGTCATCATGGAATTGTCGCTCTAAATTTTTTTCTACGAATTTTTAGAAGCTGAAATTTTTATGAGGAAAAGCCAAAATCTTGAGGAAGCTCTTGTATAAATTTCAGATCAAGGTGTTCCAAATTTTCGGAGATATAATCTATGGAAGTTAGTGTTTTTGCAGGATCCCGAAATTCATCTCAAAGAAGTGACCTTGGGAAAATTGTCATAACTCTCTCTCTGAGTATCAGATTGGAATTCTATAAAAATTGACAGATATTACATGAAATTTATTTTTTTCTGTATCAATTTCAAAGCCAAATGAAGAAACAGTGACACATGGCAAGCTGTACAAGTTTGATCTACTGAAACAATCCATAATTAGGGCATTGTGAGAGATTGGGCATAACTCTCTCTTGAAGAATCCAAATTGGGTCAGAACTATGGCATTGGAAAGAAAACTCAGAGGAATAATACAGGGTTGAAAATCACATATTGGGTACCTGAAATGACAGAGATACACTAGATACAATATCAAGATCCTAGAAGGAAAAAAAAAAAAACTAGATCATGTGTTGTCAAGGGTTGCAAAGGACCAGAATTTCTAGGGCAACAAAGAAAAGAAAGGTGTAGTAGAGGGTAGCATGATAAGAGTAGAACTCAAGGTGCAGAACAACAACAAGAAGTTCATCACATGAAGTCTTCAAGTGGGTAGCACTGCATACAGTCATTGTAAAGGTATCATTGTACTAAGTCACTGTAAATACATTATTGTAAAAAATGTACTAGTGTCTATCTGCCAAGAGTTGAAGAGGCAGTTTTGGGAGGTCTAGGATCATCATTAGGTGGTGGTGTCATAGTTGGGGTTATCGTCTAGTGTGTATTCTTCTTCTACATCATTCTATATCTATGTAAAGTGGAACATTTTCCCTAATACGAGAGTCCATTCTTCTTTTATTCTTCTAGAGGGTGGTGTTGTGACCAGCAACAAACCCCCTTCTTATTTAATGTTAGTAATAATACTAAATAAGTGGGGACCATTAGTTTAGAAAATCTAAGAAATTTTATTGGTGTTTGTTTTCATTTTCAATAAAACTTACTATCATGGACCTAAGGAAATTTTCTTTGGAAAATCTTTAAACTAAACTTAAGTTTATGATAGACTAGAATAAAATCTCTCTTTGAAGGAAACATCACATTCATTGCAAAAAAGTAGAACATATCTTAAGCAATGCAGAATCTTCAAAATTGCGATACCACGATCCTATGACATCGCACTAAACTTTTTATCGCAAATTGCATATCGCAGGAAACATATTAATAGATATTATTCATATATTATATTTTGTGATATTGCGATTTCGCGACATTGCGATTCCACGATGTTATTGATTGCGATTTATGAAAACTGCGATTTGCGATATTGCGATTTTGGGATATTGCAAAGCAAATCGTAGATCGCACTATCGCAGATTCTTGAAAGCTCGTTATTCGAAGTAAATATTTTCATAAATTGATATCCGTTATGCGCTTTGATGTCAAATTAATGAATGAATCATCAATTATTAATGAAAAGGATTTTGTTTTGATTGAAAGGTTATTTCACGATTAAATAATATATTTCATACACCTTCGGTATTTAAAACCATCCCGTCACCTTTACCATGTCATTACTCTCACTTAATTTGTAAAATTGTAGGCGCGAAGAACAGGAGGCTATACAAAGAAAAATTCAGAGCATTATGGGAAAGAAAGAGAAAGTTCCTAGTTCTGAAAGGAAAGAGAAAGCTGCGAGTTCTGAAAATAAAGAGATGGCTTCTTTATACGCAGACACTACTTGCAAAAAAGACGCTGGTATCACCACCTGGGAGGGTATGTTTAGATTGCTTGAAGAATAAAACCCAAAGGTAATGGATGTTTCAACTACCGCTGGTTCAAGCAATTCCTCTGAAGCATCTCTTACAGAGCTAGCTTGTTCGTTTCTACACCGGATAGCAGCAAGACCAAAAATTCTTCCATATACAGATATGGTCAAATGGGTGCTGGATAGCACTGATATCATAGACAGACAGTTCAAAACTCTAGGTCAAGAGCTTATCGGGTCGTTTACTCCAGAAGATCTGAGGCTTATGTATCATTTGCCAGAGCCTCAGGCAACTTACAACAAACAATTTATGGAGAAATTTGCAAAGGAAAATGCAAATTTGGCAGAATGCACTAAAGAATGGACCAAAAGAGACGAACCACTAAACAAAGATAAACACGGTATGTACAGTACCGGTTCACTCACCTCTCCATATTGTTTTGCTGCTGCTATGTTATGCAGGCTTTTTGGAAAGCCTGACATTAATAAGATTTTTCCTGAATGGCTTCCCTTGTTGAATGCTGCTGTTAACGCCACCATTGTAGACTGGGCCAAATATTGTCTGAAAATTTAGCCACGACTATTTTCAATTACCGGTCTAAACGGACTGTGTCTCAGAGGATTTATCCTCCTTTTTATCTATCTGCCTATGTTATGGATTCAATTTTCTTTGTTTCTAAGTTCCCTTTAATGGGTTGGCAATGGACAATTCAGGATCCCTTGCCCATTCATGTATATCACAAAGGGTTGTGGGAATCAAAATTCATTCTTCATTTTTATAAAATTTGCCATGGCATAATGTTGCCTCTGTACAAAGTGTTGTATAATAAGGATGCCCCAAGGTTGTCCCCTAAAGCAGAAGTTGACATTCTCCCTGTCGCAAGATGGTTTGGAAAAGAACTATTTACTTATGTCAGGGTTTTTGGAAGCTTTGCTTCTCCTCATGTTTTGCCCTTATATGTTCTGGATAAGCTCATAGCTCGGGAAATTGCATATCAAACCTGTGGAGACAGAGGTTTGAAAAAATAATTAAAGGATAAAAAGAAGGCCATCTGGCCACCATTTCCAGTTTCCTGCGGAGCATTTTCATTGTTTGATGTTGGTCACGCGTTTAAGGAAGTAAGCAATGTTACATGTTTAAAATTGTTTAAGGTTTCGAGAAGACTATTTGATCCATATGGTATTGTCAAGGATTTCACCACTTTTGTCAAAGTAAGAGTATTTTCTGGAGAAGAAGATATTTTTGATGATATGTTTCAACAAAAATGTTCATTTAAAGACATTTTTAATTTATCTCAAGCACGGTTCTCCCCAGAAGAATTTCAAGATTTTAAAGTATACAGAGAAAGAAGATTTACTACTATTCCTTTAGATAATTTGCGTTTGGAACCCGCAAGGGAACCAACTCCTAGCATCATTCTTAGCGGCAGCTCAGATTTAGAAAGGTCTAAGTCAAAGTCTAACAAAGAAATTTCTGAACATTCTAAAAAATCTGATCAGGATAAAAGTGAAGGCTCAGTCAAGGATACAACTCAATCAAAAGAGTTATCACAACAACAGACTTCAACTACCCCACAGTTGATTCTTCCACCTCTTAATGTGCAGCAACCATCCATCAGCACTCAGTTAGATAAAGAATGGGAATCATTTAATGATTTGATTAATGTTGAAGGACAGAACATACAAACTCCTCTACAAACAACAAAAGTTTTGGTTATAGAAATAAGTGGCAATGTCAAAGAAAAATAACATATACCCATTACTCCCTCTGCCGAGCTTGTACTTAGAATAGAGGAAATTCCTCCTCTGGATATTTTCTACAGCCCGCAACATAAAGCAGTAGTAAGGAAGCAAAGAAAGAAGAGAAAATTAGAAAGTACCCTCTCTACTGATGCAGAACAATTGGATGTTTTATGGAAAGATCCTACTATAGATCCCACTGAAAATCTTACTAAATTATCTAAGATAATAGGAGCTTATGCCTCTGCAACTATTGACAAAGCATCTGAGGTAAGGCTGTTATTAAATGAAAAATAGGATCAGATACAAGTTTTGCAACAACAATTGCAACAAAAACATGCCAACAGTGAAGCACAGATGAAATTTGAAAAGTTACAGCAAGAGTTTCAGCAAATGCAAATTGGGTATCAGAAATGCTTGGCCGAAAAAGAGAAACAAATACAGATTATGCAAGAAACGCATAAAGACAACCCCAAGCTTACAGAGTTTATTTCAGAATCTATTTCTTTGAATAATCAATTGCTGCAACAACAAGACATATTATGCCAGAAAATATCACAGTGGAACTCTTTTTGTCAAGAAAGTGATAAAATCACTAATCATGTCATAGAATTACGACATGATTATGATTTAACAAATGAAAGAGTTACTAATTATTTGGCATGGCAAAAGACAGAGGAAGGAAAAAGAGCAACAACACCAATTATCAATGATAGTCATAAATAAATGCTCTTTAGCATTTGGGATGCATAGATCAGAGAGGCAGAAAAAGCGGCAGAGGAAGCAGCTACAGCGGCGAACAACATCACTGATTGTGTAAATGAAAATTTGCACAAGGTTAATCTAATTTCAGAAACCATTCCGGGATATCTACCACAAGCACAGCAATTGCAAACAGAGTGGAAACAGAAAGCAGAAGATAAGACAAAATCAATTCAAGAATTGACAAAATTAAACTAGGATTCTTACTGGACCTGTCTAGTAAAACCACACAGTCAATGCAGTACTCTTAATTGCATCATTAATTCTGCTGAGAAGATCGCGCCCACACTTGCTGATTCCGTCTTTTCAGGACAATTGAAATCTGAAGTCGGCCGGCCCCCTCTTCTCAAATCAATGCTGGATGCTTGCAAATTCAAAGACCAAAGTCATAAGTAGTTAGTTGTTAATTTTAATTTTAGATTTAGTGTTAGTTTTACTTTATTTTTGCCTTGAAAAAGGATGGTCATTTAAACCGAATCCTAAATTTTTGTAATAAACTATAATTAGATTTAGTTAGTTGTATTTAAACCCTTCTCATGCATTTAGAGAAGGGTCCAGAAATTTGTCAAAAACTTGTCCTCAGAACATGCACTTCTGCACCCTCAGAGGAGGTTTTGATGAATGAATGGAACGAGATTTATTGATATCTGTGTCTAATATCTGCTATTGATGTTGCATTTCTGTACTCGTAGTAGATGTTGGATTAGGAGAAGATAAATAATTATTGTTTCTAGCTCATAAGTAGAACCAGTTATAAATGGTACTTTTATCTCTTAACTCTTTCTGCTTTTGTGTTAAAAGTGATATTTATGTTCAGTTATTTATATATTGATGTTTGAATGCTTCAGTTATCATTTGGCACTTTTGTACGGCGATGACTATTTGTTTATGCTTAATGTATGAATAGCTTATTATGCGATATGTTTTCCACAACTGTTTCATCTAACTTTTTATATGAAGTGGTTTATCTTTATTGAATTATTTTCTTATAACAGTTGAATGATCTTTATTACCAATTGTTATTCGAAATCATTTTAGATCGCATAAACAAGATTTTATCCCGGATTTAGTTTAGAATTAGATATTTCTGTTTTAATTAGAATACAATTTGCATATGATTAGATTACAAATAGCATAAAATCACTTCACTTAGGAACCTTTTTAGAAAGGAAATATCTATTCTCAACACACACACAAATTGGGAAACCGGTCCCATTATCCCCAGTCGGACCCACTACACCAAACAGAAAAGGAGCTACTAACCAAGGTCCGGACCGGGTGGGTATCCCTCTTGTTGTAGACCCGATTTTCGGGGCTTCAACATATTTGGCACTAGAAGGAGGGCCCGAACTATGAATGGAAAGTAAATCTAAATACCATTATGAGATTAAATCACCCTCACTATCTCCCCCGACTTCTCCATCGCACTCAGAAATTGTAAATCTAGAGCCAGAAGTCATAAGAAGAATAGACACTACTACAAACCCTGACTTTTCAAAAGAATCTTCTATTGAACCTCCTGAAGTTGAATCTTTGATTCATAAACTTCAGCGATTCTCAATATCACCTCAAAGATCTGATAAATCTCAAGGCAGTGTAACTTCACAATATAATCCTGCTCATCCTCTTACCAGATTATAGAGTAAAAAGCTTGGCATTCAGCCAACTGAGTTACCTCTACCTACAAGGAAGAGAGCTAGGAAATCACCTAAAGGGTCTGACAGCGAGATTATTTCTTCATCATCACCCATCTCAACCTCTTCATCACAAAGTCAACCGTCCACCCCTCCACTTCAGACTATTGTTCCTCATTCCATTGGAACTTCCACATCACCTTCTCAATCATCTGTAATTGTAATATCTTCATCTTCTCAATCAAAGACATCATATTCTACACTTTCCTCTGTTAGTATTTCAGCAATGGCCCAAATGCCATGGAATAATCTAGGGGCAGTCTTAATGCCTGCACCCTTGAGTCAAATACCGGCCCATCCTAAAAAATGACTGCCTAAGTTTAATCCTGAAGCAGGCATGTTAGCAGAAGAACATATAAACAATTTCATGTTTTCCATAAATCTCAATGGAGTTGTTAATGAAGATGTTGTTGTTCGACTTTTCCCTTATACTCTACAAGGAGTGGCTGGATCATGGTATTTTTCATTACCATCTAGATCCTTCACTAGTTGGGATATCTTTCAAGATCAATTTTTGACTAAATTTGGTGATGACAGGTCTACAATGACTTTGATAAATTATTTGTCTAATCTTAGAGCTGACTCAAAGGAACTTCTCAAGGATTTCAATTCGCATTTCAATAAATTGTTAAACAAAATTCCTACTGCTTCCAAGCCTAGCGAAGAGGTGTGAAGTGAATGGTACATTTCTTCTTTATCATCAAACATATCAATCTTTGTTGATAGGGCTAACAAACCAACTTTAGCAGAAAACATGAAGGAGGCAATAGCGGTAGAAAAACGTATCATTTCTTTAGACAAGAAAAATGCGATAGAAGAACGAAAATCCAAGAAAGTCACTTTTAAGGAAGATCTCAAGAAAAAGCAATCAAAAGATCCATTTGATTTAGAAGGATTGCAAAAAGTTTTGAAAGCCATGTCTAACTAAATGGTTGACATTAAGAAACAAGTGGCAGGAACATCTTCTAAAAAATATTTCAAGCCTTTTAGAAGAAACCCTTCAACTGATTCAAAGCCACCAAATGCTATTACTAATGCTGAATCATAAGAAGAAGAAGAAGAAGAAGAAGAAGAAGAAACTGCTACTGAAGAGAATACTGATGAAGAAGAAGTTGTAGAAGTACAAGGTATGTGGGATTTCATCCTTCCAGATGAGGAAGATCAAGAAGCATCCCCTGTTAGCACTCGAAGTAGAAATCAACTTGATCCTCCTCAATCTACTCCTAAGTCAAAGAGCGCAAGCTCATTGACTAAGGATAAAGTTGCACCCAAGAAAACAACATCTAAAGCAATTCAAACTAGCCCAGTCCAGACAGATTCATCAACTCCATCAAGAACACTGATTGTTCTAGATGAAATGGAGTATAATATCATAGAAGACATGAAGAAGACTAGGGCTAACATGACTTTTTATGAATTCAGCAAGTTAAACACCAACAAAAGGTACTTTTGAAAGAATTACATGCTGTACCAGAAAAACCTTTGCCCGATCCCGTGATTTCTCAAGCTTCCAACGAGATGGGAAGACCTCCAGCTAATGCGATTAGTAAAGTTGATCTAGAAAATATCTCTTTAATTGGAGGAAGGTCGAGATCTCATACTCCTCCATTTCTTCTTACTTATGAAGTTTTCAATAAAAATTTGCATAATTGTTTAGTGGATTCTGGAGCTTCATCTAATATTCTACCAAAATCAATATGTGCAAAGCTGAACATTCAACCTCAAAAATTTGTTGTGCGCATAGTCCAGCTTGATCGATCGCGAGTTGAAGTAATTGGCGAATTAAATCAAGTTACCATAAGATTGTCATCGAACCCAAAGGTATGTCAAGTCATTGATATTTTAGTTGCAGATATTCCAGAATTTTATGGCTTAATTCTTAGCAGAGATTGGTCAGAAAAACTTCATGGATATTTCGCAACTGATTGGTCGCATATGTGGCTTCCTTACAATGGTAAACCAAATCAGATAAAGGTTGAACGAGAAAAACATCAGAAATACATAGTAATAGAATTGGAAGGAGAGAATGAACCAGTTGCATACAACAGTAATATCATTGGCAATTATTCAGTTGATTCTTTCTTAGGAAATTTCAATGCTCATACTTCACCTTATTTAGAACATTCTGTTTTATCTCAAATAGAAAATTTTTCTCAAACAGATAGTTCTAAATGTATTGATTTTGTAGATACTCATGTAAATAAATCTTTATTTTGGAAATTATTTTTTGATGGTTCTAAATCTAATGAAGGAGCAGGAGCAGGATGCATTTTAGTTAGTCCAGAGGGAAACAAAATTATGCTAACTTGCAGACTTGAATTTGATTGCACTAATAACACCATAGAATACGAGGCTTTAGTCCAAGGACTATACAAAGAAATTGGATTAGACATGAAGTATCTACAAGTTTTTGGAGATTCGGAAATTGTAATCAAACAGGTATGCAATACTATCATTGCTTATCAGGTCATTCAAAGCATTATCAATCTTTAGTCCAAGATCTGACTGAACATTTTATAGCATTTAATATTTCATCAATTCCCAGAATTCAGAATGCTAGTTCAGAACTCCTAGCTAATGTAGCTTCCAAGCTCATTCCTGCAGAAGAATTTAGTCCTGATCGATTTTCAATCAAATTAATCTTTATACCTTCGATTCCTGATAATGTTACCAATTGGAGGATTTTCAATGATGATCCTGATATTGTAAATTTTCTCACATCTGAAGGATCTTACACCAATCAGATAATTGATGAATATCAACATGACAAACAATTACTCCAAGATAGCACCAACAATGCTATGCCAAAGTCAGTAGTCAAATTAGAAGACCTTTATGATTTAAAAGATTGATTTAAAAGATCTAGCAATTCAAAATTGCAAAGTTCAACTTTGAATTATGAATTAGTAAATCTAGGAACTGATGCCAAACCACAAAATATCAACTTAGGCCTTGGTCTAGCTCCTGAAGAAAAGTTATCATATGTTCATCTTTTGAAACAATATAAAAGTGTCTTTGCTTGAAACTATGATGAACTGAAAACTTATGACACATCTATCATCCAACATACTATCCCAATGATCAATGATGAAAAACGTGTCCAACAGAAGTTGAGAAAGATCCACCCCAATCTAGAAAACCAAATCAAATCTGAACTCAATAAGTTATTGAAAGCCAAGATTATTTTTCCCGTTCGACATTCTAAATGGGTTTCCAATATGGTTCCTGTTAGAAAGAAGAACGGAGACATTAGAATTTGCATTAATTTTCGAAATCTTAATAAAGCCTACCAAAAAGATAATTTTCCTTTGCCTCCTATGGAGCAAATATTACAGGAAGTTGCAGGATCAGAATTAATGTCTTTCTTAGATGGTTTCTCTGGATACAATCAAGTGTTGGTCCATCCTGATGATCAATTGAAAACTACGTTCAGAACCAAATGGGGCACTTACGCATATAAAAAGATGCCTTTTGGTTTGATCAATGCTGGTGCTACAGTACAGAGAGCTATGGACATTGATTTCAAGGGATTAGTTAACAAATCAGTGGTAATTTACTTGGATGATATAACTGTATATTTTGAAAAACGAAGCAATCATCTTAGAGATCTGAAGCAGATCTTCCAAAGCTGTTAAAGGTATGGAATTTAACTTAATCCAAAAAATTCCTTTTTTTCATTAAGTGAAGGAAAACTTCTTGGATTTATAGTATCAAAATCTGGAATTCATATTGATCCTGATAGAATCAAGGAAATTTCTGAAATATCTCTACCTCACAACAAAAAAGTTATGCAATCTTTTCATGGTCAGATTAATTTTGTAAAAAGATTTGTGCCAGATTTTTCGAGAATTGTATCACCTTTGCAATCAATGATTAAAAAGAATTCAAACTTCAAATGGGGCAAAGATGAATATGAGGCATTTAATCTGATCAAACAAGCAATTATCAATGCTCCATCTTTAGCAACTCCAAATTTTTCCGATCCTTTTATTTTGTACACATTTGCCTCTGATAAATATTATGCTGCAATACTCACTCATGCAAATCAAGATAAAGAAGAAGCTCCAATTTCCTTTTTCAGTTCAAATTTACAAGGAGCTGAATTGAATTATTCAAACGTGGAGAAACAAGCTTATGCTGTTTTCAAAGCAATTAAATATTTCAGACCCTTCCTACTTAAAACCCATACAAAAATCATAGTACCGTTTCCAACGGTAAGAAATCTTTTAGTTCAAAAAGATGTGGGTGAAAAAAGAGCCAATTGGGTTACTGCCTTACAAGAATATGATGTAGAAATCAAACTAGCAAATATTGTAAGAGGTCAAGGATTTTGCAAAATACTAGTTGGAGCATCGCTTATTTCTGAAAAACCATCTGAGGAGATACAAATGTATGAGGTAAGCCTAAACGATGTTGAATCATTATATGCTGATATCATATTTTATCTGAAGAATGGATATGCTCCCCCAAATCTCGATTAAACCAAGAAAAGAGCTCTAAGGTTGAAGGCTAAACAATATCAGCTTGTAAATGATGTTCTTTTTAGAATGAATTATGATTTTGTTATTCTTAGATGTCTGGAGAAATCTGAAGCTGAAAAAGTCTTGCAGGAACTTCATGATGGGCCAGCAGGAGGACATTATATTGGAGATGCTACTGCACATAAGATCATTCGTGCAGGATATTACTGGCCCACACTATTTAAAGATTCACATAGCTATGCAAGGAAATGTCAAATTTTTCAAACTGCAACTGGAAGACAAAAGAAACCATCATTACCATTACAACTAGTCAACATTGAGCAACCTTTTGATCAATGGGGATTGGACATAATAGGTGAGATCGTTCCACACTCCTCTAAGAAACATAGGTATATCATTACAACAACTGATTATTTTACGAAATGGGTAGAAGTAGTCCCTCTCAAGACTGCTAATGCCGAGCATATCATTGAGTTTATAGATCAGTTCATAATCACCAGGTTTGGTTTACCTTCTGCTTTAATGTTTGATAATGCATCATATTTTTCTGATAATGCTATGACTGAATTTGCACTCAAGAGAGGTTCCAAACTTAAATATTCTGCCAATTATTATCCACAGGGAAATGGGTTAGCTAAATCCACTAATAAAAACTTAATCAGAATCATTAAGCGAACCATTGATCGAAATCATAAAAATTGGCATAAATCTTTAATATATCCTTTATGGGCAGATCGAATAACACAGAAGGCTTCTATTGGCACTTCTCCCTTTAATTTAGTTTATGGGAGAGAAGTTGTTCTTCCAACTCATCTAGCGATTCCTTCTCTAGCCTTAGTCCAATATATTGATGAAGAACCAACTTCTTCTTTAAAACTAAGGCAGATGGAAATAATTAAGTTAGAAGAACAACGAGAAAAAGCCAAAGTAACTCATGCTCATCATCAAGCATTAGTTAAAGCTTCTTTTGATTCAAACATGATAACCAAAAAGGATTTTCAGATAGGAGATTTAGTTCTAAAATGGGACAAAGCTCATGAGGAAAAAGGAAAACATACAAAATTTCAACAAATGTGGCTTAGTCCTTTTCAAATTATAGAGATCATAGGTCTATCTACTTTCATGTTACAAGATTTAACAGGGAAAAGAGAATCTTTACCTATTAATGGACAAATCCTTAAAAAATATTTTCCATACGAGATCATTCTTCTATTTTGTAGATTAGTTTCCTTTATTTTTGTCATAATAAAACCAGTTGTTAATGGTTACATTTGGAATTCATCAAAAAGATACTAGTTCTCTTTTTAGATTTTATTTCTTCACTTATATAAATAGAATTTTTTTCAAAATGTTGATCATTATTATCCAAAGATACAGTTAAAAGTTTTTTAATCTAGAAATGATATTAATTTCAACTTTGAAAATTTTGATGAAAAGAAAATTTTGGTGAAAAATTGTTTTTTGTCAGTCCAATGAAAGGTAGCAATAACAAAACGAAGATTCACTGTAGAAAAGTTCTTTTCCAAAAACTCTATTATTTTCATCCAGAGCTATCTTAAGGAAACAATGACTTCCTCCCCACCAAAAAAATTACAGAGGTCAGGGAATAATCCAATGATACACTTTTTAACTTAAAGAGTAAGAGGTCTCATCACGAGCCGACTTATCGTGATCATAGATATTATAGCTTGCTGACTTTGCCAATACTACATACCAGAACAGGGCAATGACTTAAGATTATTGCAACCAAAAGGCAAGGGGTCTCATCACGAGCCAGCTTGTTCAGCAAAGTTATAAATCAAGTGAATGGCACTGTCATAAATTGGCTACTAAACCAAGACATTGTTCTTTAAGAATAAAAAGAAAATAAAAATCGATAAGTGTGAATATGGATTTCTCTTTGAAAATTGTATATTTTTCTAAGTAGGACACAGGATCATTGCTGGGTAACGGGTAAACCTATCGAGGCTATAGATGCTTGCTGGCAGCAGTGGCTCTACCTACGACAAATGAGCATATTCAAAACTGATTTACAGAGAAGCCTTTTGTTTTATGTTTAAAAAACCAAGTAATGACTGATGTAGATACAAGGACTAGCTTGAGGAAGTGAATAGTCAAAGTTGATCATAGAAGAAATGAAATATCATTCATAAGATTGAAGCATAATGTACTTTGTCATTTTATAATAAAGTTTGATTTTCCAGAAAATTTTCTGTTTTGAAAAGTTTAGAAAATTCAAAAGAAAAGCAGAGATAATTGGTTCTTCCAAGTGAATCACCAATTGTTGTGACCAACAAAAACCCCCCTTCTTATTTAATGTTAGTAATAATACTAAATAAGTGGGGACCCTTAGTTTAGAAAATCTAAGAAATTTTATTGGTGTTTGTTTTCATTTTCAATAAAACTTACTATCATGGACCTAAGGAAATTTTCTTTGGAAAATCTTTAAACTAAAATGAAGTTTATGATAGACTAGAATAAAATCTCTCTTTGAAGGAAACATCGCATTCATCGCAAAAAAGTAGAACATATCTTAAGTAATGCAGAATCTTCAAAATTGTGATACCGCGATCCAATGACATTGCACTAAAATTTTTATCGCAAATCGCATATTGCAGGAAACATATTAACGGATATTATTCATATATTATATTTTGCGATATTTCGATTTCACAACATTGCGATTCCACGATGTTATTGATTGCGATTTGTGAAAACTGCGATTTGCGATATTGCGATTTTGCGATATTGCAAAGCAAATCGCAGATTGCACTATCGCAGATTCTTGAAAGCTCGTTATTCGAAGTAAATCTTTTCATAAATTGATATCCGTTATGCGCTTTGATGTCAAATTAATGAATGAATCATCAATTATTAATGAAAAGAATTTTGTTTTGATCGAAAGGTTATTTCATGATTAAATAATATATTTCATACGCCTTCGGCATTTAAAACCATCCCGTCACCTTTCTCATGTCATTACTCTCACTTAATTTGTAAAACTGCAGGCGCGAAGAACAGAAGGATATACAAAGCAACATTCAGAGCATTATGGGAAAGAAAGAGAAAGTTCCTTGTTCTGAAAGGAAAGAGAAAGCTGCGAGTTCTGAAAATAAAGAGATGGCTTCTTTATACGCAACCACTACTTACAACAAAGACGCTGGTATCACCTCCTGGGAGGGTATGTTTAGTTTTCTTGAAGAAGAAAACCCAAGGGTAATGGATGTTTCAACTACCGCTGGTTCAAGCAATTCCTCTGAAGCATCTCTTATAGAGCTGGCTTGTTCGTTTCTACACTGGATAGCAGCAAGACCAAGAATTCTTCCATATACAGATATCGTCAAATGGTGCTGGATAGAATTGATATCACAGACAGACAGTTTAAAACTCCAGGTCAAGAGCTTATCGGGTCGTTTACCCCAGAAGATCTGAGGCTTATGTGTCATTTTCCAGAGCCTCAGGAAACTTAAAACAAACAATTTATGGAGAAATTTGCAAAGGAAAATGCAAATTTGGCAGAATGCACTAAAGAATGGACCAAAAGAGATGAACCACTGAAGAAAGATAAACACGGTATGTACAGTACCGGTTCACTCACCTCTCCATATTGTTTTGCTGCTGCTATGTTATGCAGGCTTTTTGGAAAGCCTGACATTAATAAGATTTTTCCTGAATGGCTTCCCTTGTTGAATGCTGCTGTTAAGGCCACCATTGTAGACTGGGCCAAAATATTGTCTAACAATTTAGCCGCGGCTATTTTCAATTACCGGTCTAAACGGACTGTGTCTTAGAGGATTTATCCTCCTTTTTATCTATCTGCCTATGTTATGGATTCAGTTTGCTTTGTTTCTAAGTTCCCTTTAATGGGTTGGCAATGGAAAATTCAGGATCCCTTGCCCATTCATGTCTATCACAAAGAGTTGTGGGAATCAAAATTCATTCCTCATTTTTATAAAATTTTCCATGGCATAATGTTGCCTATGTACAAAGTGTTGTATAATAAGGATGCCCCAAGGTTGTCCCCTGAAGCAAAAGTTGACATTCTCCCTATCGCAAGATGGTTTGGAGAAGAACTGTTTACTTATGTGAGGGTTTTTGGAAGCTTTGCCTCTCCTCATGTTTTGCCCTTATATGTTCCGGATGAACTCATAGCTCGGGAAATCGCATATCAAACCTGTGGAGACGGAGGTTTGACAAAAAAATTAAAGGATAAAAAGAAGGCCATCTGGCCACCATTTCCAGTTTCTTGCGGAGCATTTTCATTGTTTGATGTTGGTCACGCATTTAAGGAAGTAAGCAATGTTACATGTTTAAAATTGTTTAAGTTTCCGAGAAGACTATTTGATCCATATGGTATTGTCAAGGATTTCACCACTTTTGTCAAAGTAAGAGTATTTTCTGGAGAAGAAGATCTTTTTGACGATATGTTTCAAGAAAAATGTTCATTTAAAGACATTTTGAATTTATCTCAAGCACGGTTATCCCCAGAAGAATTTCAACAGTTTAAAGTATACAGAGAAAGAAGATTGAATACTATTCCTTTAGATAATTTGTGTTTGGAACCCGCAAGGGAACCAACTCCTAGCGTCAGTCTTAGCAGCAGCTCAAATTCAGAAAGGTCTAAGTCAAAGTCCGACAAAGAAATTTCTGAACATTCTAAAAAATCTGATTAGGATAAAAGTGAAGGCTCAGTCAAGGATACAGCTCAATCAAAAGAGCTGTCACAACAACAGACTTCAACTACCCCACAGTTGATTCTTCCACCTCTTAATGTGCAGCAACCATCCATCAGCACTCAGTTAGATAAAGAATGGGAATCATTTAATGATTTGATTAATGTTGAAGGACAGACCATACAAACTCCTCTACAAACAACAAAATTTTTGGTTACAGAAATAAGTGGAAATGTCAAAGAAAAAGAACATATACCCATTACTCCCTCTGCCGAGCTTGTACTTAGAATAGAGGAAATTCCTCCTCTGGATATTTTCTACAGCCCGCAACATAAAGAAGTAGTAAGGAAGCAAAGAAAGAAGAGAAAATTAGAAAGTACCCTCTCTACTGATGCAGAACAATTGGATGTTTTATGGAAAGATCCTACTACAGATCCCACTGAAAATCTTACTAAATTATCTCAGATAACAGGAGCTTATGCCTCCGCAACTATTGACAAAGAATCTAAGGTAAGGCTGTTATTAAATGAAAAAGAGGATCAGATACAAGTTCTGCAACAAAAATTGCAACAAGCACATGCAAACAGTGAAGCACAGATGAAATTTGAAAAGTTATAGCAAGAGTTTCAACAAATGCAAATTGGGTATCAGAAAAGCTTGGCCGAAAAAGAGAAACAAATACAGATTATGCAAGAAACGCATAAAGACAACCCCAAGCTTACAGATTTTATTTCAGAATCTATTTCTTTGAATAATCAATTGCTGCAACAACAAGACATATTATGCCAGAAAATCTCACAGTGGAACTCTTTTTGTCAAAAAAGTGATAAAATCACTAATCATGTCGTAGAATTATGACATGATTATGATTTAACAAATGAAAGAGTTACTAATTATTTGGCATGGCAAAAGACAGAGGAAGGAAAAAGAGCAGCAGCACCAATTATCAATGATAGTCATAAAGAAATGCTCTTTAGCATTTGGGATGCACAGATCAGAGAGGTAGAAAAAGCAGCAGAGGAAGCAGCTAGAGCGGCGAACAACATCACTGATTGTGTAAATGAGAATTTGCACAAGGTTAATCTAATTTCAGAAACCATTCAGGGATATCTACCACAAGCACAACAATTGCAAATAGAGTGGAAACAGAAAGCGGAAGAGAAGGCAAAATCAATTCAAGAATTGACAAAATTAAACTGGGATTCTTACTGGACCTGTCTAGTAAAACCACACAGTCAATGCAGTACTCTTAATTGCATCATTAATTCTGCTGAGAAGATTTCTCCCACACTTGCTGATTCCGTCTTTTCAGGACAATTGAAATCTGAAGTCGGCTGGCCCCCTCTTCTCAAATCAATGCTGGATGCTTGCAAATTCAAAGACCAAAGTCATAAGTAGTTAGTTGTTAATTTTAATTTTAGATTTAGTGTTAGTTTTACTTTATTTTTTCCTAGAAAAAGGACGGTCATTTAAACCGAATCCTAAATTTTTGTAATAAACTATAATTAGATTTATTTATTAGTATTTAAACCCTTCTCATGCATTTAGAGAAGGGTCCAGAAATTTGTCAAAAACGTATCCTCAGAACATGCACTTCTGCACCCTCAGAGGAGGTTTTGATGAATGAATGGAACAAGATTTATTGATATCTATGTCTAATCTCTGCTACTGATGTTGCATTTCTGTACTCTTAGTAGATGTTGGATTAGGAGAAGATAAATCATTATTGTTTCTATCTCATAAGTAGAACCAGTTATAAATGGTACTTTTATCTCTTACCTCTTTTTGCTTCTATGTTAAAAGTGATATTTATGTTCAGTTAGTTATATATTGATGCTTGAATGCTTCAGTTATCATTTGGCACTTTTGTACGGTGATGACTATTTGTTTATGCTTAATGTATGAAAAGATTATTATGCGATATGTTTTCCACAACTGTTTCATCTAACTTTTTATATGAAGTGGTATATCTTTATTGAATTATTTTCTTATAACAGTTGAATGATATTTATTACCAATTGTTATTCGAAATCATTTTAGATCGCATAAACAAGATTTTATCCCTGGTTTAGTTTAGAATTAGATATTTCTGTTTTAATTAGAATACAATTTGCATATGATTAGATTAGAAATAGCATAAAATCACTTCACTTAGGAACCTTTTTAGAAAGGAAATATCTATTCTCAACATACACACACAAATTGGGAAACTGGTCCCATTATCCCCAGTCAGACCCACTACACCAAACGGAAAAGGAGTTGCTAACCAAGGTTCGGACCGGGTGGGTATCCCCCTTGTTGTAGACTCAATTTTCGGGGCTTCAACAGGTGGTAGGGTGGTGCTAGGTTGGTACATGAAGTCACCAACAGGTTCAAGTTTGTGAAAAATGTTCGGTGGTAGGGTGGTGCTAGGGTGAGTTGTAGCTCATTGGGTGTTGGGGCGTCCGTTCAGTTGACTACTGAAGAATCTTAGGCATTGGAGTGTCCTTCCTGTGGGAGCTGGAGAAGAATGCTTTTCTAGATTATATGAAGTTGGAGCTTTATTTTCAATTGGATTTGAATATTAAACAATTATTAGAAAAGCATTAGGTGGTTTTTGTCCCGGAGTGGGTTTAGACCTTAAAAACTGTGTGCATTTGTGTTCCTTTTGTTTACTACTATCATTGTACAAACACTAATAATAATTGAATATTAACTAATGATCTAATTTAAAGGAATATTGATTCACCCCCCTCTTAGTATTTCTAACAATTGGTATCAGAGCTTGGTTCCTTCAATAATAGTTTAACAGTTAGAAGGAGGTCATAGAGCATACCAAGAATGGTGTACTTCTATTCAATGAAAATAATTATGCACTATGGAAACAAAGAATGGAGGTTTATCTCTTGGCGCAAGGTTACGAAGTATGGGACACTGTTCAAAATGGATTTACATCAACCACGGATGAACAAGGTAAGAAGAATTTGGTAAATGATGAAAAAGAAAAGAATATTATTATCAATGGACTTATTGAATCTGCTTATCATAAGGTGTTGGGTTGTAAAGCCGCCAAAAATGTATGGGACAAGCTTGAGAATATATATGCAGGTGACTCAAATGTCAAAGAAGAAAAGCTTCAAATCTATAGAGCAAAATTTGAGCAACTCAGAATGAAATAAGATTGCAACATTACTGCATACTTCCAATACGTTGATGAAATAACCAATGCTTTGGAAGGATTGGGAGAGCCAGTTGACGAGAATAGTATTCTATGAAATATTCTTAGAACATTACCAGGGAGATTCTACCAAAAGGTATTCGTCTTAGAATACAGTGCAAATCTGGACAAACTCAGAAAAGAGGAATTACGTGGAGTTCTCATAGCATATGAAATGAGAGTTGATGAAGAAGAGGGTACTTCACATCTAGAAACTACATTCATTTCATTTAAGAAAACCAATAAGGATAAACAAAATTCAATTGAAAAGACATGCACCTGCAAGTGTGAAGAAAAGGGAGCTGATGAAGAAGGTATTTCAGATGAAGAATATGCTTACTTTACGAAAAAACTAAAAATTGGTAAGGGAAAATTCAAAGGTAATCTTCCATTGATATGTTTTGGTTGTGGTGAGGTTTGGCATTTCGCAGCAAAATGTTCGAACAAAATGGATGGAAACTGTTGTGTAACCAGCTCCAAAAATAGAAGAAAAGAGATATCAACGCCTTAGAAATGAGCCACTTCGAGGGGGAAACCTCCAATACATTACATAAATGAACAATTCTTGGAAGATACAATTTACAAAACCTCCTTTCTATATATAAGAGTCCATGGGGCCATAATGCAATCCTAGTGGGCCACAATGTAATCCTAGCCGACCTAACAATAATAATTTAAGGGCACAATAATAACAAAATGGGGGTTACAAGGGTACAATAATAACAATAAGGGGGTTACACTAACAACAATAAGGGACTATACTAGTAATCTAGAGACCTAACATGCCCCTCTCCTTCAAAAAAGTGTTGTCCTCAACGCTTGAGTAGCTCTGGGTGCTTTTGTATAAAATTCTCATCCTCCCATGTATAATCTTCAATGGGTAAGTTCTTCCACTTGATGAGATACTCTGAAATTGATCGATTCCATAGTTGTCGAGTTATTGTTTCCGTGACCGCTTCAGGTTCGAATATGATTTTTCCTTCCTCATCAAGTTTTGGCAATATTGTTTGAACTGGAAGATTTTCACCTATAACCTTATTTAAGCATGAAACATGGAAAACTGGATGTACTCACGAAGAAACAGGAAGCTCCAATTTGTATGCCATAGTACCAATCTTTTGCAACACCTTGTAAGGACCATAGTACTTTGGCGATAATTTATTATCCTTCTTAGCTTGCTTGAGGGACATTTGTTTGTATGGTTGTAACCGTAAAAATACCCAATCTCCTACATCAAAACTTCTCTCGCTGCGATGTTGATCTGCCTGTTGTTTCATTCGATTTTGTGCCAAATTCAGGTTATCCTTTAAGAGTTGGAGAACTTCTTGCTGATGCTCGATGTGATCTTCCACTGCTTGAACCTTCGAATTTTCCTTAAAGATGATGTGATGGATGGTGGATGATATCCATAAAGTGCCATAAATGGGGTCATTTTTGCTGCAGTATGGAAGGAAGTGTTATACCACCATTCAGCAAGAGGTAACCACTTGACCCATTGTGTTTGTTTATCAGATACAAAACAACGAAGATATCCTTCCAAACATTTATTTACTATCTCAGTTTGACCATCAGATTGAGGATGATAAGATGAGCTATGAGCTAATTGAGTACCCAAACAAGAAAATAACTCTGTCCAAAAATTTCCAGTAAAAACGGGATCTCTGTTGCTCACAATAACCCCTGGGCTTCCATGTAGCTTGTGAATTCTATCCATAAATGTAGTAGCAACTGTACTTGCTTTAAATGGATGAGATAATGCACAAAAGTGTGCATACATGGTAAGTCTATCAACTACCACCATGATGACATTCTTTCCTTTGGACTTAGGTAAACCTGTGATAAAATCCATTGAAATCTCCTCCCAACATTGACTTGGAATGGATAAAGGTTGTAGAAGTCCCAAAGTCTTAATTGTCTCCACTTTATTCTGCTAGCACACCAAACATTCTGCCACAAACTTTTGAATATCATATTTAAGGCCATCCCAAAAAAATTATTTCTTCACTGTATGGTAATTTTAAAAAAATCCTGAGTGTCCTCCTAAAGGAGAAGTGTGCAATTCCAGAAGAATCTTTTGTTTTAGTTGGGAATTATTACAAAGATATAAGCGATGTTTGTACCATAAGGAATCATTTTTCCAAATAAATGTATTAGATGTACTATGATCTTGCTGCAACTTTTGAATGAGTGTCCATACATATTTTTCCTTCTTCCATTCATCTCTTGCTTCAGTTATCCAATCTGGTTGGATAATAGAAATGGCACAAAGAAATGCTTCCACCACTTCATTCTTTCTTGAGAGTGCATCTGCAACAACATTAAGCTTTCCTTTTTTGTAGATTATTTCAAATTCATAACCCAACATCTTTGTGACCCATTTTTGCTGCTCTTCTGAAGATAATCTTTGTTCCAAAAAGTGTTTAAGACTATCATGATCAGTTTTTACCTTGAAGTGACTTCCCATTAGGTAAGTTTTCCATTTCCTTCTCATAAATAGGTTTCTGTAAATACTTTCCTTTGATTGGACGACTTTCAAAAGAAATGGGTCTTCCTTCCTGCATTAAAACTGCACCAATTTCATTTCCTACGACATCACATTCCACAATAAAGGTTTTTGTGAAGTCTGGCGTAGCTAAGACCGGTGCTAGGAACATTGCTTCTTTAATATGTTCAAAGGCCTTAGTTGCTTCAAGAGTCCATGAAAATGCATCTTTCTTCAATAATGTTGTTAGAGGTGCTGCTATTCTCCCATAATTCTTAACAAACTTGGGATAACACCCTGTTAACCACGACTACTTTATGGTCGTGGGGACTTTCCATTCCTTAATGGCTTTAATTTTGTTAGGGTCTACTTTAACACCCTCGTGAGATATAATATGACCCAGATATTCCACCTCTTGTATTCCAAAGAAACATTTGTATGTTTTTGCATATAATTGTTTCTCCTGCAATAGTTTGAGCACCCTGTCAACATGTTCAACATGATCCTTCCAAGACCTGCTGTAGATTAGTATATCATCCAAAAATACTAGCACAAATTTTCTAAGGAAGGGTTTGAAAATGGAATTCATCAACCCTTGAAATGTAGAAGGTGCATTGGTAAGGCCAAAGGCATGACCAAAAATTCATAATGACCCTCATGAGTTCGAAATGCTGTTTTTGGAATATCTTCAGTCTTCATTCTAATTTGATGATATCCTGAACGAAGATCCAACTTGGTAAAATAAATTGCTCCATGTAATTCATCCAATAATTCATCAATCACAGGAATGGAAATTTGTCTTTAATGGTGAGCTTATTGAGCTCCCTATAATCCGGACACATTCGCCATGATCCATCCTTCTTGTGTACCAATACTACAGGAGCAGAGAAAGAACTTTGACTAGGTTGAATTATACCCGCCTCTAACATTTCTGCAATCATACGTTCAATTTCGCTCTTTTGGAAGTAAGGATATCTATAAGACCTGATGTTTGGAGGAACACTTCCTGGAATCAAATGAATAGCATGATCATGATCACGAATAGGTGGGAGTCCTTTGGGAGTTTCAAACACCTTGGAATGATTGTCCAAGACTTGTTGGAGATCTGCAGAAATAGATGATTTTGATGTCGGAACTTCTAGTGGGCATAATTGTGCAATTACGCCTCGTTGTTCTTTCTTTAGAAGCTTTGTCATGACATTAGAGCTTATTATCCTTCCTGGCTTCCCTTCAATACCCCGTAATTCGACTTCCTTTCCTTCTGAAAAAAATTTCAAGAAAAGTTCTTGAAAATTAAAAGCTACCGTCCCCAAAGATTGTAACCATTGTACTCCTAGTACAACATCGGCACCTCCCATAGGAATGGCAAGCATTGGACTAGTCAATACATATTCCCCCATGGTTAGCTTGATATTATGGCATTTTCCAGAGAAATTTATAGTTCCTCCATTTGCAACCATCACTTGACATTCTGGTGCTGGGTATAGGAAACAATTTAATTCTTTGGCTACCTTACAATGAATAAAATTATGGGTGCTACCTGAATCAATCAACACTATTACCTTTTTCTTCTTGATTTGTCCTTCTATCTTGAGAGTTTGAGGAGTGGTAATTCCTGCCGGTGCATTACACGATATGGTCGGATTCATTTCTTCCTCTTCTAGGGCTGGTTCCTGGTGTATATCCTCTTCTTGTTCATTTTCTTCTTCCTCTTCACAATCTATGTAAAATAATTTCTTCTCAGCACACTTATGACCTTCAGTGTATTTGCTATCACAACTGTAGCAAAGCCCTTTTGCTCTTTTTTCTTCCAATTGTTGTGGTGTCAACCTTGTAGGTTGTGGAAATCTAGGCGTAGCAACAATTCCTTCTTTATAGAATTGAGTGGTAGGCTTCCTTGTCGCCATTATTTTACATTCAACTTTTCTTGCCAACCTGAATGCCTTCTCCAATGAATCCGGTTCCAAAACATGAAATTCATGTTGGATGTTATCCTTTAAAGTGCCTATGAAGAGATCGATCTTGTGTTCCTCTGGAATATCAGTTACCCTTATATTCAATTTTTGGAAGTCCTCAATGTGCTGCCCCACTAAACCCTTTGTTTGAGATTTATCAATTGGCTAAAGAAGGTGTTGCTCTTTGTATCCTCATAATGTGCTATCATTTCCTCCGTAAAAATTGACCAAGTGACAATTTTTTTACGGAAGCAAAGCCATCGATACCATACAAATGTATTTTGTTCTAAATGTAAAGTTGCAATGCGTACCTTTTGTGTGTTTTGCGCATTATGGAGATCAAAATATTGCTCCATCTGTAGTATCCATGTTAGAGGATCCTTTCCATCAAACTTCCTCATATCCATTTTTGGAATATGGTGGTTCTTCCCACCAACATTAGAGTTTATGAAATCACGATTAACATTGATTTTTTTCTCATCATGAGGTTCTTCTACTATCTTTTCACCATTAGGAAACATTTCTTGTATCAACTTTGTCAAACCTTCGATGTCTTTTTTTAGATCATTCTTCATGTTTTCCATGTTGTATTTCATGTCATCCATCTTAGCTTCCATGCCAGCTTCCACGCCATCCATCTTAGCTTCCACGCCTTTCTTCAAAACTTCCATTTCATTTTTTGTTGCTCTTTGTGAGAGTGAAATTTGTTGCACTTGCTCTTGTAATTTTGATAGATAATGTTGCAATTCTTCGTCTTCATGAGTCATAGTAGAGCCTTCTTAAGGCTTAATGGGTGTTGAATTAATTTTACGGGGCATATTTTAGAACCCAATATTGATATCTATTCTGCAATATGCCCTTGGAATCAATTCAAATTAATTCTTCAAACAAGACTTATGCAATTCGGAAAAAAAATACACACCTTTTTCTTGCTTTTGAGAAGATCGATATTTAAATTGGATTATATTTTTCATTGCAGCACTTCAATATTTTATTTTTATTACCAACGCAGCCCTCTAAATTATATTTCGAATGCCACAGGTCTGACCTGATTTGGATTCTCCAAGACAAAGTTGTGTCCAATCTCCCACAATGACCTAATTATGGACTGGTTCAGTAGAGCGAACTTGGACGACTTGCCACGTGTCACTGTTTCATGTTTTGTACCTAAAATTGATAGCCAAGAAACTAAAATCCGTGTACTTGTGACAAATTTTTATGGAACTCCTATCCGATTCCCAGAGAGAGAGTTATTGAACTTTTCCCACGATCACCACTTTGAGATGAAATTCAAGAGCTTGAAAAAGTACTACCTTCCACAGATCATATCTACAAGAATATTGCGAACCAAGCTCTGAAATTGTTTGAAGAATTTCTTTAGGATTTCAACTTTGCACCATAAGAATTTCAGATTCTGAACCTTCATAGAAAAAAAGTTATAGCACAAATTCCACGATGACCTGTTTAAGAGCTTGAAAAAAGACCTAACTTCCACAGATCATATCTCTGAAAATATTGCGAATCAAGCTCTGAAATGTTTAGAAAATATTCTTCGGGATTTCGGCTTCGTACCCTAAAAATTTCAGCTTCTGAAACTTCGTATAAAAAAAGTTATAGCGAAAATTCCACGATGACCTGTTTGGAGCAGCAAAACCCTAAAATCCAAAGCTCTGATACTAAATGTTGTGTAACCAGCTCCAAAAATAGAAGAAAAGAGATATCAACACCTTATAAATGAGCCACTTCGAGGGGGAAACCTCCAATACATTACATAAATGAAATATTCTTGGATGATACAATTTACAAAACCTCCTTTCTATATATAGGAGTCCATGGGGCCATAATGTAAACCTAGTGGGCCACAATGTAATCCTAGCCGACCTAACAATAATAATTTAAGGGCACAATAATAACAAAATGGGGGTTACAAGGGTATAATAATAACAATAAGGGGGTTACACTAACAACAATAAGGGACTATACTAGTAATATAGGGACCTAACAGAAACTCAAAAGGAAAGAAGGGCTTTAAGAAATTCAACAAGCAAGAAAAAAGGAAAGGATCCTGTTGATGGGAAAAATTGTACTACCGACAACAAGAGGGTCTCCTCGGTGGAAGGTACCAATTATACCTCACACCGTTTGGGATAGGAGCCCCATCCGGTATGTGGGCCTGGCTACCGCCATAAGTGTTTCCACTCTTGGTTGTCAGATGAGAAGATGATGGAGCAGAGACAAAGGTGAAACGACCAATCAGTGAAGAAAAATCATCCCAAGATTGACGAACCACAAACCAAGATACAAGCAAGTCTAAGCAGCAAAATAAAAGAAGGTATGCCGTGAGTGGGATCGGTGAGCCGACAAAACCAGTCAGACATACATGAAAGGAAACACACTAGAAGTTAATTTCAAATTAGTTCACAATAGATCACTGACATGGCAAGGAACAAATAGACATTGATTCAAGAGCAGACATACATGCAACCACTGTGAATTAGTTCATAGCCCATTGCATACATGGAGGCACACACACATCATAGTGTAATATTAAACAACTTTTACTATCACCACAACAAGCACGTGAATCAATGCCATAAAAGAGAATATATTATTAATGCTGCTGAAACGTCAAATACATGTTTACAACTCGTCAAAACCCAATAGTGGAACATGGGCTATTCATATCAATGCATGATGTTAGGGTCCCGTGATTTGGCCGATTGGTGAGCCAAATGACGATGTAACATCAAACCAAGCTTTGGAGCCCAAGGACCTAGCCTTCCTGGACTCAGAGAGGGCTCTCTCTATATGTGTAAAAGATGTCAGTGTGTTTGCTTATGGTGTTATGATATTAGGCTAGTTATGAAGTGAGTTTTTTTATTTTTGGTTTTTTAAGTTTGTGAGGGATAAAACTGATCAAAGATATAAAATAGGTAACAAGAAGTCAGATCAACTGGGCTATGGGGTCAAAAAGTTCAAGGAAATTATCAGATGATGATATAAGGCTGCTGTAGGGCCGATTTGATTCAAGGTAGAAAGGATCTTTGGAAAAAATGGAGTAAATGGACATCAAGTTTGTGAAAGACGAAGGATTTCAAGCATAACTAGTTTGATAGCAGACATAAACATGTTATGGAAAGCCATTAATCATGCAAAATGGAACTACAAGCTAAATAATACATAGAAATAAACAGTCAAGCCATGCATAGAAGTATAAGACCCTCTAACTTTGGGAACTGGCTATCAGACTTTGGGGAAAACACATAAGATGGAATAATAACTCAAAATACTATGTTGGAATGCCTAAACACAGTCTTTAAGTTATTGGGCACTTTGACAAACAAGCTTTCATATTTTTAGGCAAAGGGCTAGATCGGGACTAGGCCTCCTTGGTTCAACAAGATGATAATCTAATCAGTCAAAGAGATAGTTTCATAGACAGAACTATGGACATCCATAGGTAAGCAGGGCACACCATACATCCTACTTAACATGCATAGAACTTATGAATGAAAATAGCAACAATATCCTTATGTTACTAAAGAGCAGTTAAGAATTCTTTAGTGCAACTAAGGAAGAAGAAAACATAAAAGCTATGAAGATTCAGGAACTTTGAGGTGCCTCCATGGGCATATCTCAAACTTAATCTCTACTGATCTATAGCAAGCAAGAAGCATGTATCATGAATGAAAACTAGAAGACAACAAAAAAGCAAGAAACACTATACCATTCTACCATGTCATGGAATCCATCAACAATCCTTCATCATTCATCAAAAGCATCCAAGAGGCAGTCCAAAATCATAACACAAGTATGTTCTTCAAAGCTCATATGACCAATATATTGCTTCTTCTCTCAAGTTCAGCCTTGTTTACAATGAGAGCTTGTGGAATAAATAGGCTCAAGTGAGGAAAGCCTCATGGTTCAACTTCCATCCTCATTGGCCTAATCAAAATATCTAAACTTGTCCTTGAGGCTTTGCAAAGCCCAAGTCACAAAAATATCTCATAAAATATCTAAAAATTGCTAAAAAGGGGAATTTAATTGACTTTGCAACATTTTCCAAGTGCAAAAATAGCTAAACGCACATTTGGAAAAAGCAGATTTTTGAGGTTCAAAAATTACAAAAATACTTCAAATTTATATCAGGAAAAGGTCCCCTGACTTGCCGGAAACATTTGGCAGCCTTCCCGGTGTCTAAATGGGGCTCATGATGGCCCGTTCGAAAGCTCTCTATGTCTACTTTCCGGCGCAACTGAAATCACCTCAATCTGATGCCTGGAAGCCTTCCAAATCTGTACCTGTGTGCAAAAAGCCAGGAAATTGCAGAGTGCTGATATGCCGGGCAGAATGTGCAAAAAGTGAGCATTTTTTGCCAATTTGAGGGGGTGAATGATCTCTAAATGCTCTGAAAATCGCTGAGGACCTGATCAGGAAATTATGGCATCAATTGGTATCATCCTCCTCCCTTGAAAAATCCTCAAACTGAAATGGAGAAATTATGAGTTTTCGACCAAAAACCCAAAAAATGCCAAAAAACAAAAAGTTTCCGAAATGGGCCCAAAATTGGCATGCATGACCCTGAAGGGTCCCTAGCAACATGCTCTGAAGCTGAGGCCAAAATATCAAGTGCTGATATGCCTTTCTCCTCCTTCCGTGCCGGGCGCTTCCCCTTTGCTTTCTTCAATTTCTCTTGGGCTGCCTTTAGTTTGCGCTGGGAAAACTGATTCAACTTTTGAAAGTGATGTGTCCTCTTCCTTTGTAGCTCTAAATCTCTGTTTTCTCTTTCAAGCTTCATCTCCAAGTGTTTGTTGGCTCTTTCAAGCCATGCCTCTTTGTTTTCTTCAATTTCCTGCTCAAGGAGTGCAGTGAGAGGAAAGGCTTGGAGATGGGCTTGTTCTTCTTCTTTCTGCTTTTCCAAGGCTCTTTTAAGCCCTATGGTCCTAGGCCTCTTCCGCCTCGGCTAGTCTTCTTCTTCTTCCTCATCAAACTCACCAATGAGGTCTTCTATCCTTGCTTGCGCCTTAGCTGCCTCATTCTTATATTTGATCGCCCTTGCTTCATGAACAACTGTGTGAACACTCATCTATTTGTTTTCGATCTCTAAGAAGTGGTTGAAGTTCCTTGCCCGTTGAAGATCCTCCTCTAATGCCTCAATTTTCCCCTCTTTATGGGTTAGGAGGTTTTCAAGAAGGTGGGCCTCATTATCACTGTCATCGCTTTGGATTGGGATGACAGCCAATGCACCCCCATGTTTTGTACTTTCTCCAACTTTGATTTTCCCTTTGAAGGCCAATCTTGCACTTTTCCTCCTTGGCATGCTAGTAGGTGTCCTTTTGGGCGATTTCCTTTTGCTAGGAACAATATTTGTCACTGTCGAAGTGGCAGCCTTAGACCCTTTCTTCCTTGCTGTGATGAGCTTTGTTCTTTTGGGAGGAGGAGACACAACTGATTTACCCTTGACATCTTCTTGAAACTACTGCTCTCCTTGAGGCTGCTGGATGTTTTCTTCTTGTTGTTCACTTTTCTGCCCTTGTTCGCCAACATCAATTTGCTGTTATGCTTCAATGCCTTGTTCAATTTGTGTTTCAACTTGCTGCCCTTTTTCATCAAAATCAAGTTGCTGCTGTGCCTGGGTTTCCTGCTCATTTTGTGGCTCAAGTTGTGGCTCAATTTCCTGCCCAAGCTGTTGTTCCTTTCCTTCCATATCAAGCTACTATTCTTGTCCTTCCATATCAAGCTGCTGTTCTTCATCTTGTACCTGCTGCTATTCCTCATCTCCTGTCTGCTGCTGACCTTCACCACTGTCCTCTTGCTGCTGTTCATCCCTTTTCTCTTGCTGTTGTTCATCCATTTTTTCTTCTTGCTGTCTACTTCCCTCTCCTTCTTCCTGCTGTCCTGGCTATCCTGTAGTCATTTTGAGCCTTCTAGGAGTAGGCCTGCTGGACAAAGGTACCAGGTGATGGATAGGCTGAGTGGGAGACACATGGATAGGAGGAACAGTAGAGAAATCTGGATGACTGATGAATACATCACATGGAACTTCCTTCTTCTCTAGTTGATGTAGGATGATAATTTTGATCAGAGAATGATGGAAAAGGGAAGGTATTTGCAGAGGTGGGGCCTTCTTCTGGACAGTAGATGCCATCTTCTCGATGCTCTTGAATAAAAAGTAAGGGAGATTTAGTTGCCTGTTTCTAGTGAAATGCATCAACAGGCAGACATGGTAGGCATAAAATCGATAAAACCTCCCTTCACAAGTAAAATATTTCATTATGAATTTCATAAGAGGAGCATAGCTATCAAGAAGATATGAAAAAGGGAAAATAGCAGTGAAAGCATCTCTATGCTCAGGCTTGATGAAAGGCTTGTAATCTTCTAAGTCAAGATGGGCCTGTTTGAACCATTTTTCGCCATGATATGGAATCTTAGTGGCCTTGGACATTGATCTTGGAGAAAACTTGAAATCAAGGTCCGCTACCCTGAAATGCTTGTTCTGGAACCTTAGGGCGCATAGGTGTGTTAATGGCGAAAAAATTTTGACCTCCTGGATCTTCTGGCAGAAGTCTAGACAACCTACTTCATGGAAGTTGAAAAGGATGGATGGATGAGCATTAACCTCTTCTGTAGAGATTGGCTTATATCTTTTGTGCGGACCACTTCTGATGTCTTGCCTTGGAGGCATTTTTATCTAAATGTGCTTTTGAAGAAACCAACTACCTCACTGTGTGTAACTGCCTTCTTGGAGCCAAACTGTGTGAATTCACTGTCTTGTCAGAGAAACAATGTAATTTGGATGATTGCAACAAGTTTCCTTACAATACAAAGAACCCTGCTCTTTCAGAAAAAGGCCTATCCACTTTTAAAGTATCTCTGTTAGTAGATTTCTCAATAAGAGACCATACAGTGAAAAGGAGCCAACTGTTAGGTGAATTGTCTGTTCAAAGTGTCAAGAAATATCCTTGTTCTGGTGAGGTTTAGAGGTCAACAATACATCTGTATCTTTGTCCCAAGGTAGACCTTCCAATCATTACAAGACCTGCCTTTCCTATTATGCTAATGAATCAACAGAATTATGGCTTATGCAATCAAACCTCAGTGTAAGTATACAGTCGAAATCACAGTTAGAGAACAGAGGTGACAGAGTTAAACAAGCTATAAAGTTTCAACAGAGGTTGTAGCAGCTTATTCCTTTCAAAATAATCAGTGGCCCCTTATCAATGTAACCCTTGCCTTTGCAGAAAAACCTCTACTCTATATGAACATACACTTATCAATAAGCTCGAAAAACAAAAAACAGTTAAGCAACAAACACAGTGAACACTGTCTTTTTTGTGAGAAGTGTGAGCAACTTTCCCCTGTAGCTTTCAACCTATAAACTGCTCTTTGACAAAAACCCTTTTTTCTGATTACACTTCACTGTCTTCTATAGGTATGTCACTTTATCAAACAGAAACATACACATACAAAGTTAAACCCCAGTGTGAGCATACAACCAGACTCACTGTTATGGAACAAGGTGACAAAATTTTGAAGAATGCTTTACAAGTTCAACCAAGCCTGTAAGAGTTTATTTCTTTCCCACAAGCAAAACTCCTGTTTTAATATGGAAACCCTGTCCTTTGTAGAAGAAACCCCTACCCTATCTGAAAATCAACTTGTCAAAATAAGCTTGAAGAACAAGACAGTCAAGTGGAAAACTCAGGAAAAACTGCCCCTTCTGTGGTCTATAGGCTTAACTTTTGCCCTTTGGCATCTTGAGGAAATAAACACCTTTGTTCTTTGTTTTAGGAAAAGGTAAGAATACACCGTTTGGATCAGCACATACTCTTTCCCTGTAGAGACCTTTAATAGTAATCTTATACTTCAGCACAGTCTTTGAACAAGGATATTCACACAGAAACAACTGTTTGTTGTATATGGCGTTGTAGCAGTCTTTATGTGGAGCAGCTTCTTTTTAATGTGGAAAACCTATCTCTTTAGAAAATATTTTTTTATCGCTTAAAAATCAACTTGTCAAACAAGTTTGGAGAGTCACAAAAAAAGTCAAACAGAATATAGAGAACAACTTTCCTTTCCTGTGATAGTAGGGGTAACTTCGTCTTTTGATGTTTTTGAAGACATAAGGTATTCTTGTTCTTTGATATGCAAAGGTGAAAAACACACTACTCTTATTTCAACACATTTCTTTCCTGTAGGCGCTACTAACAACACATTCAGCTTTTAACCATAGTTCTACACCTCAGATCACCACACAGCAAAAGGACAACCTCAAATTTTCTTCACCACGGTAGTGAGGGTGTTTTGATGATCTTTTAATAAAAATACAGCTCACAGGTGTTTTGACATTGCAACAATCAGTCAGAAAACACTATTTTTCCCTCACACCATAGTTTGAAAACAGAGCTTCTTAACCCTTCATATCACTTAGCACTTTGTTTGAAAAACTGAGAGGGTTCATGGAAATACCTCGAGAATATGATGAAGAACCTTATTGATGCGTTTTAGGCTAGCTCCAGAGGTGTTTGAATAGCTTAAGAGGGTCATAAAGACGCGCGACGTGCTGGGCTCTCAGAGTGTCGCGCCAAAAAACTGTCGGGTGGCTCTGTCGGGTCGGCCGGGCACTGTGTACAGGCGCGTCGCGCACATGTACAGGCGCGTCGCGCAACAGTTGAGCGCCTGTGCAAATTGGCTCCTGGGCGCGTCGCACAGTTTTCCAGGCGCGTCGCGTGGTGAAAAAAGTGGCAAGCTCCTACAAATCGACCCGAAACTTCTTTGTTTCGATGCTAAGGGTAGCAAAGAGTCTTTGCTCAATACTCTTGCTCAAAGATTTCATAAATGATGTTGGTCAATGCACCTCACCCTTTTGAAACAACAAAAAACCCAACGGTTACTTTGTTGGCTGAAATGAAAGGGGTGTTTGTTTTCAAACCAAAACCTTTAAGCGTTGCCTTCGGACTTCAACATTTTCTTTGGTTCATAAAGCAGCTCGGACTCCGAAATGGTGTAGGCAACAGAGGCTTTCATGTTTTTAAACCAAGTCAATATGAACCACTTTTATAACATTAATGATTTTGACAAAAGTGTTTTTTCTGCTATCCTTGTCCCTTTGGTGACCATCTAACACAACAATTCCAATTTTGAATGATAACTTAATAACCTTCAGACCATCTCTGCCACTGTGTTAATAATGCTGGTGATATTCATTATGTAAAGTAACCCCACTTTAACACTGTCAAGAAAATACTGAAGACTATTTTGCTATTTGAAAGAAAAAGGTTTATCTTTCACCTTGCTTTGACAGTTTCTGTCTTCACTTGCTTTCTCAACTTCTTTCTCACTTCAGGTATTCAAATTTGCTGGCCTTCTTTGGATTTAGTCATTGCTCTTTGATTTAAGAAAAGCGCCCCTTTTCAAAATATTTCCCTGCTTGTAGGTGCTTCATCAGTTTTTCTTCCACTGCAGGTGTCAAACTTTGCTGCAGTTTTTCATAGTTTGCCATGGTCTTTTATTGAAGAAGGGCACCTTTTCACTACATTCCTATGCTCAAAACAGATTATATAATATCTCTATTTATTGAATAATGGAAACTTATTTTGTTTCAAACCTTCCAAACCCTGACAGTCTATCAAAAAAACTGCTTTTCTTATGATGAAAAACAGTTCTAATGGTGATGTCTCCTGGTGATAAAACTCAAATTTCCCTTGCCAGCTGATCTTCTTTCCATGCTTTCAAAGTTTTCACAAACTGAGATCATAACTTGTGAATAAAATGTCTTTTGAAACTTTGACTGTTATCTACTTAGAGGAGGAAATGTCTCTTTTTGGAGCAGTGGCACTTAGATTTTGACTTTGATGATTTCCAGAACCTGAAACACTATGCAAAAAATCTTTTTGTACTTGATGAGCTTGTATACCTATTTGTAAGAGGCAAACTAGATCAAACACATTTTTGTTCTGGGTATTATGCCAGAATCTTGCCTGCAATGTAAATCTAATAAGGTGACAGGTTTTGCTTGAATGTAGATGCAAGTGCTAGGTCTCTTTGAGCTTTCTTCTTTGACTGTGGGTAAAAGACAAAATAGGGAATGATGCATCAGAGTTAGAAAGTGAAACAAGGAGAGATGCTCTTTATGTTTCCTGTGAAGGATCTCTTCACTGCCTCATTGCACTGCTTTTTGCTGAGGGGAACTGAAATGTCACCATTTTCCTTGGTCAACTTATGACAAATTATTTGAAAGATAATCTCTGTGAGTAGGGAGGTTAGCACCCTTTGAAAAACAACCACCTTTTCTTCTGCCTGTGTAATGACATGATTTGTCAACATTTCTTCAATTTGGTCTTGTTGAAACAGCAGGTTGCTTATGATTAGAATTGTTTTCACTAATGATATGTCTCTCCAAGGTTTTAACAATTCATATGATTGGAAGATTTCAAATGACTTCCTTTACAAGATCAAAACTCTGTTCTCCCTTTTCTTGCACACTTCAGACCCTAGCCCTGTCATGATCATCGCTTACACTCAGAAAACCTAGAGTCACTTTTTCTCTATTTAGTAAAAAAAACAAACCTGGGCTTTTGCAATCCTTAAAGTCAATATTGGCCAGCGCCCTGTGCTTGTAGATGAAGGAGGCGCCCTAACCCTCTGCTTGTAAATGAAGGAGGTTCTTGGCCATGACAAATTACCAGTTTGCTGTGACAGTGATGTCTTTTTCTTATTGTGATTTTCATGCTGAAAGGAAGCTGCAAGGTCTTGATGAGTAACTCTCTGTCTTGCAGATATATCTCAGGCTCATGTTTACATTGAGAAGCAGTTGTTCTTCTAAATGTAGATTCAATAATTTTCTCCTGAGATGAAGTTATATTTTCTGTCTTTGTAGAATCCATAAAACATTGTGAAACACCTAATAATCAGCTTGAGACTGTGGTTTATGCAGTGCTGAGACCTAGGGGTGTGTAAATGGCGCGACTTAGAGCTGTGATCAACTTGATTTGTAGAGTGGGAGGTCTGTTATGAATGGTCTGTATCAGATGGAGGTTTTTTGGCCTTTTGATGGTTGCCAAGGGTAAAATGCCTTAAAGCGCCACTTCCTAACATAAGGGAGGCTTTTGAAACAGACTTGGATTTGCCTTTTAAAGCTGATGGGAAGACCAGTAGGGCTAAAGCTAGATAGGATAGTGATAATGAGTTTTGACTTTGACATGGGCAGACTGAAAAGTAGAGGGGCGAAAAAGTTTTTTATGAGGGTTTTCTAGATGACAAATTGACATATGGAAATCAGCTTCTAGAAAACTCAACTATGGATCTAGTCATCCCTAACAAGTGAAAAATACTGATGACTAACAGTGGCTCCATTTGGGGAGGGAAGCTCCTCGTTAGGAGGTGTCCAGAATTCAGATTTTTGGCTTATGAAGACCGGTGCCTTATCCATTGGCGCAAATTTTCACCCTTCTTTGATGATATTTCTGAAAAGTGACAGCATGGTTAACATCAATGATACCTTTACCTACCCCACTATCTTTCCTAACATTTTTTCTTCTCTTTGGCGCATTTGAACTAGCAGCCTTTTGACGAAGTATATTTTTCTTTTTGCAAAATGAACCTATCTATTTCTACTCTTATATCTGCCAGGAGTTCAGATTAAGTTGATGAACTCCTTCATTACTCTACCTATGCTAGATCAACTGTCAAGATTAAGCAGTTTGACAGGATTTTATTCTCTAATCTAAAACATGAAATTTAAAATGATCAAATCAGGATTAGACGGTCTGATTTGTCATGCATTTGCGGCATAAAAGACAAGCTGCACACAAATATTATTTTGCAACAAAGGGAAACTAGACAAGCGGGGCTAAGATGTACAATGTATTTTTCATCCCTTGCTTCTCTCTTTGGTTCTGTTTTAGGCATGTGGAACCAGAATCTCTCCCTAATCTAAGCTTTGTGATAAGTCAATCTTACACAATGTTGACTATCTTTGCACTCACTAACTTATCAGCAAATAAATTTAAACATGCTCAGCTATGATTAGGCTAGATAGCTGAACAAGACATTGAAGTGCTAGTAGTGGCATTTAGACTTGCTCGCTTTCTGAAAGACTATTTTTTGGAACATGGGGCCTTTGTTCTATCTTCACTCGCCCTCTTTTCTGTTTTTTACTGTTTTTGACTTTTCTATCTTTTACTGTTTTTGACTTTTCTATTTTTCAATATTTCAGACAATGGTATGTACAATGAATGAAAAGTGTTTCAAACTCAGAAATGGAGTTCCTGACAAAAATAATGCTTTAATGTCCTGCCATTCACAGGACCCCCAAAAATTTCAGTCCCATCAGGTTCTTGCAAGAAAAAAGCATTGTTTCCACTGACTGAGCTGATGATGTAAGGCCCTTTCCATAAATTTTCAAACTTGCCATGTTTACCCTTATCTTCCCTTCTAGAATCCCATTTTAAAACTTTATCTCCAATCTGAAAATCATTTTCCTTAGTTCTTCTGTCAAAAATCTGTTTTATTTTGTCTTGTGCTAACTGAGCCCTTTGGTAAAATTCTTCTCTGGTTTGTTGTAAATGGATAGTCTGATTTACTCTCCTTTGCATGTCATTTTCTTCTATTTGGACTTCTTGTAATAGTTTCATAACCGGAACCCCTAGAGATGTTGGGAAAATGGCATCTATACCATAAACTAGCTGGTAAGGAGACATACCTATGGATTTCTTGGTGGTTAATCTATCAGCCCATAAGGCGTGTACTAGTTTCCCATGCCATGCTTTTTGATTTTGTTCTAGAAGTTTTTTGATAATGTTGACTAGGCTTTTGTTACAGGACTCGGCTAAAACATTACCTTGAGGGTAATAGGCTGTGGAATGTCCTAATGAAATATGATACTTCTGACAGAAGTCTATCATTTTTTTGGAAGAGAAGGCAACGACGTTATCTGTAATGATCTTCCTAGGACAGCCAAATCTGGATAGGATATTGGTTTCTAGGAATTTGATGATGACTGAATCAGTGGCATTCCGAGAAGGTATGGCTTCTATCCATTTGGTAAAGTAATCAGTGGCTGTGAGGATCCATTTATGTTGAGCGGATGAGGAGGGATGAATTTCCCCAATGAAATCCAAACCCCATTGCTGGAAGGGTCCTTCAACTATAATGGGATGTAATGGCAAAGGTAAAAGCTTTTTCTTGCCATAAAAAATTTGACATTTATGGCATGTCATAACTAGTTTGTGAGTATCAGGGAATAAGGTAGGCCAATAATAGCCGGCTCTAAGGATTTTGTTTGCAGTGGTTTTCCAGTAGAGATGGCCCCCACATTCCCCTTCATGCATTTCGTGCATAATTTTCTCTGCATCAGACTCAAGCAAACATTTAAGCAGCATACCAGTGGGATTTTTCCAATACAGAAAGCCATCTAAAATGCAAAAATTTAAAGATTTTTGTTTAAGGAATCTTGCTTTTGTTTTTGATAAAGTCGGGGGAGCATTCATATAAGTTAAAACATAAATAATATCTGCATACCAAGGCGAATCTAGAAATATTTGATCAATAGAGGGGAGTGTGCACTCTTCCTGTTCTTCTAAGGCACCAACAAAATTTATATCTAAAGCCTGGAGGTTGGTTTCCGCCATTAGTCTTGCAAGTCCTTGTCCTTTAACTAGCTTGGTAGGCTGGATTTCTAAGTCATATTCTAGGATGATAGCGATCCATTTTCCCCTTTTACCATCGGGATCTTGGTTCAGAATGTCGTTGACGACGGTATTAGGGACAAAAGCTATGACATGAGAATGCAAGATGTAAACTCAGAAATCTTTCAGTGCTTTAACCAATGCGAATGCCTGTTTTTCCATGATGTTATATTTCAAAGGAGCATCTCTTAGGGATTTGCTAAAATAGGCAATGGGTTGTTCTTGCCCAGCTACATTTTTTTGCAACAACACCGCAGCTATTGTGTGTTCTGAGGCAAATGAAAAAAAGTAAAAATCTTTGATGAAATCAGGGCTTATCAATACTGGTGTTTCAGTTAAGGCCCTTTTAATTAGTTAAAAATATTTTTTGGCTTCTATAGTCCATTTAACCCCGACCTCCTTTTTTAACATATTTGTGATATCTTTTAGGAGTTCAACAAGGTTTGGGATGAATCTTCTTAAGAAATTGATTTTTCCGATAAAGGACTGTAACTCCTTTATGTTTCTAGGGTGACTTATCTGTAATATACCTTCGATTCTCTGGGGGTCTATTTTAATTCCTTCTTCCGAAATAATGTGACCTAAGAGTTTTCCTTCCTCTAGACCGAAAAGTGTTTTCTTTGGGTTTAGGGATAGACCATACTTTCTGCATTTGTTGAAAACTTTTCTTAAGTGTGCTAGGTGTTCTTCATCTGATTTAGAATATACCGTTATATCGTCAAGATATATGACTATGAAAACACCTATGTCTTCTGAGAAGGCTATGTCCATGGCTCTTTGAAATGTGGCGCCAGCATTCATCAGTCCAAAAGGCATTTTAACGTACATAAAAGTGCCCCAAGGGGTGGTGAAAGTTGTCTTATGTTGATCGGTAGGGTAAACCAATACTTGGTTATAACCAGAAAAACCATCAAGCAATGAGATTCTTTTAGCGCCTACTACCTTCTGAAGTATGTGGTCCATTTTGGGCAGAGGATAGTTATCTTTAAGACATGCCCTATTTAGGTTTCGGAAATCTATACAGAGTCTGATTTCACCAGTCTTTTTTCTAACTGATACTAGATTTGATACCCACTCAGAGTATCGGAGAGACACTATTATCCCAGCATCATACATCTTTTTAATTTCTTTTTCAACCAACGGTAGTAATACTGGGTTTATCCTTCTTAACTTTTGTTTGAAAGGCTTCTGGTTTTCTTTGAGGGGAATTTTATGTTGGATGATGCTTGTATCATATGATTTTAGATCTTGGTATCCCCATGCGAACACATCTTTAAATTATTTGAATAAATTGATGTACCTTTGTTTTATGTGAGGCGGGAGGGTTTTGGATAGTTTAATGTTTTTGGGTTCTTTTGGAATTCCTATGTTGTATTCCTCTATGTCATCCTCTGTAGATTCCATCTTTGGTTTTTTGGCCACATCGTTAAAGTCAAACAATTCTTCTAAAGGTGCGAGCCCTCTGGGTATGGTGTCATTTTCGAAGTGTAAGACTTCGAGTTCCCTTTGGTCAATGTCCTCTCCTATTTCATTGTCATATGGATGGTCTACCAGGTTTAGATTGGTCCACAAAGGTGGATTTAGCTCTTGGTCTTGACTTTGGCTGTGTTTCCTTTCTTTATCTCCTAAGTCTTTTTTGGTTATTTCAAACTCATTCCTAGATTGTAGGAAATCATCAATTTGATCATCATCTTGGAATATTTGCTAATGGTAAAGATTATCTGGTACTGTAGGGTGATGTTTGACCTAAGTACTATATTGTTCACTTAGGCATGGAATTTGACCATTACTCGCAGCAAAGGCAAGCTCATTCGCTAGGCTGTTTTGAATCCTAGGGATATAGGTAAGTTCATATTTCTCAAAAGTTTTAAGGATATCCAAAGCTGCATTCCTATATTCTCTTAGTCTTGGATTCTTTGCCGAATATTCACCTTTGATTTGCCTGATTACAAGCTCTGAGTCTCCTTGGGCTGATACTCTCTTGGCGCCTAAGTCCTTGAGTATTTGTAGACCAATGAGAAGGGCTTCATATTCCGCAATGTTATTAGTACATTGGAATTCCAATCTAAAAGAATGACCTTCTTTAGTATTGTGTATCCAGATGCCCACCCCTGAACCTGTTCTGCCACAAGAACCGTCAAAGCTTATACTCCAAAGAGCTTCTTTTTCATACATGATACTAAGTTGTTTTTCAGGTTTCTTGGGACTTTGGTCATCAATTTCTTCATTCAGCAATGGTTTGGATAAGTCTTCATTTTCTTTTATCTGTTTGCTTATATCACTTTCATTTTATAAGATAAAAGAATCTAAATTGGAATGAATGGAATAGATGGGAGTATTGTTTGGCCTATCTCTATTGCTAACCATGTATTTCATGTGAGTCTCTCGGTATAACCTCCTAGTTTGGTTAAAAACCGGGATAGTAGCGAATGACATATCCATTTGAAGACTACCTTGTATTTTGGCAGCCCATGCTCTTGATAGTAGCATTCCATATTTGGGTGGGATATCGGCCACTACTACATCCATGACTAAGTTTTTCGCTGGTAGTTGTGTTAGGGAAAAATCTAGATTCTTTATTAGACCTAAACATTTGACCTGGCTTGAGTCGAAAGAATACAGATTTTTGTAAGGTTGAGTTACTTCTAGTCCCAGGTTTTCCATGACTGCTTTAGGCATGAGGTTATGGGAAGCACTAGAATCTAACATGGCGTTATGTAATATTTTGTCCCGTATGTTTAAGCTTACATAGAAAGGAGAAATAGATCCTTCTTGGTATTCACCTTCTACTTTAGGGCCAAATAAAAGCTCGGGTTTGTTGTCAGTTAGATTCAAGGTATCTGCCTTGCTCTCTAGGTCAAAAACTTTGAATATTTGAGATCTATACCTATCTACAGTTATTAGCTCTATGAGGGGTATGGTAATTTTTATTTTGGAAATTTCCCCTTCGAAACTAAAAGGAGTAGGTAGCTTGGGAAGATTTGTTTCAGCTTTCTCAGACATAACTTTTTCTATGTTCTTAATTTGCTGACTTTGGCTTGGGACTTCGTTTGATACAGTCAAATTTGGGGTTTCTGTAGAGGTACTAGGAGTGTCTGAGCTAGTACTTTTCTGAATGGCCTTACCTTTGTTTTGGTCAGTCTTTTTGGCCCCAATTTTGCTACTATCCATGGTCTTATTTAGGATGTTATCAGAGATTTTGGTATTGTTAGGACTATTATTTTTGGAATGGTTTTGGTTTTTTCTACTTCTAAGATTATATTTCCTATGAGCTTCTATAATGGCATTCTGAAAATCTATGGCAGGGTCGTCGAGATCTTCATAGTTGCTCTCATCCTGATTAGGAGAAAAGAACGCTTGTTCTTCTTCTGTGAGGTACACCTCACTCTCATTATCAGATCCTATGAGGTTTAAATGATGTTCATCAAGAGGTTTTGTATCCCTGTCATCCTCTTCCACATAGTTTTCATTGAATGGTGGCCTAATCTATTGGTCATTTTCCCTTGGTCTGTTTTGGGGCTGTTCCCTCCTAAAGTTTTGGTTTCGGTTTCTGTTTGGAGGGTTTGGCTGGTTGTCCCTAACAGGAGCCTTTTCATTTATTCTTTCCCACATTTTGGCCATGGTTTTGCCTAAGTCATCTATTCTGGGATCTAGGGAAGGTGATGAAGTAGAGATCTCATCTTTATATGTGACCTTTCTTTCTGATCTAGTCCTGGCCCTTTTTTCTGCTAAGTTGGCATCTTCTTTTATCGCTATTTGTTGCATTTCTTCTAAGGTAGGGGGATCCTTGTCTCTCAGATGATATGTCATGTCCGGATCGAAACCCTCGGGGAATTTTTCCAAGGCTAAACCAAGTGGGGGTTTGAAATGAGGTGGGAGGGAGTTATATACACTGTTGAACCTAGTGCAGTAAGCCTGGACACTTTCCCCATTTTCCCGTTTTAGGTTGTTATATTCTGACAGGATTTGAATGGGGTTTCTTCAGATTTCCCACCTATTTCTGAAGACTTGATGTAGTTCTGGGATATCGTGGATGCTGTTTGGAGTCAAGCTTTTGAACCATGCTTTGGGTTCACCACCAAGACTTTGGGCAAATATTCTCATTCTGACAGTCTCGTCTTGTACCTCCAGGTATTCATAAGCATTAGTCATCCTACTTATATGCTTTTGAGGTGTGGTGGTGTCTTCTCCAGTAAAGTGTGGGATTTTGTCTTGATACTTGTTTGGGAGAGGAGCCAAAGGCGGTGGAAACACCAAAGGTGCGTACCAGGTTGCCATGACTGGAGCTAATGGATGGTGTACAAGATGAGGACTAGTAGGCTAAGATGAGGTGTTTTGAACAGTGGTGATTTGACCAGGTGTGGCAGATGAACTTGGACTAGTGATATGGTTTTGAGCAGATCTGGGATGATAGGAGCCAAATTGAAAGAGAAGCTGGGAGTCAGGAGGAGTGGTAGGTGAAGCTTCTCTACTAGGACTCTGTGGTGGGTCTAGGGATTCAAGATCATCAAAGTTTATCTTACTATATGATTTGCTTCTGAGAAGAGTTTTTGATGACTCTAATTCAAAATGTGAATCTGGTAGGATAGTGAGATTTTTAGGTACTGATCTTGTTTTACGGATGGATCTACCAGTAGCTAGATGATCAGTTTCAGAAGCTTGCCACAGAATCTTCTTTGGGTCATCTACTATGATAGGGGGATTTGGGTCTGGATGGGATCTGGTGTTGATTCTTCGTGAAGCCAGATTTTGGATCTAGAGTTTAGAGAGAATGGTATTGATGAATATTCTGGATGAGTGGTCTCTCTAAAGTTCTACAAAGGTGAAGGATGGTCAAAAATAAAAGGGATGGACTAGTGGAGTCGCCAGGTGGATTTGGTTGTTTTGAGATATGTGTGTATGGTCCACCACCAATACTGTCAAAAACCAATCTAAGGGAGTGTTTGTGGTTTTTTCTGAGTTTTATGTGCAGCCTAGGATGTAAGAGTGTTATAAACCTGATTCATCACTTTGCTAAGATGGTAAAACAGAGATTTTACTCTAAATGATTCTACAGGCTGATGGTCTGAGCTTAGGATTGAAGGACTAAAGAGTCTATAAGAGTTCGCTAGACTATCATGTACTCAGTAAGTCCCACCGTGATCGCCATTATGTTAGTGAGCGGTGGGATAAGTCAATCAGATAGTATTCCTAAAGGTCTCTTAAGGTCTAGGGAATCTAAGCTTGTTTAATACTCAGAGTCCCACCGTGATCGCCATTATGTTAGTGTGGCGATGAGGTGGCTCAATGGTAGGTGTGCTTAGTTCAAAAAGGGGCTTTCCGTGAGTCTTACAAGATATTCAGATTAAAATGAACTCAGAAATGTCCCACCGTGATCGCCATTATGTTAGTGTGGTGATGAGGTGGCTAAATCGGATGGTATTCTAAAATTTAGCAAAGTATTAAGGCCTACTGGAGGCTAGTGGAGTCGCCAAGTGGATTTTTAGTTGTTTTGAGGTATATGTGTATGGTCCACCACCAGTACTGACAAAAACCAATCTAAGGGAGCTTTTTGGGGTTTTTCTGAGTTTTATGTGCAGCCTAGTCTGTGAGAGTGTTATAAACCTGATTCATCACTTTGCTAAGATGGTGAAACAGAGATTTTACTCTAAATGATTCTACAGGCTGATGGTCTGAGCTTAGGATTGAAGGACTAAAGAGTCTATAAGGATTAAGCTGAACTATCATGTACTCGGTAAGTCCCACCGGTGATAGCAGCTGTAGTGGTGGTGGGATAGATCATGGAATAGTCGTCCACAAAAGATTGCCAGGTCTAGGGAATCTAAGCTTGTTTAATACTCAGAGTCCCACCGTGATCGCCATTATGTTAGTGTGGCGATGAGGTGGCTCAATGGTAGGTGTGCTTAGTTCAAAAAGGGGCTTTCCGTGAGTCTTACAAAATATTCAGATTAAAATGAACTCAGAAATGTCCGACCGTGATCGCCATTATGTTAGTGTGGCGATGAGGTGGCTAAATCGGATGGTATTCTAAAATTTAGCAAAGTAGTAAGGTCTACTGGAGGCTAGTGGAGTCGCCAGGTGGATTTTTAGTTGTTTTGAGGTATATGTGTATGGTCCACCACCAGTACTGACAAAAACAAATCTAAGGGAGCTTTTTGGGGTTTTTCTGAGTTTTATGTGCAGCCTAGTCTGTGAGAGTGTTATAAACCTGATTCATCACTTTGCTAAGATGGTGAAACAAAGATTTTACTCTAAATTATTCTACAGGCTGATGGTCTGAGCTTAGGATTGAAGGACTAAAGAGTCTATAAGAGTTTGCTAGACTATCATGTACTCAATAAGTCCCACCGTGATCGCCATTATGTTAGGGTCCCGTGATTTGGCCGATTGGTGAGCCAAATGACGATGTAACATCAAACCAAGCTTTGGAGCCCAAGGACCTAGCCTTCCTGGACTCAGAGAGGGCTCTCTCTATTATATATAAAAGATATCGGTGTGTTTGCTTGTGGTATTATGATATTAGGCTAGTTATGAAGTGAGTTTTTTTATTTTGGTTTTTTAAGTTTGTGAGGGATAAAACTGCTCAAAGATATAAAATGGGTAACAAGAAGTTAGATCAACTGGGCTATGGGGTCAAAAAGGTCAAGGAAGCTATCAGATGATGATACGAGGCTGCTGTAGGGCCGATTTGATTCAAGGTAGAAAGGATCTTTGGGAAAATGGAGTAAATGGACACCAAGTTTGTGAAAGACGAAGGATTTCAAGCATAACTAGTTTGATAGCAGACATAAACATGGTATGGCAAGCCATTAGTCATGCAAAATGTAACTACAAGCTAAATAATACATAGAAATAAACATTCAAGCCATGCATAGAAGTATAAGACCCTCTAACTTTGGGAAATGGCTATCAGACTTTGGGAAAAACACATAAGACGGACTAACAACTCAAAATACTATGCCGGAACACCTAAACACAGTCTTTAAGTTATTGGGCACTTTGACAAACAAGCTTTCATAGTTTTAGGCAAAGGGCTAGATCGGGACTAGGCCTCCTTGGTTCAACAAGATGATAAACTAATCAGTCAAAGAGATAGTTTCATAGACAGAACTATGGACAGTCATAGGTAAGCAGGGCACACCATACATCCTACTCAACATGCATAGAACTTATGAATAAAACTAGCAACAATATCCTTAAGTTACTAAAGAGCAGTTAAGAATTCTTTAGTATAACTAAGGAAGAAGAAAACATAAAGCTATGAAGATTCAGGAATTTTGAGGTGCCTCCATGGGCATATATCAAACTTAATCTCTACTGATCTATAGCAGCAAGAAGCATGTATCATGAATGAAAACTAGAAGACAACAACAAAGCAAGAAACACTATACCATTCTACCATGTCATGGAATCCATCAACAATCCTTCATCATTCATCAAAAGCATCCAAGAGGCAGTCCAAAATCATAACACAAGTATGTTTTTCAAAGCTCATATGACCAATATATTACTTCTTCTCTCAAGTTCAGCCTTGTTTTACAATGAAGCCTTGTGGAATAAATAGGCTCAAGTGAGGAAAACCTCATGGTGCAACTAGCTATCCCATTGGCCTAATCAAAATATCTAAACTTGTCCTTGAGGCTTTTCAAAGCCCAAGGCACAAAATATCCCATAAAATATCTAAAAAATGCTAAAAACGGAAATTATATTGACTTTGCACCATTTTCCAAGTGCAAAAATAGCTAAACGCACATTTGGAAAAGGCAGATTTTTGAGGTTCAAAAATTACAAAAATACTTCAAATTTATATCAGGAAAAAGTCCCCTTACTTGCCGGAAACATTTGGCAGCCTTCCCGGTGTCGAAATGGGGCTCATGATGGACCGTTGGAAAGCTCTCTATGTCTACTTTCCGGCGCAACTAAAATAATCTCAATCTGATGCCTGGAAGTTCCCCAAATCTATACCTATGTGTAAAAAGCCAGGAAATAGCAGACTGCTGATATGACGGGCAGAATGTGCAAAAAGTGAGCATTTTTCGCCGTTTTGAGGGGGCGAATGATCTCCAAATGCTCTGAAAATCGCTGAGGACCTGCTCATAGAATTATGGCATCAACTGGTATCATCCTTCTCCCTTGACAAATCCTCAAACTGAAATGGCGAAATTATGAGTTTTCGACCAAAAACCCAAAAAATGCCAAAAAACAAAAAGTTGTCGAAATGGGCCCAAAATTGGCACGCATGACCCTCAAGGGTCCCTAGCAACATGCTCTGAAGCTGAGGCCAAAATATCAAGTGCTGATGTACTTTTCTCTTCTTTCCGTGCCGGGCGCTTCCCCTTTGCTTTCTTCAATTTCTCTTGGGCTGCCTTTAGTTTGCGCCGGGCAAACTGATTCAACTTTTGAAAGTGATGTGTCCTCTTCCTTTGCAGCTCCAGATCTCTGTTTTCTCTTTCAAGCTTCATCTCCAAGTGTTTGTTGGCCCTTTCTAGCCATGCTTCTTTGTTTTCTTCAATTTCCTGCTCAAGGAGTGCAGTGAGAGGAAAGGCTTGGAGATGGGCTTGTTCTTCTTCTTTCTGATTTTCCAAGGCTCTTTTAAGCCCTATGGTCCTAGGCCTCTTCTGCCTAGGCTGGTCTCCCTCTCCTTCCTCATCAAAATCACCAATGAGTTCTTCTATCTTTGCGTGCGCCTTAGCTGCCTCATTCTTGTATTTGATCACCCGTGCTTCATGAACAGCTGTGTGAACACTCATCTGTTTGTTTTGGGTTTCCAAGAAATAGTTGAAGTTCCTTGCCCGTTGAAGATCATTCTCCAATGTCTCAATTTGCCCCTCTTTATGGATTAGGAGGTTTTCAAGAAGGCGGGCTTCATTATCGCTGTCATCGCTTTGGATTGGAATGACAGCTGATGCTCCTTCAGGTTCTTGACTTTTTCCAACCTTGCTTTTCCCTTTGAAGGCAAATCTCGCACTCTTCCTTCTTGGCATGCTAATGGGAGATATTTTGGGCAATTTTCTTTTGCTAGGGACCACCTTTGTCACTTTTGGAGTGGCAGCCTTAGACCCTTTCTTCCTTGCTGTGTTGAGCTTTGTTCTTTTGGGAGGAGGAGACTCAACTGATTTACCCTTGACATCTTCTTGAAACTGTTGCTCTCCTTGAGGCTGCTGGATGTCTTCTTCTTGCTGTTCACTTTGCTACCCCTGTTCGCCAACATCAATTTGTTGTTCTTCATCAATGCCTTGTTCAATTTGTGTTTCACTTTGCTGCGCTTTTTCACCAAAATTAAGCTGCTGCTGTGCTTGGATTTCCTGCTCATTTTGTGGCCCAAGTTGTTGCTCAACTTCCTGCCCAAGCTGTTGTTCCTTTCCTCCAATACCAAGCTGCTGCTCTTCCTCTTGTACCTGTTGTTCATCATCTTCTGTTTGCTGCTGACTTTCACCACTGTGCTGCTGCTGTTCCTCACCTGCTGTTTGATGCTCTTCATCACTTTCCTCTTGCTCACGACCTTTCTCTTCTCGCTGTCTACTCCCCTCTCCTTCTTCCTGCTGTCCCGGCTGTTCTGTAGTCATTTTGAGCCTTCTAGGAGTAGGCCTGCTGGACAAAGGTATAGGGCGACGAACAGGCTGAGTGGGAGATACATGGACTGGAGGAACAGTAGAGAAATCTGGGTGGCCGATAAAAACATCCCATGAAACCTCCTTTTTCTCTAGCTGGTGTAGGATAATGATTTTGATCAGAGAATGATGGAAAAGAGAAGGTATTTGCAGAGGTGGGGCCTTCTTCTGGACTATGGATGCCATCTTCTCGATGCTTTTGTATAAAAAGTAAGGAATATTTAGTTGCCTGTTTCTAGTGAAATGCATCAATAGTCGGACATGGTAGGCATAAACTCGATCAAACCTCCCTTCACAAGTAAAATATTTCATTATGACTTTCATAAGAGGAGCATAGCTGTCAAGAAGATAGGAAAAAGGGAAAATAGCAGTGAAATCATCTCTATGCTCAGGCTTGATGAAAGGCTTGTAATCTTCTAAGTCAAGATGGGCCTGTTTGAACCATTTTTCGCCATGATATGGAATCTTGGTGGCCTTGGACACTGATCTTGGAGAAAACTTGAAATCAAGGTCCGCTACCTTGAAATGCTTGTTCTGGAACCATAGGGCGCATAGGTGTGTTAATGGCGAAAAAATTTTGACCTCCTGGATCTTCTGGCAGAAGTCTAGACAACCTACTTCATGGAAGTTGAAAAGGATGGATGGATGAGCATTAACCTCTTCTGTAGAGATTGGCTCATATCTTTTGTGCGAACCACTTCTGCTGTCTTGCCTTGAAGGCATTTTTATCTAAATGTGCTTTTGAAGAAACCAACTGCCTCACTATGTGTAACTTCCTTCTTGGAGCCAAACTATGTCAATTCACTGTCTTGACACATAAACAATGTAATTTGGATGATTGCAACAAGTTTCCTTATAATACAAAGAACCTTGCTCTTTTAGAAAAAGGCCTGTCCAGTAGATTTCTCAATAAGAGACCATACAGTGAAAAGGAGCCAACTGTTAGGTGAATTGTCTGTTCAAAGTGTCAAGAAATATCCTTGTTCTGCTGAGGTTTAGAGGTCAACAATACATCTGTATCTTTGTCCCAAGGTAGACCTTCCAATCATTACAAGACCTACCTTTCCTATTGTGCTAATGAATCAACAGACTTATGGCTTATGCAATCAAACCTCAGTGTAAGTATACAGTCAAAATCACAGTTAGAGAACAGAGGTGACAGAGTTAAACAAGCTATAAAGTTTCAACAGAGGTTGTAGCAGCTTATTCCTTTCAAAATAATCAGTGGCCCCTTATCAATGTAACCCTTGCCTTTGTAGAAAAACCTCTACTCTATATGAACATACACTTATCAATAAGCTCGAAAAACAAAAGACAGTTAAGCAACAAACACAGTGAACACTGTCTTTTCTGTGAGAAGTGTGAGCAACTTTCCCCTGTAGCTTTCAACCTATAAACTGCTCTTTGACAAAAACCCTTTTTTCTGATTACACTTCACTGTCTTCTATAGGTATGTCACTTTATCAAACAGAAACATACACATACAAAGTTAAACCCCAGTGTGAGCATACAGCCAGACTCACTGTTATGGAACAAGGTGAAAATTTTTTGAAGAATGCTTTACAAGTTCAACCAAGCCTGTAAGAGTTTATTTCTTTCCCACAAGCAAAACTCCTGTTTTAATATGGAAACCCTGTCCTTTGTAGAAAAAACCCCTACCCTATCTGAAAATCAACTTGTCAAAATAAGCTTGAAGAACAAGACAGTCAAGTGGAAAACTCAGGAAAAACTGCCCCTTCTGTGGTCTATAGGCTTAACTTTTTCCCTTTGGCATCTTGAGGAAATAAACACCTTTTTTGTTTGTTTTAGGAAAAGGTAAGAATACACCGTTTGGATCAGCACATACTCTTTCCCTGTAGAGACCTTTAATAGTAATCTTATACTTCAGCACAGTCTTTGAACAAGGATATTCACACAGAAACAACTGTTTGTTGTATATGGCGTTGTAGCAGTATTTATGTGGAGAAGCTCCTTTTTAATGTGGAAAACCTATCTCTTTAGCAAATATCTTTTTATCCCTTAAAAATCAACTTGTCAAACAAGTTTGGAGAGTCACAAAGGCAGTCAAACAGAATATAGAGAACAACTTTCCTTTCCTGTGATAGTAGGGGTAACTTCGTCTTTTGATGTTTTTGAAGACATAAGGTATTCTTGTTCTTTGATATGCAAAGGTGAAAAACACACTACTCTTATTTCAACACATTTCTTTCCTGTAGGCGCTACTAACAACACATTCAGCTTTTAACCATAGTTCTACACCTCAGATCACCACACAGCAAAAGGACAGCCTCAAATTTGCTTCACCACGGTAGTGAGGGTGTTTTGATGATCTTTTAATAAAAATACAGCTCACAGGTGTTTTGACATTGCAACAGTCAGTCTAAAAAACACTATTTTTCCCTCACACCACAGTTTGAAAACAGAGCTTCTTAACCCTTCATATCACTTAGCACTTTTTTCGAAAAACTGAGAGGGTTCATGGAAATACCTCGATAATATGATGAAGAACCTTATTGATGTGTTTTAGGCTAGCTCCAGAGGTGTTTGAATAGCTTAAGAGGGTCATAGAGACGCGCGACGTGCTGGGCTCTCAGAGTGCCGCGCCAAAAAACTGTTGGGTGGCTCTGTAGGGTCGGCCGGGTGCCGTGTACAAGCGCGTCGCACACATGTACAGGCGTGTCGTGCGGCAGTTGAGCGCCCATGCAAATTGGCTCTTGGGCGCGTCGCGCAGTTTTCCATGCGCGTCGCATGGTGAAAAAAGTGGCAAGCTCCTGCAAATCGACCCGAAACTTCTTTGTTTCGATGCTAAGGGTAGCAAAGAGTCTTTGCTCAATACTCTTGCTCAGAGATTTCATAAATGACGTTGGTCAATGCACCTCACCCTTTTGAAACAACAAAAAACCCAACGGTTACTTTGTTGGCTGAAATGAAAGGGGTGTTTGTTTTCAAACCAAAACCTTTAAGCATTGCCTTTGGACTTCAACATTTTCTTTGGTTCATAAAGAAGCTCAGACTCCGAAATGGTGTAGGCAACAGAGGCTTTCATGTTTTTAAACCAAGTCAATATGAAACACTTTTATAACATTAATGATTTTGACAAAAGTGTTTTTTCTGCTATCCTTGTCCCTTTGGTGACCATCTAACACAGCAATTCCAATTTTGAATGATAACTTAATAACCTTCAGACCATCTCTGCCACTGTGTTAATAATGCTGGTGATATTCATTATGTAAAGTAACCCCACTTTAACACTGTCAAGAAAATACTGAAGACTATTTTGCTATTTGAAAGAAAAAGGTTTATCTTTCACCTTGCTTTGACAGTTTTTGTCTTCACTTGCTTTCTCAACTTCTTTCTCACTGCAGGTATTCAAATTTGCTGGCCTTCTTTGGATTTAGTCATTGCTCTTTGATTTAAGAAAAGCGCCCCTTTTCAAAATATTTCCCTGCTTGTAGGTGCTTCATCAGTTTTTCTTCCACTACAAGTGTCAAAATTTGCTGCAGTTTTTCATAGTTTGCCATGGTCTTTTATTGAAGAAGGGCACCTTTTCACTACATTCCTATGCTCAAAACATATTATATAATATCTCTGTTTATTGAATAATGGAAACTTATTTTGTTTCAAACCTTCCAAACCCTGACAGTCTATCAAAACAACTGCTTTGCTTATGATGAACAACAGTTCTAATGGTGATGTCTCTTGGTGATAAAACTCAAATTTCCCTTGCCAGCTGATCTTCTTTCCATGCTTTCAAAGTTTTCACAAACTAAGATCATAACTTGTGAATAAAATGTCTTTTGAAACTTTGACTGTTATCTACTTAGAGGAGGAAATGTCTCTTTTTGGAGCAGTGGCACTTAGATTTTTCCTTTGATGATTTCCAGAACCTGAAACACTGTGCAAAAACTCTTTTTGTACTTGATGAGCTTGTATACCTGTTTGTAAGAGGCAAACTAGATCAAACACATTTTTGTTCTGGGTATTATGCCAGAATCTTGCCTGCAATGTAAATCTAATAAGGTGACAGGTTTTTCTTGACTGTAGATGCAAGTGCTAGGTCTCTTTGAGCTTTCTTCTTTGACTGTGGGTAAAAGAAAAAACAGGGAATGATGCATGAGAGTTAGAAAGTGAAACAAGGAGAGCTGCTCTTTATGTTTCCTGTGAAGGAGCTCTTCACTGCCTCATTGCACTGCTTTTTGCTGAGGGGAACTGAAATGTCACCATTTTCCTTGGTCAACTTATGACAAATTATTTGAAAGATAATCTCTGTGAGTAGGGAGGTTAGCACCCTTTGAAAAACAACCACCTTTTCTTCTGCCTGTGTAATGACATGATTTGTCAACATTTCTTCAATTTGGTCTTGTTGAAACAGCAGGCTGCTTATGATTAGAATTGTTTTCACTAATGATATGTCTCTCCAAGGTTTTAACAATTCATATGATTTGAAAACTTCAAATGATTTCCTTTACAAGACCAACACTCTGTTTTCCCTTTTCTTGCACACTTCAGATCCTAGCCCTATTATGATCATCACTTATACTCAGAAAACCTAGAGTCAATGTTTCACTGTTTAGCAACAAGCAAACCTGGGCTTTTGCAATCCTGAAAGTCAATATTGGCCGGCGCCCTCTGCTTGTAGATGAAGGAGGCGCCTGAACCCTCTGCTTGTAAATGAAGGAGGTTCTTGGCCATGAAAAATTACCAGTTTGCTGTGACAGTGATGTCTTTTTCTTACTGTGATTTTCATGCTGAAAGGAAGCTGCAAGGTCTTGATGAGTAACTCTCTGTCTTGCAGATATATCTCAGGCTCATGTTTACATTGAGAAGCAGCTATTCTTCTAAATGTAGATTCAATAATATTCTCCTGAGATGAAGTTATATTTCCTGTCTTTGTAGAATCCATAAAACATTGTGAAACACCTAATAATCAGCTTGAGACTGTGGTTTATGCAGTGCTGAGACCTAGGGGTGTGTAAATGGCGCGAATTAGAGCTATGATCAACTTGATTTGTAGAGTGGGAGGTCTGTTATGAATGGTCTGTATCAGATGGAGGTTTTTTGGCCTTTTGATGGTTGCCAAGGGTAAAATTCCTTAAAGCGCCACTTCCTAACATAGGGGAGGCTTTTGAAATAGACTTGGATTTTCCTTTTAAAGCTGATGGGAAGACCAGTAGGGCTGAAGCTAGATAGGATAGTGATAATGAGTTTTGAATTTGACATGGGCGGACTGAAAAGTAGGGGGGCGAAAAATTTTTTTATGAGGGTTTTCTAGATGACAAATTGACATATGGAAATCAGCGTCTAGAAAACTCAGCTATGGATCTAGTCATCCCTAACAAGTGAAAAATATTGATGACTAACACATGATACCACTAACCCTAGCATCGCTACCTCTCTCTCTACTTGATACCAAGAGCTAAGTGCCTTTAGCCCTCAAGCACCAATTCCTCTGTCATCCTCGCTTAAATTCTAGAGCTAAGAGTCCCTGTATCCTTTCCCGAAGTTGTACATATAGGCTAAGATGAATCTTGAATTGCCCTTGACTCTTAGTCTTCCCGACAGTTGGGCTGGCTTGCGACTTGGGCCATTTGCAATCTACGACCCAGGGTTATATGCAACCTACGACCTGAGGTCAACTACGACCTGCGACCTGGGTTACTTGTGACCCGTGACCTTGAGCAATCTACGACCTGTGACCTTGAGCTATCTGCGACCTGCAACCTTGAGCAATTTGCGACTTGTGACCTTGAGCAATCTGTGACCTGCGACTTGGAGTTTTGTCCCTCCTGCATTCTTCTTTAGGTGATCTTTGGATTTCATAGCAAGATTCCTTTTCTTGCATCTCAGTCATGTGCACGTGACTGGGTGCCTTTGAGATTAAAGTGAGGTTCTTGGGAATTTTGTAAGGATACACCTTCCTCGCTGGAGAAAATCCCAACTTTTTTCATGCAAGTCACTGGCTTCTACCTATAAACAAATAACACATGTCACATTTACTTAAAAGAAGATTGACATTGGAAACACATGTAATTAGCCAAAAAGTGGTTTTAACAAATAGTAAATCTAGACCTCTGTGTGGTCACTGGTTGTGCCACAATGTTGTGAGAGAGAATGGCTTGTGTAGGGCCTTCTGACCCTTCTTCGGTCACCGTGTTGTGTTTGGTATTTCCATGGATGGAGTGTCGAATGCATATTTTCAGCCTAACTTGTCTTGGGGATTACCTTCGAGCAGACTTTCCACCTCTTGTATAATGGTGTTGCTGAAGCACATGGCCCTTGTGGAAAATCTCCAAATTCATTTCATATGATTATCATCTATGGCCCTCTTGTTTGAATTCAACTCCATTGGCTTGCAAGCGGGATATAGTGGCCACACTCTTCCTCATATCTCTTTATTGATTGCGTGGCCACATTTCCCAATTATGCTTTACCTATAGGCCCATTACAGTAGAACCATCTTCCTTGGCAGTCTTAAGAAGAATGTATGCCCTCATTCATCATTAATCTCATGAATGACTTATAAGACTTGAGCACATTCCATAGCTCCCCCTCTATGTATTTGGGTGCAACTTCCGTCAAATGCATATGATTGGATGCCAAAACCTCTTTTAATGGTCCAAACTGGTTTTCCATTCCACAGCTCTAATGTAGACATCATGGTGTTACCGCATAATGCTGGCCAACATATCTGAAGGTGAAAGGGTCGGACAATATCATTACCGTGGGGGTTGCATTACTCTTGCTACTTTTCCTAAGTGTGATTATGCGACTTGGTGACTTAATAAGAAATGCGACCTCCCAGTGGTCGCATAGTCGCAATTCCATGCAAGTCGCATTTCTCAATTGTTCCACATGCTTTGTGACCTAGTGACTTAAGCAGAAATGCAACCTCCCAGTTGTCGTACAGTCACAATTCCATGCAAGTCGCACTTCTCGTTTGTTCGACATGCTCTGCAACCTAGCGACTTAAGCAGAAATGCGACCTCCTAGTGGTCGCATAGTCACAATTCCATGTAGGTCGCACTTTTCGTCTGTTCCACATGCTCTGTGACCCAGCAACTGGTCGTGCTTACCACAGGTCACACTGGTCACATATACGGTTTCTCTGTGACTCAAAGACTGGTCACAAAAGGCCATAGGTTGCACTCTCTCTAGTTTTTCCAAGTTGCGGCTTCTGCAATTCGGTTGAGCAACGAGTTGGTGGGGGGGGGGGCATGACTGATGGGAGCTATGTAGCTATAGTCACCATCCTTCATTTTCTCAGGTGCTCTGCATGATGGAGAAGGCGCAGGGTAGAGTGAGTGTCGAGTCTCATCAGCCTTAGCCATAGATTTGAGGTTGTGTGACTGCACAGATTGCTTAAGCCATAACTGAAATCCTGATTTGCATTGGGCCACTCTCCAGATTTCACCATGCAGCGCGCTTGCCCTTCAAACTCCAATTCAGGCTAATCATACCTTTTGTGCTAAGCACAAAACCTATGTTGATACCATATAACGGAATTATTTTTCATTGTATTTTCATGTAGCGTAATGTCTTTCATTATTTCTATGAAACCCCTATGAATTTCATTGCAGAAGTGATCTCAACGAAGGATGAGCCTATTGACCATGTGGGAGTGCACAAATTTGATGCTCCCCGATCATTATTTCAAGTATAGTTCATGCACTTCAGTTTCATGGAGGTATCTTTAAGAAATCGATCCCGCAACAATGTTCGTGTTACTAAACTGTGCGTATTCCACTTATCTTCGCGTTCTCTCTTCGAAGTGACCCAACCTTCTTTCTACCAACTTCCCATTTTGTGTCCCATTGAGGCCCAACTGTCATTGTATTCATCGTGCATATATTCATGACATTTTATTTCATTATCATGTCTTAACTGAGAAGAAACGCCATGGTAGTTTTACATCTCTTCAATGTGCCGCGAAAACTATGGAAGCCTTCAGATGGTGGTGATGGCCGAGCAGAAGCCCACATTATGTAATCTTCTCGTGACTATGTTAATAACAATATGCTACAAGAGAACTGTACTTTGACCAAACAAAGCGTAGAACCTACGGGTTATTCTCTTTGCTATCAGTTCTATGGTTTTCTCCTCCTCCTGTTCGGAACGACAACGTCCATTGTTGAGATATCTTCTCCAACATACTCAGCAATATCACCATTGGGGATATGGTCGGATCAAGCAGCTCAGCATAATTTTTTGTGGAGTCTAAATCATAGGGCTTTTACCAATTCTTCTTCCTCTACTAGTTTTCCCCTTTGGTTCGAAACATGATTTCCACACCTAGCAAGAAATTTTCCTTCTCCAGGCTGCTCCTCAAGAGTGAGGCCACACAAATGGAAAGACGTGGCTTAACCATGATCTGGATTTTCTCCATTAGTGCACCTTTTTTCCCTCCTTTATATTTCAGCTTGAATTATTTTTACTCTTTCCATCTACCTTGACAAGGCTTCAGACATGGCGTTTGTTCTCATCCCCACGTGGAAGGAGAAAAATGTGTCACGTTCCACAACTGTGCCTTTGTTATTTTAGTTCCAATTTCTTTCCTTCAATGCGATGGTAATATTTTTGGGTATATCATCCGTGGGATCGACCTGCATGAAACAATATAATATCAATTAGTTCACAATTACCTTTTAGAGAATGATGTCCCCAAATAATTTACATGAGACCATGAGCTTGTTGGAGTACCCAAATAGAATGCCTGAATGATCCATGGTGAAAGGGCTTCTAATGAAAGTATGTCAACAACTTAACACATAAGAACTTCCATTCAGGTACATGCAACGATGATACCCCCACATGTGGCGTGATTGTAGCAAAAGTATCTTGTCATGATGGTGATAAGGTTTATGAGGGGATGGGAATAGGTTAAGTACATCTGAGGCCGATATCATGACAACCTGGGGAAACCTACCTCCGGATTCAACGGGAAACTCTCAGTGTTATTTTAAGTATCAAGCCCTAGGCTTTAGTGTATTTATGAGACACCGGGACCAGTGGGTGTAGAGACAAGGTTTGGCGGGAAAAGTTCACGAGGGTGTCATTGACTAAAGGCCGGGTCAATACCCTAATGGCTGAGCGAGCAGAAGGGGACCCGAAATTTTGAATATACCCAAAATTTTGGGTGGTGTTGTAGCGGCTACAACAGATCTAAAAGCATCTTTCTCTCTAAATAAGATAGCTCATCATCGGATGAAGACAGTGATAGTGAAGAAGAAGCTAATGAAAGAGTATTGTTTATGGCCAAGCAGAATAAACAAGAGGTATCAAACAACAAAGAAGAAGGGTTGACCATAGAAGAATTTTCTAAGGAGGCAATCTGGCTTATAAAGGAGGTCAAGGATGAGAAAACCCATTCCAATACTCTTGAAGAACAAGTTCAAGGTCTCAAAATTGAAGTTGAAGAACAAAAATGTATTGAAGAGTCACTTAAAAATAAGTTGGAAGAAAGAAACCAATAAAGGGAAGAATTAAAAGCCGAAGTAGTCTCATTACGGAAGGAAGTGAAGAAGGGAAAAAATGTCCAGAACTATGCCAACAGCTCAGGGGCATTGGAAGAAATCATCAACAATCAATGATATTACAATGAAAGAACTAGCCTTGGTTACAAAGAAGAAGAAGCGGGACCTTCTACAAAAAAATACAATGAACCTATGAGATTTGACATGCATGTAGACTTCATTGGACAAGATTTGCAAGAAAATCCTTGGAAGACAATCACTCAACGAAGATTTCAATCCAGGTGCCAATGTATTTTTCATGGCTATTGTTATTCATGTGTAAAACTGGGTCATAAAGTTGTAGAATGTCGCACGTATCCTAGGAACTAATAAAATTCCAGGAGATCCTTCAAATATGAACTTCCTAGGGCTCAACGAAACATCAATAAATTTGAAAATTTAAGAAATAATATGGAATGTTACAAATGTCAGAATTTTGGACACATAGCCAGAGACTGCAGACTTGAAAATCCTCCAGTCGAATCTTCGAAGCCACAGAATGAACAAACATGGAAGAAGAAGAATATTGATAATTGTGCTCTCGCTCTCAAGGCTCAAAACAACAAAGATGTGTGGTATGTTGACAGTGGTTGCTTAACGCATATGACTGGAGATAGAAGGAAATTTTTATCTCTGAAAGAGAATAAGGATGGAACCATATCCTTTAGAAATGATGAATCTTTAAATGTTATAGCATCAGGTACCGTCACTCTTGGAAGCAAAGATGTTATAGCCAAGAATGTTCTATTGGTTGAAAACATGAATAACAATCTGCTCAGTTTTGGACAAATGTGTAATCAAGGGCACACAATGCTATTCAAATCCACAAAATTTGAAATCAAGAAAGGCAGGTTTGGTAAAATTGTGGCTACAACAAGTCGAGCTCCAAACGACATATATGTTTTGGATGAAGCAACTAAAGCACACTTACTAGCTAAAGAAGATGAAAGCTGGTTATGGCACAAACAAATGGGTCACATAAACTTTGACAATCTTGTTAGGATAAGAAAAAAGGAAGAAGTACGAGAAATGTCAAAAATCTCAAAACCTTCCAACAAACTATGTGAGGCCCATCGGCATGGCAAGAAGACAAAAGTCCAATTTAAAACAAAAGAACACTTTTTATCACATCCATTGGAATTGATACATACTGATCTATGTGGTCTTGTGAGAAGTAAAGGCTTAGATGGAGAATTAATTCATGTTAATGATAGATGACTATACCAGGATGACAGTCGTCAGTTTTCTAAAGAAAAAATCTAAAGCACTTGAGTGCTTTAAGATCTACAAGGAGTTGGTTGAAAATGAAACTGTTTGAAAATAAAGTGTCTAAGATTAGATAATGGTGGAGAATTCACTTCCAAATTATTTCAGAAATACTGTGACGAAAATGGAATAAAAAGACAATTTTTAACAGCACGAATATCTTAGCAAAATGGAGTTGTTGAAAGAAAGAACAAAACCATACATGAAATGGGTAGAATAATGTTGAAGGACTCAAAATTGGATGAAAAATTCTGGGTTCAAGCAATTGATAGGACAGTCTTCATTATCAACCGAAGTCTTCTCAAAAATAATTGCAACAAGACCCCATATGCATTATGGAAAGGAAAACCAGCTAATGTAAAATATTTCAAAATCTTCGGAAGCAAATGTTATATAAAAAGACAAGATCAAAATTTGGGTAAGTTTGAATCACGTGTTGATGAAGGTATATTTGTTGGTTACTGATGCAAAATAATGGCCTATAAACGTTATAATCTAAGACGAAAACAGATAGTGGAGAGAATAAATGTTACATTTGACAAAGATGATGTTCTAACTAATAATGATGAGGATCTAGAATCTTTGAAACTTGAGGCAGAGGCTAAAAAAGACACAGATAGAGTTCTAGAACAAGAAGCAACTATCAACTAGGAAGAAGTAAATAATGATCATCAAGATATACCACAAGAACAACAAGAAGCTCCTCCAAAGAGAACAAAAGAATGGATTCAAAAGAACCATCCATAAAATCGAATCATTGGTGACATAAATGAAGGTCGATAGCTTCGTTCATCACAACAAGCTCACATTGCTTTTCTAGCAACCTTTGAGCCTAGTAATTTGGAGGAAGCCAACAAGAAGGAACCTTGGGTAGCAGTTATGAATGAAGAATTGGATCAAATCGAGAAGAATAAAACTTGCGAATTAGTTCCACGACCAAAAGATAAAAATGTCATTGGGACTAAATGGGTGTTCAGGAACAAATTGAATGAATATGGACAGGTTACCAGAAACAAAGCAAGATTGGTTTGCAAAGGCTATGCACAAGTGGAAGGAATTGATTTCGATGAAACATTTCGACCAGTTTCCAGAAAGGAAGCCATCTGAATGTTTCTCGCCTATGCATGTTCAAGAAAAATCAAAGTCTACCAAATGGATGTTAAGTCAACATTTATGAATGGAGAATTAGAAGAAGAAGTTTACATCGAACAACCTGAAGGTTTTCTACTATCAGAAAAAGAAGACTATGTTTGCAAGTTAAATAAGGCTCTATATGGTCTCAACCAGGCTCCCAGAGCATGGTATGCTCGTCTTGATGGATATCTACATCAACAAGGGTTCAAGAAAGGTATTGTTGATAACAATATTTATGTACAAATATATAAATATAATTTAACAATCGTATAGGTATATGTGGATGATATAATATTTGGTAGCAATGACGATCAACTAAGTAATAAATTTTCTACAAATATGCAAATTGAGTTTGAGATGTCTTTACTTGGTGAGCTGACATACTTCTTAGGGCTTCAAATATCTCAGTAAGAGAAACGAATATTTATATGTCAAGCCAAGCACATCAAGGAAATGCTCAAGAAATTCAAAATGGAATATTGCAAACCTGTCCTTAATTCGATGGTAACAGATTACAAATTGAGCATAGATGACTCATCTACGGATGTGGATTAGATTTTGTACAGATCTATGATTGGTAGTCTTCTATATGTAACAACCTCCCAGCCAGATGTTATGCAAGCAGTTGGACAAGTAGCAATATTCCAAGCAGCACCAAAAGAATCACATATTATTCTTGTCAAAATAATTCTTCGATATCTAAATGGCACAAAAGAATATGGCTAGTGGGATCCCAAGGGTAACAATCTCATTATTCAAGCCTTTACAGATGTAGATTGGGAAGGAAGCGTTGATGATTGTAAGAGTACTAGCGGAGTAGAATTCTATCCAGTTGGTTGTCTTGTATCATGGTTGAGCAAAAAGCAAACCTCAATCTCGTTATCTACAACAAAAGCAAAATACATTGCAGCAGAAGCATGTTGTACTCAAGTCCTTTGGATGAAACAAAATTTTCAAGATCTTCTAGTACAATTCGGTGAGCCTATTCACATATTCTGTGACAACACCAGTGCCATCAGCATCTCCAAGAATCTTTTCATGCATTCAAAAACCAAACACATTCCGATCAAATATCATTTTGTTAGAGAACAAGTCGCTGAAAATAATACCAAACTTGAGTATGTTGGTAAAGAAGAAAAAATCACTAATATCTTCACTAAACCTTTACCTCGTGAAGCATTTGAATGCCTTTTCTAGAAGCTTGGGATTCTCCCAAGTTCTCATTAGATTTTTTTTATTCATAATATAATGGGGGAGTGGAAGTGTGTAAAGATCCACAGGATGGTTGTGTGTCAGGGGGTCTTACCCTTTTCCATTGATGTCAAAGGGGGAGAGAATGTTGTAGGAAGAGGTGTCATGATTGCAGGGGGATTACTTGTGTTTCCATCAATGCCAAAGGGGGATATTGTTGATCATCAGTTGTCATTCATGTCAACCCAAGTAGCATCAGGGGCTACCCCAATATTCCATGGGAATTTTGACCTACAAAATTAATATATTATGGGTCAAGAATTCTTTTGATGGTTTCTAGTTATTGATATGTTTCCGTTTACATATGGCACGCCACGTAATTCTTCACGGTTTTAGAGATATTCATGTTTGAAGTTTGTAACCACAGTTAGTGGGCTAAAGCCCCATGCGGTTATGGCATGGGTCATTGAAAAGTCAATAATTAGTAATTTTTAAGCTCCTAAAATCCATCCCATGTTCTCTTGTTGAATCCCCTCTCAACCTAAGCATTTATATAAATTGTGATCCTCATATCCTCCTTATGTAGGGATTTCACTATCTGAAATAGGTCATTGTGGAATTTGTGCTCTAACTTTTTTTCTACGAAGGTTCAGAAACTAAAATATTTGTGAGGTGAAACTGAAATCCTAAGGAAGCTCCTACAACAATTTTAGATCAAGGTACGCAATATTTTCGGAGATATGATCTGTGGAAGTCAGTCTTTTTATAGGATCCTGAAATTCATCTCAAAGAAGTGACCTTCGGAAAATCATCATAACTCTCTCTCTGAGAATCGGATTGGAATTCTGTAAAAATTGGTAGATAGTGTACAGAATTTAGTTTATGTTTTATCAGTTTCAAAGCTGTATGAAGAAATAGTGACACGTGTCACTCCATACAAATTCACTCTACAGAAACAATCCATAATTAGGGCATTGTGAGAGATTGATCATAACTCTCCCTTGAAGAATCAAAATTGGTTCAGACCTATGGCATTGGAAAGAAGACTCAGAGGAATAGTACAAGGCATAAAATCACATATTGGGGATCTCAAATAAAAAATATACACCAGATTCAATATCAAGCTCCTAGAAGGAAAAACAAAAAGCTAAGTCATGTGTTGTCAAGGGCTGCAAAGGATCAGACTTTGTAGGGCAGCAAAGAAAAGCAAGATGCAGCAGAGGGTAGCATGACAAGAGAAGAAATCAAGGTGCAGAATAGCAGCAAGAATTTCATCACATGAAGTCTTCAAGTGGGTAGCACTGCATATAGTCACTGTAAAGGTATCATTGTACTAAGTCATTGTAAATACATTATTGTAAAAATTGTACTATTGTCTATCTGCCAAGAGTTGAAGAGGGATCTTCAGGAGGTCTAGGATCATCATTAGGTGGTTGTGTCATAGTTGGGGTTATGGTCTAGTGTGTCTTCTTCTTCGACATCATTCTATATCATTGTAAAGTGGACCATTTTCCCTTGTAAGGGAGTCCATTCTTCTTTTATTCTTCTATAGGGTGGTAGGGTGGTGCTAGGCTGGTGCATAAAGTCACCAATAGGTTCAAGCCTATGAAAAATTTAGGGTGGTAGGGTGGCACTAGGGTGCGTTGTAGCTCATTGGGTGTTGGGGCATCCGTTCAGTTGACTACTAAAGAATCTCGGGCGTTGGAGCGTCCATGCAGTGGGAGCTGGAGAAGAATGTTTTTATAGATTATAGGAATTTGGAGCTATATTTTCAATTGGAGTTGAATATTAAAGAATTATTAGAAAATAATTAGGTGGTTTTTGTCCCGGAGTGGGTTTCCACCTTAAAAAATATGTGCATTTTTGTTCCTTTTTTTTACTGTTATCATTGTACAAACACTGATAATAATTGAAGATTAACTAATGCTATAATTGAAAGGAATACTGATTCACCCCCCCTCTTAGTATTTACAATATTAAAACCTTAGCCCTCAACCCAATCTCAACTATTACTACACCTAAATTGAGGGGGTAGATTAATTCCTCAACAAATCAAAATTCCCTTGTTTTATTAGTTGGAGGAAGAGAGGGCACACAATCATCATTGGATGAAGCTTGCCACATCTAAAGGAGTGTATGATATAGGAGTCATGGAGGGAAAATTAGCTGAATTGGGAAAATATTTATCAAATGTGAGGCTCAGAGAGTCAGTTTTGAAGGAGTAGCTTCCGAAAGCAGAGGCAAAGAATGTGGCACTACAAGAGTAGCTTCAACAAAAAGGTAAACAAGTAACCACCATGGAGGATTTGTGCATGGAGGCCATTCAACACGGATATCCTTCATATTCATATGAAGTTTACCTTAAGCATAAGTGGTTCCTCTTTCAGATTAATACTTTAGCCTCTCATAGATCCTTACCTTTCCAAAATTGTAGACAATTCATTGGTTTATGCAATCAAGCTAGCATGGCTAATAAGGAAAATGTGGCCGAGTTTTTTATGCATAACCTTGTGTTAATAGATTTAAATATTTGGGACCCCAATCCTAGAATGGCAGATATGCAATTAATGGCTTTAGCATCATGGATGGTGAATGAGAAGACAAGAGCACGAGATATGAGGAGGGTTATGAGAAGAGAAAACAGAGAACCCTTGTACATTTGGGCAGAGCTATTCAGTCCTAGAGGGGTCATAAATAACCATATAAAGATTGAAATGGATCCTAAACTAGCTGAGAGGTACCTCCATACACAAGCTCAAGCAATAGCCCACTTTGATGATGTTTATAGGCTATTAGGAGATGAGTGCATTATGGCAAGCCAAAGGAGATGGAATAGCCTCCCTCACAACCTTAGAAACATGAAGTACCATAATCTAGAAAGATTAAGAGGTGTCTTGGAAAGGGCACCATTGTACAAGAGGTCCATGCAAGCCAAAAAGATTCAATGGCTTGGTCTAAAGCTCAGCCCACCTTTGCTTTTGGGGCTAAGTGACGGGAAGGAACAATATGAACAGAACAAAGAATGGGAAGAAGCAGAAAATAATGATGGATTTTACCCTCCCGAGGGGACTCCAACACTTCTTCCTTGGGAAGTCAGAGGGACCATCAAGGATTTAAAGAAAATTTAGAAGTAGGATTAGTTTCTGAGAGGTCAACCATTTAGTAAGGGGGTGATTATGAGCTCCATCATTAGGTACATTTGGAGGTGTTAATGGTCACCTTTTTGCCTTAATAAATTTATTTTCTTGCATTTTTTATTATATTATGGTCTTATGATGCTAGTGTAGGTGGTGATTGAGGTTAACATACTTTGAGTACCCAAAATAAGGTTAAATGCATGAAAATCATGAAGATATGGCATTTTTGTGAATATTTTTTCATAAACGCTCAGAGTAGACAACAAGGAGAGATTCTAGGGGGTTGTCCACCCTCCTTAACTCCCAAAGGCAGCTAAGGGATCCTCGAGATTCCCTCTAACAACTCGAAATCAAAGGCAACTAAGAAAACTCAAGACCAAGTGCACTCAAAGCCATACTTCACTTGGAGTCAAGTGGACTCATCACCTATATTCTAGGGGGATGTTTGTAGCTACCCTTTAGGTTAAATAGAGCTAAGAAATAGCTCATTAGGATTCACATTTTGGAGAAATCCATTAGGTTCTTTGTTATTGTAATAAGTTTTTCAAGACTTTCATGGATGTAATGAGACCATCTTCTTGAGATGAAATGAGTATTTAGACTTTGCCTTACTGATTGTGTTCAAGAGAGCTAGGCATGTGGGTTAGGGCCCAACACATGTGCCTCAACCTCTCTTGTTTAATAGTTATTTCCTTTCATGTCATTTAGCTGGTTTTCTTATGAATGGTTAACTAGTTTGTTGGTATTTTCATTTACCATTTTAGTTTTCTTCCATTTGTCTTTTGTTGTAGATTTAGTTTTCTCACATGAGTGGTATATTAGGTGATAAAATCCATAAATATGTGACTCAAGCCTCCCCCTCTCACATTTTTCAGTAGAGCTTGAGGAGGGTAGACCTTCTACATAGACCAAAAATGATTTTTAGTTTATGAATTCTTGGAATATATGAGATTAGTTGTTGTAATTCCATGAACATTTTTAGTATACTCTGGTAGATCTCTGCTTTGAATATTAGAATATATTTTCTTTACAAATTCAAGTTATCTTTTCCACTATATTTATCATGAATTTGTCCATATTTATTGCATGAATAGGAAATTTTATTGCAGTAACATGTAGCACATCCAAGGAGAAGTCCACCAACACCACCAGCTTCATCCCGTATCTTCCTTCAACTCTTTTTTCAACAAAATCACCATCAACTCTATTTTCGGATTTTCATCCCTACACCGTGAGAAAAATATAGGGGTGCAATACATGCCTCCCAAGAGGGTGTGAGCTTGGCCAATGGGTGGGAAACCTCCTATTCATCTTCATCCATCTTCACACCACCTTTCATACCCATTTTCCGCCTCTTTTTGGCCTCAGATTGACCTCGTCCTGTTTCCTGTAGCAATTCGGGACTTGCCTGTAGCACTATAGGAAAGTTGTAGAATCTATTCGAACAACACTTGTGGACCCCTCCTTAATCCTAGAAACCCCCATGGCCACCTTCTAAACCTTTAAGAACCACTCATACACCTCCAGCCTTGCCCCCATGTGTTTAATACTTCCATAAGCTACCCTATCACTTCCTTCTCCTAGCTGCAAAAGAACACATTTTTAAGCATAGTTAGGTCATGAATAGTTGCATGAATAAAATCATGATAGATAGAGAATAGATTAAGTAGAGTGAGTTTATCCATTTTTCCTAGCTAAGTATGATTAGATTAGTTTCCTTTATCTCATTTCAATTTAGCAATTTACTTCATGAAAGGTACCTAGGTTTCTTTACAATTCTTATCATAGTCCAATAAGTAGATTTCCTTCATTACAGAATAGTTAAATATACTTGGTTACTATGATATAATTCTGTACTTACTGATACTGCTATTGCTTTGAATCATTGGTAGCCCCAGGCCTAATTCCAAATGTGCAGCAGACTTCACCTAGAAACCCTAGAAGTAGCACCCTTTCGTAGAGCTTAGAAGAGGATGACATGAGTAGAATCCATCTGTTGTGTATATAGCATTGACACCTCTGAGTTTGTACGAATCCAGGGTTGATAAAGTAAATTAGGGAAGCCCCTGGGAGTCGCAGTATTCTTGGTGCAATACCAGGGCTCACCACAATACATAAATGAACAATTATTGGATGATATAAATGAAAAAACCTCCTTTCTATATATAGGAGTCCATGGGGTCACAATATAATCCTAGCTGACCTACCAATATTAATGTAAGGGCACAAAAATAACAATAATGGGCTATTATGGGGCACAATAATAATAATATGGGGACTACATGGGTACACCAATAATAGTAAGGGGACTGCACTAACAAAAATAAGGGACTACACTATAATATAAGGCCCTAACATGCCCCTCTCCTTCCAAAAAGTGTTGTCCTCAACGCTTGAGAAGTTATGGATGCATTTGCATAAAATTGTCATCCTCCCATGTTGAATATTCAGTGGGTAAGTTCTTCTACTTGATGAGATACTCTGAGATTGATCGATTTCGTAGCCATCAAGTTCTTATTTACAGGACTTCTTTAGCTTCCAATATGATTTTTCCTTCCTCATCAAGTTCTGGAAATATTGTTTGAACCAAAATTTTGTCACCTATAACCTTCTTTAATCCTGAAACATGGAAAACTAGGTGCACTCATGAAGATGCAGGAAGCTCCAATTTGTATGCCATAGTATCAATCTTTTGCAACACCTTGTAAGGACCATAGTACTTTGGCGATAATTTATTATCCTTCTTATCTTGCTTGAGGGACATTTGTTTCTATAGTTGTAGCTGTAAAAATACGTAGTCTCCTACATCAAAACTTCTCTCATAGTGATGTTGATATGTCTGTTCTTTCATTTGATTTTGTGCCAAATTTAGGTTATCCTTTAGGAGTTGGAGAAATTTTTGTTGATGCTCGGTGTGATATTCCACTCCTTGAACCTTAAAAGTTTCTCTTCAAGGTGATGTGATGGGAAGTGGATGATATCCACAAAGTGCCATAAATGGGGTCATTTTTTCTACAGTGTGGAAGGAAGTGTTATACCACCATTCAACCAAAGGTAATGAATTGGCCCATTGTGTTTTTTATCAGATACAAAGCAATGAAGATATCCTTCCAAAAAAAAAATCTCTATCTTAGTTTGCCCATTAGATTGAGGATGATAAGATGACCTATGAGAAATTTGAGTACCCAAATAAGAAAATAATTCCATCCAAAAATTTCCACTAAAAATGGGATCTCTATTGCTTACAACAATATTTGGGTTTCCATGTAGCTTTTGAATTGTTTCCATAAATGCAATAGCAACTGTACTCGCTTTAAATGGATGAGATAATGCACAAAAGTGTGCATACTTGGTAAGTATACCAAATACCACTGTGATGACACTCTTTCCTTTGGAATTAGGTAAACCTTTGATAAAATCCATTGAAACCTCCTCCCAACGTTGATTTGGAATGGATAAAGGTTGTAGCAGTCCCGAGGTCTTAATTTTCTCAACTTTATTTTGCTGGAAAACCAAACATTCCACCACAAACTTTTGAATATCAGATTTAAGGCCATCCCAAAAAAATTATTTCTTCGCCCCGTGATAAGTTTTAAAAATCTTGAGTGTCGTCCTAAGGGAGAGGTGTGAAATTCCAAAAGAATCTTTTTTTTTATTTGGGAATTATCACAAATATATAAGCGATATTTTTATCATAAGGAATCATTTTTCCAACTAAACGTATCAGATGTACTGGGATCTTGCTGCAACTTTTGAATGAGTGTCCATAATTCTTCATCATTCTTCTATTCCTCCCTTGATTTAGTTATCCAATCAGGCCAAATAATAGAAATGGCACAAAGAAACACTTCCACATCCTCATCCTTTCTTGAAAGTGCATCTACAACAAAATTTAGCTTCCCTTTTCTGTAGATGATTTCAAAGTCATAACCCAACATCTTTTTGGCCCATTTTTTCTACACTTCTAAAGATAATATTTGTTCCAAAAAGTATTTAAGACTATCATAATCAATTTTTGCCCCGAAGTGTGTTCCCATTAGGTAAGGTCACCATTTCTTTAGTGCATGTAGTATTGCCAACATTTCCTTCTCATAAACATCTTTCTATGAATAATTTCCTTTGGTTGGACGAATTTAAAAATAAATGGGTATTCCTTCTTGCAATAAAACAACGCCAATTCCATTTCCTTAGGCATCACATTCCATAGTAAAGGTTTTTGTAAAGATTGGCATAGCTAAGACCGGTGCTTGGCACATTGCCTCTTTAAGATGTTCAAAGGCCTTAGTTGCTTCAAGAGTCTATGAAAATGAATCTTTCTTCAATAATGTTGTTAGAGGTGTTGGTATTCTTCCATAATTCTTAACAAACTTGTGATAATACCTTGTTAACCTAAGAAATCATTGCAACTCCTTTATGGTTGTGGGGATGTTAGCTTTTAATTTTCAAGAACTTCTCTTGTGCTCAATAATTCAAATTATTTTCCTTCCAAAATAAAATTCAAGAGAAGTTCTTGAAAATTGAAAGCTACCATCCCCAAATATTGTAAACATTGTACTCCTAGTACAAAATTAGTACCACCCATTGGAATGGAAAGAATTGGTCTATTCAATACATATTTCTCCATCTTTATCTTGATATTATGGAACTTTCCAGAGAAATTTATAGCTCCTCCATTTGCAACCATCACTTGACACTCTCGCGCTGGGTATAGGAAGCAATTAAATTCCTTGTCTACCTTACAATGAATAAAATTATGGGTACTACCCGAATCAATAATCACTATTACATATTTCTTCTCGATCTGTCCTTCTATATTCAGAGTTTGAGGAGTGGTAATTCCTACCAACACATTACAGGATATGGTCGAATGGATTTCTTATTCCTCTATGGTTGGTTCTTGGTGTATATCCTCTTCTTTTGAAGTCTCCTCCTCTTCACAATCTATGTAAAATAATTCTTCTCAGCACACTTATGACCTTTAGGGTATTTTCTTTCACAATTATAGTAAATCCCTTTTGTTATTTTTTCTTCCAATTGTTGTGGTTTCAACCTTGTAGGTTGTGGAAGTCTAGGAGTAGAAATACTTCCATCTTTATAGTTGTAAGTGGTAGGCTTCCTTCTTGTCATAATTTTTGTTTCATGTTTTCTTGCCATTCAAAATTCCTTTTCCAATGTATCAGGTTACCAAAGGCGAACCTCATGTTGGATTTTATCCTTTAGAGTCCCTATGAAGACATCAATCTTATGTTCCTTTGGAATATTATTTACCCTTATATTCAATTTTTTGAAGTCCTCAATGCCCTCCATCATTGAACCCTTTTGTTTGAGATTTATCAATTGGCTAAAGAAGGTATTGCTCTTTGTATCCTGATAATTTGTTATCATTTCCTCCGTAAAAATTGACCAAGTGACTATTGGTTTATGAGAAAAAATCCATCGATACCATACAAACTGATTTTGTTCTAAATATAAAGTTGCAATGCGTACCTTTTGTGTGTTTTGTGTATTATGGAGCTCAAATAATTGCTCCATTTGTAGAATCTAAGTTATCAGATCCTTTTCATCAAACTTCCTCATATCTATATTTGGAATATGGTGGGTCTCAAATCCAACATTAGATTCTATGCAATCATGATTAACATTTCTTTTATTCTCATCATGAGTTTCCTCTACTATGTTTTTTCCATTAGGAATATTTTATTGTAGCAACTTTTCCAAACCTTCCAAGTATTTATTAAAATCTTCCATGTTTCCTTATATACCATTCTTTAAACCATCCATCTTAGCTTCCACACCCTTCTTCAAACCATCCATCTTATCTTTGACGCCTTTCTTCAAACCATCCATCTTAGCTTCCATGTTGCCTTCTATACCATCCATTTTAGCTTCCACGCCATCAATTTTAGCTTCCACGCCATCCATCTTAGCTTCCACGCCATCCATAGTAGCTTCCATGACATTCTTCAAGCCATCCATATTATCTTCCATGCCTTTAATCAAACTATCCATCTTATCTTCCACGCCTTTTTTCAAATGATCCATCTTAGCTTCCATTTCATTTTTTGTTATTTTTTGTGAGAGAGAAATTGCACTTGTTCTTGTAGTTTTGATATATCATGTTGCACTTCTTCCTCTTCATGAGTCATAGTAGAGACTTCTGAGGGCTTAATTGGTGTTGAATTATTTTTCGGGGCCATTTTATAACCCAATACTAATATCTGTGCTTCAATATGCCCTTGGAATCCCTTCAAACAGATTTTTCATGCAAGACTCATGCAATTTAAAAAAAATACACACCTTTGTCTTCCTTTTGAGGAGCTCGATATTAAATCTGATGTAGCTTTGTGATTTCAGATCCCCAAGATTCCATCTTCAATTATTTATTAGCCCTCTGAATCTTATTTCCAATTCCACAAGTCTGACTTGATTTGGATTCTTCAAGAAAAAGTTATACCCAATCTCCCACAACGACCTAATTATGGTCCGGTTCAATAGAGAGAATTTGTATGGTGTGCTACATATCACTATTTTCTCCTTTGGCTCTAAAATTGATACAAAAGAAACTAAAGTCCGTGTGATTTTAGCCACTTTTTATAGAATTCCAATCTGATTCTCAGAGAGAGAGGGAGATATGACTATTTTCCAAGGTAACCTCTTTTAGCTAAAATTTGGGTGTGTGCAAAAACCCTAACTTATATAGATCATTTTATCACTCCGTAATTCTGAGGCTAAAGATATAATCCCAGAGGAAACATAAAAACTGCTTCAGGCCTAGGATCTAGACCTCCTAGACCCAGAGAGGGATCGCTCTGTTAGATATATCTTTGTTAGATTGGGCATTTTAGGCTAGCTATTAGATGTAGAGTTTGGATTTGAATTGGTTTGGTGGGAAAAGAAATGGAAAGCCATTGGGAAATGGATTCAAAGGGGCTCAGGTGGTTAAATGTTGGAATATCAAGCATCAATGAAACATGGAAAGATAGGTGCACTACCATGGATCTTTTATAATTTTGAATGGGTTATGAAAAGGATAAATGTAAGGCTAGGTAGAGATTGAGGAAGAATTTTGAATGCGTTATGAAAAGGAGAAATGTAAGGCTAGGTAGAGATTGAGGAGTAGTTAAAAATTCCTCAATTTTTCCTAGGATGTAAAGCTCAGCGGAAACCGAGAAGGAATTAAGAATTCCTCGATTTGGCATCAGTAGAAAACATAGACTATTGTAAACACAACTAGAATAGGGTGCTCTAGAGAAAAAATCCTATTCTTCACACTTTCTGTTTTACAATGAGATGGAAAAAATACAAAGAAAGAGAAACAATGGAAAAAATCATAAAAACAAACGAAAACATCACCATTTTAGATACCACATGAATCCTGAGCATCTAGTCTTGTATTATTCTTCAAACAGTCACTTGAAATTCAATGAACAAAATTACAGAATGGGATTGTTCCTCATTGCAGATCCCCCCCCATAATACTTCGAATAGTGAAGTATTTATGCTAATCATCCTGACTGATTACAATCGATGTAGTAACTAACAATTACTTTCTTTTGCCTACATAATAGAGAAGGACTAACATCGTGTGAAAATAAAGTCGTTGGAGTTATTTGAGTACATCTAGACTTTTGGCACTGCTTTGGTTCCCTTAAAATTCTCAATTGGATCGACTCCCCCATTTCTTTAGAAAACTATTATAAAGCTAATGACACATGTAAAATTAATTATTAGTCTTTAAGGAAGTGATTGCAAAAGGGGTGAAATGCATAAAAATTCCTCTTGCTGCTGAAGATGTTGCTATTAACAAGAACTGATTTTCCCTTTGATAGATGGAAAACATATAAGAATAATGAGTTGCATTCAATGGTTGCTCTGCGTGCAATATTGAGGTCGAGTAAGCGTAGTGACAACTGGAAGATACACCTGTAAGAACCTCAAATATGCCTTGTCACCTATTGATTTGTACTCTGTAGCTATTTGAAAGCTTGATTGTACTTTTAGTTTTCTACACGCACTCATCAACATGCCTCATACTCCTTTAGTTTCACTGATGGACTATAGTGGAGATGTGGTGGCGGGAGTGGGTAGGTGGTATCGAAGCGGAGGGAAAGCCGATTTTTTTTTGGGGGGGGGGGGGGTGGGGGGGGTAGAGGAGTGGTAGGAATTATTGGAGCAGGGGGGTACGAAATAGGTAGGAGGTGACGCGTGGAGGGGATGGCGGTAATGGATACCGCTTATTTGGGACCCCCCCCCCCATTGTTAATGTTCGGCGGTTGAGGAGGGGCCGAAAAATGTTGTGAGCGATCCGATGTGTGGGGGCAAGAGAGGTGGCTGATAAGGTGGACGTCATTTAACGTGGTAAGGAGGTGGGACCTGACTCATATCGCAAATCATGGGTCGGGCAATTGTTTTAAAAGGAATGGAGTGTAAAGCTTTAGGACTGGGGAAGTGTGACGTAAGGTGGGAATGGAAGGTGATGTGGCTGGGAAGGTGGGGTCACCCACACATCGTGAATAATAGGTTTTACATATGGGAGTCGAAGGGTAAGTGTTAATATTTGTGCAGTGAGAAGTGCGGTGGGGGAAAAGGGTGACGTAGTAAGGAGGCAGGCCCACCCACAATATTGAAGATCGCAGGTCTTACATATGAACAACGGGAGGTAAGTGTTAAGATTTGCAAAGTGCGACTTGTGGTGGGCGGAGGTGATGGTGACAGCAGACCCTACTAATATCGCATTGCAACATCCAAATTTTAAGCTGCGACAACTTATCGATAAACATAAAGGTTGTCAATTGCGACGTGCAATGGGTAGTGGGGAAATGAGTCCCACTTGGTATCATAGTGGGGGATTTGATAGATGGTAATAGATGTTGTAATGATTTTTTGCAATGTCCAATATGCGAGAAGGCAATGGAGGAGGAGGTGATGCGATAGAATGGTCTCACTTAATATCTCATCAGCATTTTGGAGCGATAACCAACAAGTATGGTAATGACATGTGATTGCTGATCTACGATAAAGGTAAGGGGTCCTACCAAAGGTTTTAAGCGGAATTTTGTAATGTGGTAAGGTTTATGGTATAATTATAGATAACACAACTGTTCGATGGGTGGGTGGAGGTATAACCTTAAAACTCGGACTTTAATATAAGTGAGTTTATAAAGTAATAAGTCTCGAAAGGTTATGTATGGGGGTTTAGAAAGAAATGAGGCATAAGAATTTATAAAATGGAAAAATGAAGGGTAAAAGAGGGTAAATGAAATGAATGAGGGCAGAAATGAAGTTTTCTTACCATTACACCTTCTCAACAACACTTTCCTCTTTCCACTAAACTGAAAGGGCAGATTGATTCCTTTGAAGTACTTTACAGTCAGGATTTCTCTTCTTTCTCTGGAAATAAATGACAACCATGGAATAGTATCTTCAATATGCTATATACTAAAATAATCTGAAAAGAATAATCAAGCACATTGTGATACTATATATTATAGGTTACTAATAGATCACATCTTCGAAAATATTACGAAACAAGATTTGAAATTTTTACACGAATGTCCTCAGGATGTCTTCGCAAATGTGTTTTGTTTTCTGCATATGAACCGTCATAGACAAAAAGTTATAGAGAAATTCCATGATGACCTATTTGAAGTAGCGAAACCCTAGAATCCCAAGCTCTAATTCCAAATTTTATGAAGCCAACTCCAAAAATGGAAGAAAAGAGATATCAACACCTTATAAATCAACCACTTCGAGGGGGAAACCTCATTTACATTACATAAATGAACAATTCTTGGATGATACAAATGAAAAAAACCCCCTTTCTCTATATAGGAGTCCATGGGGTCACAATATAATCCTATCCGACCTAACAATAATAATGTAAGGGCATAACAATAAGAATAGTGGGCTATTATGGAGCACAATAATAAAAATATGGGGACTAAACAGGTACAAGAATAACAATAAGGGGGATACACTGAAAAAAATAAGGGACTACAATAGTAATATAGGGCCATAACAGATTTATTAAGGAGATGTTGGAGACCCTCCGAAACATCTTCATAATGCTTGTGTGAAGTAGAAGGGGCCTCCTCAATGTGTTTCATTGCATTGAAATTTTAGAAAAAATTTCCATCTTCTTGCCATGTGATGACCCTAGGCCAAGTGCCAGCTTCAGAGTCAAAATGATTCTCAGTGATGTAGAATGATAGTGGACGTATAGAGAAAGTTTCTAGAGAAACATGCATCGACTGAAGATAACATGAACTATGAGATATCCCAAACTAGAACAAAGGAGAGTATTGTTCCAACGGAGTGAGAACACCCGAGAAATAGAATGTGACATAATGACCATATTGTTCAACTAGTGGCCAAATGTGAGGTTGTTAAATTCTTTGTTTACAATATCTTCACCATTGCGCCAAGGTGCATACATATAAGCAAGATTTTCATCTGAATCTGCAATCATAGCAAGTTCATGGCCCGATGGGGCACGCCATTTAGACATAGCAAGGGGAATAAGTAGGAATAAAAAAAAAATTAAGTAGACTGAGCATAGACATCATTGGTAGCTTGAAATAATTCATGGAGGAGTTTTCTAGACCAATTTAGTTGATCACCACAGACACAAGCTTCTGCAACATCAATAACATCCAATGTACATTGTCCTTTGGTATAGTGGCACATAAGCTTAGTGGCAATAACTGTAGCAGCAACCCGAATTGGCATATTGTTGATCATATATAAAACATTTCCGCTACCTTTTATGCAAGTACCATACTTCTTGTAAAAAATGTTTTCATCAGTGTTTTTGCCATGCTAAGTCGTTTTCTTAAATCCCAAAATAAAATCAACACCATATGCGAATAATCCAGTGAATTTGTGGATATCTATTGCATGAAGGGGTATTCGTGATCCAAATTGATCTAGACTTATGTAGGAACAAAATAAAATACATAAATACACATAAATGTAGAGATGCAACAAAAATAAAACTTCATTTCATTAATATAAAATATTTGAAATATGGTTACAGATAGAATGGAAATAAACTATCTAGGGCATTGGTAGCTTATATTTGAGAAGAGATGTGGCGGCTACAAGCCTATGAACTGTGTTACAATGAGGCTCAAGGGCCTTTTTATTATTGAACAACATACAAAAACCCTAAACAATCAAAACACTAACCGCAATAGATGAAACACCAAGAGTTTGTGGGCTCGGTTGGGGTTAGTTGGGTAGCCCAATTCTTGGGGTCGTAACTTGGTCATACTATCTCCATTTGGATCACATAATATATCATCAGAAAGATATCTATGAATACTACAGGTTTTTCCATAAGCCCTTGCTTATGGCTATGGGCCTGCCTCATCACTAAAAAGAATGCCATTTAGGGGGTCAAAACTAGTCTAGAGGTTTAGGATCCGAAAAACTGCTAAAAATAGTAGATGTTGTTATAAAAAAGGAAACTGATGAAACTGCCTAGAGGTTTAGGTGGAATAGGTGGGTGGCCACCAATATCCACCTAGATCATTCCTCCCACCTTAGGAATTAAAGGTCCCCATTGTGTGTAGAGGTTCCATGAGGTGAGGAAATTTCTGTTGAACTTGGTCCCTAGTAAACCACTTACCTTGGAGAAGGAGTTGGCTTGATTTGAAAAATTGATATAGCTGGATCCTTTGCTAGCAGGTGTTCTTGATCTGTGTTTCCATGAACCAATCAGTTGTGTCTTGTTCCATGCAGTCTGGGTTTAACTCTGGTGGTGTGAATTGTTTTTCCATGTCGGATGTGTCCAGTAGAGGTGGAAAGTAGGGTCGAAGGTGGTCCACATTGAACACTGGGTGCAGACCAAGAAAGGGTGGAATACTGAGCTTGAAGGAATTATTGACTAAAAAATTGGTGATGGTGTATGGCCCATATAAAAGCAAGAGAAGCTTGTGGTGGGGTCCAATGAGGCACTCCTTCTACAAATGTAGCCACACTTTGTCACCCACCTAGAAGTTGTGTAGCACGCGATGTTCATCTTGCGCTACTTGTACTTAGAATTGGCTCTTTCCAATATTTCATGAATATGTTGGAATATGTACTAAATGTGCTCAATGAATTTGTTCGTTTTGTCATCTTGAGATTGGACATGAGTCGAATTTTCCTACGTAGCCGCAAATGGCATGGCTACGTCAATTGGACAAAGTGGCTAGAATCTAAAACCCACCTAAAAGGGGTTGTGGCCATTTGAGCTGTGGCGAGGCCGGTTATAGCTATGTTGTACATAGGGGAGGTTCTTTGTCCAACGTGCATGGATTATTTGTGTTGTACATGTGAAAAATGTGTACGATCATCTTGTTGACAACCTCTGTCTAGCCATCAATTTTGGGATGGAAATTTGTGGACTTGGTGAACTTGGTGTTCAGCATCGACCAGAGGCTGGGCCAAAATGTAGCGAGGAACCTTATGTCCCTATTTGAGATGATAGAATGTGGGATCCCAAAGTGTACCCACACTCATTCAAAAAAGAGTTTAGCAATGGCTTCTATTGTGATATTATTCTTGCAGGCAACCATAATGGCATCTTCGAGAATCTGTCAACGACCATAAAAAAACAGTTGTTGCAATGATTAGTAGAAGGAAGGCTTGACATGTAATCCATGGAGATGGATTCCCAAGGTCGGCTAGGGGTAGGTAGAGAAGTATAGAGACCTTTCTTCTTTATGGCCAGTTTGGAAATGGCGTAGCAAGTGCAGGACTTGATGTACTTCCCGACATCCTCTCGAAGGTTCGGCGAATAGAAATACTTTGTCAGTACTGCCATTTTTTTCCCGAAATTCCCAATAACCTGACTATAGTGTGCTTCCTAAATCATATTAGCACCCTCGCTTGAATTAACATAAAGGTTTCCAAGGTGACATAGCAGTGCATCCTGGAGGTGAAAAAATGTAACTTTCTTACCCTCCAACAGCGTCTTGTATGTGTGGCTGAATTCTGGATCACTTTTGTATAGAAACAATGAATCAGAAGTCTTGTGCCCATAAGATTTAAGCACGGTGGTTAGCACCACAATTGGTGGTCGGCTGAGGCAATCTGAAACATTATTTGTGATTGCCTTCTTGTACTTGATGTTGAAATGAAACTGTTGCAGGTACGTGGACCACTTCTGATGGAGATAATTCTACAACTTCCCTTGTGTTTGTATGACCTTTAGGGGTCAGTTTTCTATGTGGATGATCGTTTTCTTCCCCAAAATGTAATTCCTCCATTGTCGGAAATCCTACACAATAAAATACATCTCTTTTTCATAAGTGGGATACTTCTAGACAATGTCGAAAAGGGTATCATTGTGATATGACACTGGATGCTCCTTTTGAGTGAGAATTTCCCCAATAACATAGTTAGAGACATCTGTCTCGATCTCAAATGGTTGATGCATGTCTGGTAATGTGAGCACTGTTGCAGAGAATAGGCAATATTTGAACTCTACGAACGCCTTATGTTGAGACTCAGAGAATTTTTTTTTTTCTTTCACTCCTCCCTTGGTGACTTGACTCAAGGGTCAAGTGATATGACATAATCCCAACACGAACCTGCAGTAGAAATTGGCAAGACCCAAAAATTTGTGGATCTCTGTTAGAGTGGTTGGGGCTGGGAAATCCCGAATGAATTGGATCTTGGCTAAATCCACATGTACCCCCCGCTCATTAATAATCTATCCCAGATACTAAACTCGGGTCATGCAAAAAGTGCACTTCTCAAAATTGGCACACAATTTATGTTGCCGCAGTGTTTGGAGGACCCGTTGGATGTGGTGGAGGTGCTCTTCCCAAGTATTGTTGAAGATCAGGATGTCATCCAAGAACACCACTACAAACAAGTTGGTGAATGGCCGCAATATGTCATCCATCAGCCTCATGAAGGTTCCTTAAGCATTCTTCAACCTAAAAGGCATTACCAACCATTCGAAGAGGCCCTACTTGGATTTGAAGGTAGTATTATACACATCAGAGGGTTTGATTGGTACCTAGTGATACCCGGACTTCAAGTCAATCTTGCTAAAATATTCCCCCCCCTTGAGTTGTTATAGAAGGTAATCAATCCCTGGGATGGGGTACCTATTCCAGATAGTGATATTGTTTAGCACCCTATAGTCAATACAGATTCTCCAAGTCCCATCCTTCTTTTTCACCAACACGATCAGACTCCCATAGGGGGATGAACTCAGCTAGATGTGACCTTTCTACAACATCTCCTGAATCTACCTCTTGATTTCATTGTTCTCCAAAAAAGTGTCGATAGATTGGTCCATTGGGTAGCGACGCACTCGGGGTTAGATTGATGGAGTGCTTGATGTGACAGTGCAGAGGCGCCCCTGTGGGTGAGGTGAAGATGTCTCCGTGCTCCTCCAGGACCTTGTCCATATTTTGTTGTCATGTGGTGGAGCCCTGTCTCAAGGTTGTGGCCACAATATTCTTCTTGACCTAAGGGCAGATCATCAGGAAAAAAAATTCTTATTTTTTGAAATGAGCTTACTACATTGTTTTGCAATAACCAAAGAGATCGTGGTAGTACCTTTGGTATATTGTACAACTTATTTCCAAAAGTAACAATAATAGCACAAGTTCTAGACTCATACACAACATGTCGCTTCCACAAGTATGGTTGGCCTAATAATACATCAAAAACATAAAAAGGAGTAATGTCACATAATACCTCATCCATGAAGGGCTTGATGTTGTAGGGAAGGTGAAATTGCTGACTGATGTGGAGATCTCGTCATTGGCGAAGCCACCTGATGGTGTATGGCTATAGGTGTGTTGTGGTCGGCAAGCCCAACTACTTCACGACCTCAAAAAAATGCCGTTTAGGGGGTCAAAATGGCTCCAAAAGTTTAAGACCTGCAAAAACTACTAAAAATATTAAATTCTGTTATAAAAAAAGGAAACTGATGAAACTAACTAGAGGTCTAGGTGGAGTAGGTGGGTGGCCACCAATCTCCACCCGGATCACAACTATAAGGAATTCCCATGACATCGATGGGTGAGAAAATTTTTGTAGCACATAATCTCACTGGTGGTACCAAATACAGGTAAGTCATGTAGAAGAAGAAGGGTTGTCTGCTTTAATAGACGGAAACTAGCTCTGACTTTCATGGCGGAGTGAGCATTGGGGTAGGTATTGGGCTCAATAAAAAAATCAACCCAGAGTGTAGGGAACAAGGTGGGATCAGAGAGGTCATTATTGAAAAGGTGGGATTCGTCATACTTCCCCAAGAGAGCAACCTCGTAGTGAATACGTGAATAATTATGGTACTGACTGAATAAATAATTAACCTGGTGATCCATGATTGCATGATGACGGACGTACACAAATTAGATGGGAGGACAAGAAGGAAAATAAGATTAAGGGATGGGAGGTAGTAGAAGTAGAGCAGAAACTGAAAATGCATGAAGGGAAAATATGGAAATAAATACAATATGCGGGAAGAAATAGAACAATCGATGAGAAGGGGACTTAGCCATTAGGTGTGGGAAGTGTGAATTAAATTGGAATTAATGATAGGTTATCTAGACACATACTTAGGAATGTAGTGACATCGCTGGAAATATAACGACATAATAAAATCTTATCGAAAATTGTGATATGGATTCGGTAACTAAATTTGGCATGATTGGGAATAGCGATAGATAAGAAAATCATTAAATACTCTGACAAGACAAGATATGGAAAATAGTCCTTGACCAAAATTTGTTATGGTAGGTAACAATAAAAAAGAGACTACGCTTGCAGAGAAGATAGAAAATACAACCTATTGAACTAGGAAAATACTTTATTGACACAACTATCCTAGCACATGCCTACTACTCCCAAAAGGAGAGGACATTTTATTTTGAAGTCAAAGCGTAAAAGTAGGGTTTAAGGCGAGCACCATTCACCCATCAAGAAAAAACAAGTACCATCTAATTGAGCAAGATGAACAACACCAAAATCTTTAATTTCTGCAACATAAAAAGGTACAAGCCAATGCATTTGGAGCTTATCGGGATGTTTGTGATACTTGTTGTCATAAAATAGTGCTCGGCCACCCACAAAAAAATACTTCTTCTTGATGTGGTGATCAGGCCAAGCCTTCTGGCACTCTTTTTCAACTATCTGATGAAAATACACAAGAAATCGAGATTCATCTAGTTGCAATAATTCATGCACTCTTTCATGAATGGATTCATCTTTAGACATTCGAGTTGCATGATAAATGAAAAGATTATGAACAATAAAATCAACAGGAACAACAATTATTTTTCATAAACTGATTAAAACTGGATATACGTATGCAATCATTTGACAATAGTTATGTAGGCCCACAAAGTAGTAGGAACCCGTTCATCCCAATAATATCAATTTGCAGAACATATCTTAGTAAGTCCCCGCTCCAAGGTTTTATTAAATGCTTCAATGGTCCCATTGGATTGCGGGCGGTAAGGAGTGATATTATGATGTTTTATCATGAAATTATGCAATATAGTCTGAACTATTTCATTAATAAAATGGGAACCTTGATCAGTCCTCAAACTATGTTGACAACCAAACCTAGTAATAATATTCTCAAAAATAAATCACGCAGTTGTATCAGTAGTGAAGTCTTTGATCGAAGCATATTTCGCCCAACGAGTCAAGTAATTTGTTGCAGTAATGATATATTGAGCATGTGTGTGTGTGGAGAAGGAGGGTGGATTGGTCCATTAAAATCAACATCCCATTTTTCAAACGCAACAAGCACCTAGACCAAATGCAAGGGAATTTCATCTCGATGCGATAGTCCACCAACACATTGACAAACATCACAAGTCTTTGTATATTGTTTCACATCCTTTAACAGAGTCGACCACCAAAGAAAAGCTTGTAATACCTTTTGAGAAATTGATTTTCCTCCAACATGTCCCCCTACAACTCCAACATGAAATTCCCACAATATCCATTCGCATTCATGATCAAGGATATAATGACGTAAGACATAGTCAAAATCCTTCATTAGCATAAATTAAAAATGATGCTGTGAAGGTGGAAGTCAATATGATAGCAGTTAAAAAGTCCAATATGGGAAAAACAAAATTGAAATAAGAAGATAAGCCTTCGACCTCAGATGAAAAATTCAACTCCAGGATGAAAACAATGGAAAAACTGATGAATAGGCTTGCCGTTGGGAATGCTTCTGCACCTCCTGCACAACATGAACTATAATTTAGAAATCCACAGTTCATAAGACCTCAAAATCAAAAAATACCAAGGGAAAACATAAATCAACCTGACCCTCAAGTAAGGCCTCCTTTTCAGCAAAATTTGGTTGATGAGGAAGATCAACCTGAAATCCTAGAAGACTCCATTCATTGCCTAGATGAAAACATGTTCGGAATGTTTTTGAATAAAGAAGAACATGATGAGTATGATCATGATGTAAACAAGGGTGAGGAACCATTTTATTACCTTAAGGGTTATCAACATGAAATATTTTACATGCAGAAGAAATACAACCCCAGAAACAGAAATGTCCCTATTACTGCAAATAAAACACAACCCAAGAAAGATGCCCCTAAAGAAGATGAGGTTAGAAAAGATCCACCACCTCCTCCTCCTTTCAAAGAAATGGAAAATATTACTTCTGCTTTCAATTTTGAGAATGATATTTCCAAAATTAGGATCCCAGTCCCTTTTGGAAAAATTCTTAAGGTGAATGAGTACAAAAGTAAAATTGTAAAAATGTTGAATTCCCAACCAGGAGCTGCTGACATCCTTAATGTTCAAGAGGACCATCCAACCATATACTTGGGACCAATATTGGAATATGAACAGAATAAAGAGGTCCCTTATTTCTATGTTAGCCTTAGTATCCATGACATGACATTACACAATGTCATGTTGGATTCAGGAGCCTCTCATAACCTCATGCCTAAAGTGATTATGGAAAGGATGGGATTGGAAATCAATAGGCCATATAGGGATTTGTTTTCTTTTGATTCAAAAAGTTTTCAATGCATTGGGTTGATAAAATATGTTGTTGTTGGTCTTACACAAGTCCCTGCCAAGACAATGGTAATGGACATTGTGGTAGTAGACATTCCACCCAAGTTTGGCATGCTTCTATCTAGGTCTTGGGCAACAAAGATCAAAGGCACCATGCAAATGGACCTAACATATGCCACCATTCCTATTTTTGGTGAGCAAAGAAGGCTGTACAGAGAGACAAGGATGGAGTATATGGTAACTAGTAAGTACAAACCTCATAATTCCCCAATTTACGCTGTTGAAACTGAATTAGGATCAACAATTTTTTCAGTGAGTTGACTGATGAAGTAGAAGATCAAAGAAAAGAAGAAATTTAGGAGGTTGAAAATCAGCAAGCTCAAAATCAGGAAATCATTAAAGAAAAGGTAGAGGGTTGGCGGTTATTTCACTTTGATGGATCAACAAGAAGAGAGGGGGCTGGAACAGAAATTTGGATCACAACTCATGAGGATGAAAGTAAGTTCTATTCTTTCAAATTGATTTTGATTGCACAAATAATATGGTTGAGTATGAATCTCTATTTTTGGGTTTAGAAATTTTGAAAAGATTGGGTGCCCAAAAAATTTTAGTTTGTGGAGATTTTGAATTGGTTATTAAACAAGTTGAAGGTGTATATCAAACCAAGGATGCCAGAATGAGAGCATACAAAAATTTGATCATTGAGATGTTAGAAAAATTTCAAGAATACTCATTTGTTGTGAAGACTAGGGATCAAAACTCAGTAGCTGACTCCCTATTTGTTTCTGCAATTCTGTTTGTTATTCTAGCATATTCCATTGAAATATATGAGGTTGAAGTTCGTCATAGGCCTGCTATCCTAGAAAACATAATTCACTGGCAAGTTTTTGAAGATGATCAGCAAGTCAAAAACTTCATAGAATTGAAAGAGGAGTTTGAAAGCATACAAGTAGATCAACAAAACATGCTTGCTGACACTAAGGGTAATTTTGAAGTTTTGCAACTGACTAATAGTTCTATAATCAAAGGTCTCATCCCAATTGAAAATATTTTTGACCAAAATGATGTGTTTAAATCCCCTAGGATGTAAGTTGATTATGAAGAGGTAGAGAGTTGCAACCTTGGTATAGTAGTAATGCCAAAAATGTTAAAGCTTTCAAAATTTCTTTCTGTAGACATGAAACATAAATAGATTGAGTTGGTGAAAGGGTTCATAGATGTTTTTGCATGGATTTATGCTAATTTGAAGAAATATGATCCTACTATTATTCAACATACCATTCCTATTAAAGAAAATGAAAAGCCTTTAAAACAGAAGCTGAGGAGGATTAATTTACTTCTCATGCCCCTGATTGAGAAGGAAATTAAGAAGCTCTTTGATGCAAAAATTATTGTCCCAATCAGATTCTAAAAATGGCTTGCTAACTTGGTACCAGTCAGGAAAAAGAGTGGAGAAATCAGAATCTGCATTGACTTCAGAAACTTGAACAAAGCTTCTCTGAAGGACAATTATCCTCTCCCAAAGATGGACCAAATTATGTAGAACATTATTGGTTCCCAAAGGATTTCTATGGTGGATGGTTTTTCAGGATACAATTAGATACTAGTGCACCCAGAAGATTAGGATAAAACTGTCTTTACCACACCATGGGGGACATTCATGTATGCCAAGATGCCCTTCGGTATGATGAATGCAGGAGAGACCTTTCAAAGAGCAATGGAAATTACCCCGCTGAGGAGAAGGATAAGTTGGTGGTTGTCTATCTGGATGACATAACAGTATTCTCAAGAAGAGAGGAAGACCATTTGAAGCATCCAAAGAAAGTTATGTTTAAGTGTAGAAGGTTTGGTATTTCTCGTAATCCCACTAAGAGTATTTTTTTCTTTAACTTATGGAAAGTTGTTTGGGCAGATTATGCCTAAATATTGGATAATATTGATCCAAATAGAGTCAATTCCATTCATAAAGAAGATCCGCCTAGAATCAGGAAGGAAATTCATTATTTCCTTGGAAGAGTGAACTTTGTGAGAAGGTTTATTCCTAACTTTGCTGAAATTTTCAAAGGTATAACTAATATTCTGAAGAAAGGAGCTGACATTAAATGGAAAGTTGAAGCAAAGCAGTCATTTGAGGAATTCAAGAAGGCACTCACTCTTGCCCCATTATTGATTAGCCCTAATTTTTGAAAGGAATTTCTAGTTTTTACTTTTGCATCAGAAAATACAATTATTCGAGTTTTGCTACAGAAAGGACAACAAGGTACTGAGCAGCCTATTTCATTCTTTAGCATAACCCTTGCTAACTTAGAGCTGAAGTATAAAATCTTAGAGAAACATGCATATGTTTTGGTCAAAGCCATCAAATATTTCAGAATTTATATTCTGCATTCTCATTTCATAGAATTTGTGCCTAATGCTATAGTGAAGGACATCTTGACTCAAGCTGATCTTGATGGCAAGAGAGGGAAGTGGATAGCTAACTTGCTGGAGTATGATATAGAAATCAGACCTACGAAATTGGTTAAAGGTAAGGGGATAGAAAAGGTGATGGCAGAGTCCAATTTTGACTGCCTTGATATGAATTTTATTGCAGAATTTCAGAATTATCAGATGAAGATGAAGAGCTGATTCCTATTGAAGAGAAGTACATCCTTTCTGACTGGTATAGAGAAATTGTCTTTGTCTTACATCATCATAGAGCACCTACTGAATTGAATAAATATAAAACAATATTTGTGAAGCTAAAATCTCTGAGGTACTGCACCATAGATAAAAATCTGTACTGGAAAGATACTCGTGGCATTGTTTTGAATTGTTTGCTGGAAGAGGAAGGTCAAAAAGTGATTGAAGAGTTTCATAAAGGAGATTGTGGAGGTCATCACTATTGGAAGGCCACAACAAACAAGATTCTCCGAGAAGGGTACTACTGGCCTACCATGTTCAAAGATGTCTAAAAGAAGATAGCTTCCTGTAATGAATGCTAAATTTTTTATGGTAAGAAAAAGCTTGTTCCTTTACCCTTGATGCTAATTTATGTTGAGGTGCCATTCCAATAGTGGGGGCTAGATTTTATTGGTGAGATTCATCCATCATCCTTAGGGTAGCATCGCTGGATCTTGACAAAAACTGATTATTTCACCAAGTGGATTGAAGCAATCCCAACAAGTTAAGTAAATGTTGCAGTCATCATTTCATTCTTAGAGAATAACATACTATCCAGGTTTGGCTGTCTTATGAAGATCATCACTGACAATGGATAGGCTTTCAAATCTTAGAATTTGATTAGTTTTTGTCATCAATATCACATTACACTTGGACACTCTACTGCTTACTATCCACAAGGTAATAGTCTAGCTAAATATTCTAACAAAAAGAATGTGAGAATTATTAAGTAGGTGCTACAGGAAAATAAAAGGTCATCGCATTTGAGGCTAAAGTATGCTATGTGGGTTGATAGAGTATGTACAAAAAGGTCAATTGGTACTTCACCTTATGAGTTGGTGTATGGAGCTGAAGCCATTTTTCCTAGATCCTTGGGAGTGCTTCTTATGAAGCTGTTGCAAGGATTAGAGGAGGAGCCAAATGCTATTCAGAGGAGAATAAACCAGTCAAAAGCTCTGCAGGAAAAAAGGGATGAAGTATATAACAACAATCAACAATCTAAAAACATAATAAAGAAGACATTTGACAAGAAGGTCAAAGTGGAAAACTTTCAAATTCAAGATGTGGGATTGAAGTGGGAGGCCAGAATTGAAGAAAAGGGAAAACATGGTAAGTTTGAGAATATCTATAAAGGTCCATTCATAGTAGCTGCATTCCATGGAAACAACACTTACCTACTGCAGGAGATGGATGGACAACTTTGTTCTGGAGGGCCTGTCAATGGTAGGTTTTTGAAGCATTATTCCTCTTAAGTTGTACTAATTTTTCACTCGATTGTATATATTCCATTTTGTTATGATTTTATGCTAATAAAGACAAGTTGATCATCAAGATTGAGCCTGAGGTGAAGGCCATTAGAGTTTAAAGAAAGCTTGGAAAATTTTAGAGTTTTATTTTCAAAAAAGATGGATGGCACTAGAACTACAAGTTCTTTGGTGTACCACAGGGGCACACCATCCCAAGTGGAACCATTGTTATCATTCAGAAAAATGTGAAACATTATTTAACATGGTTATAGAGTTCATTTTCAAAGGTTTCCTTAAGCCTTTCAAGTTGGTATAGGAAAATTTCATTTTTTGCATATTTAACCTATCCTAAGGTTCAAGACCACCTCCATTTTATCTCAATCCATCTCCATTCAGGTCATGTCATGTCCCATCATTCATCATTATTTGTCAGTTTAAATTTGAAAAATGACACGTTAGCCAGTTTTACCTCTTTTCGTAGCATTTTACACTGAGAAATACCAGTTTTCTCTACGAAACAACCTAATAGTTTTGTAGCGAAAACTGTCAGAGATTGAACTAGCTACGCTACGAAAAATATTTTTTGTGTCTATCTTTTCAAATCCAATCCAAAGTGTCAGTTCATGATTTGAGGAGTTAGGGTGGATGTCATTTGATTCTGTTAGGGTTAATTCAAAAGTACAAGTTCATGGTTGAGGTCATCATTACTATTTTTAGCATGCATGTTTCATGATTAAGGTGTGAGTTGTCATCGAAACCATAAAATGTTACCCAATTAGTATTTTCATCACTCTCCACATTGTCTTTACATGTTATTTGATTTCTGGAGAGCTACTTCATCGAGGCAAGCCGGTTGCTAGAATTTTGAAAGGTTGTAGGTGACATTAATCAAGCAAGGTTGAGAAGATATAAAACCACTATGGCTGCAAGGAAGAAAACCAACAAAGGTGGTCACTCCCACATGTATGAGCCCATGGACGTGAATTTTCTAAATGAAGACCCAAATTCCATGGAGGTATTCAGAAGAATAGGTTGTTTGCAATTCTATCAAGTTGCAGGGTTCTCATCTACATGTTTCTAAGGATTTTGCTAAAATTTTCACTGGAACAAATTCAAAAGTGGGAATTCCAAACCTCATAGTAACACCAGACAACATTGCAACAACAACATAAATCCATAGAGGATGGGAAAAATGGTTTAAAGGAATCAAATTTACCATGCAGGACTGAAAATAATTCATCAAGCCAGAGCATAGTGAAATTGATCTCACAAATGCTATCCCAAGGAGTTACATGAAAGACAACATTTCAAAGCTGTTGATGGTCATTCAGAAGTATTTCACATGTGAAGGAAGGTTTCACATGGTTTAATCCTACCACCTTAGGCTTATGCTGCATTTTTTGGGTAAGAGGTCTCTTGAATTACCCTTTTACTTATACAGAAGTCTAGGTAAATTGTCGGATAAGGTCCAAGTTAAAACAGAAGGAAATGAAACCTCTCTCTTTCATCATGGTTTGATTAATTTTTTGGTCTTAGAGGAGTTAAAGAGATTAGGCAGAGATTGGACATCCTTTATATTCATGAGTGGTTTTGAAGTTGATGTTGTCACTCCTAAAAGAGTTCCCAAACCTAGAAGTATCTCATCACCAACAGTGCAGAGGAAATTGAAGAAGGGAATAGATCATCCCCACTAGAACCAATGAGCATAGAGATAGAGTCTTTGCAGAAGATTCAAACACCTGAAACCAAACCTAAAAAATAGAAGCCAATAGTTAGCAAACATGACAGAAAAAGAGTTACTAGGAGCCAAATAGTGGTTAAGGGTAACTTAGAAGACATATTGCTTGAAATTGATATTAAATAAACTCCCATTTTCTAAGCTGAAAATGTTGAAGATGGAGGAAGAAAGCTAAAGAAAGGCAAGACAACTAAAAATTTAGAGTTTGGAGGTGATGATGCTGGTTTCATATTTCAACCTAGAAAGCCAATGACGAGACATGTAACTAAGGTCATGGAAATTAGCAAAGAGACTCAGAAGTTCAGTGAAACTTCTTAGCCACCACCAAGTATCATAGACCTCTCCTCACCTGGAAAAGAGGAGCTAGTGATCAAACAAAAGAAGGGTAAAGAGAAAATTACTGAAAAATCATAAATTGAAACCCTTAAGGAGCACTTGAAAGAGGCATGTGAAGAGATATTAGTATTGATGAAATAGGCAAAGAACCATAGAGCTGAAAGGGTTTAGTTTGAACAAATGAGGAAGATCTGGGAATATCAAGTCACAAGTGTCTCAAAGACCTTGGACAATATAGAAAAAATGATAAAGTGGACTCAGCCACTAAGAAGAGAGGTCAAGCACATAAAAAAGGTAAACCTACACTTGCAATCCAAGAATAGGACATTGAAGGACCAAGTCAAAGATCTTCAAGAACAATGGCATCTGATTCATGAAGAGCTTGAAAAGAAAGGTTTAAAGATGACAGTGGTAGAAGAACCTATAGCTCAACTGATTGTTAATGAGGAAGAAACACCACAGGAGGAATAATTTGACAATTAATATGCCTTAGAAGGTTTATTACATGTAGAAAATCAAAATTTTGCAGCTGGAGGTCAGTTTTTAAAGACGGTTTTGAAAGGGGAAATTTCTAGGTTTTTACACAGTTTCGTAGTGCTCCTCAGGCTTAAAGCCAAGAATACGCTACGAAAAAACCTGTAGCAACCTTTTTGATTTTAAATTCAATTTTGGCATGATTCAAGGAGGAGGATTCATAGTGGTAAGGTGTCATGACTTGATTATTATGATGGAATGGCAAAGGAGTGAAGTAAATGGATGCAAAAGCTATTTTTCCCACGCTACCAAAACTCGCTACGAAACTTTATTGTTTTCGTAGGGAACAATTATTGAAGTTTTTTGAACATATTAAAGGTAGTTTTGGCTAGATGGAGACCTGAAATGTGTCAATGGATCTTATTATCAGATATTTATGACTCAAAGGGAATTCCATGTGTTAGAGTCGGTATCTTCATCCCTCCGTCAAAGATCAAAATCTCTTTTGTTGCATTTCATTTTAGGTGTCTCATCCAGTCTAGTCAGCTGCATTCCATTAGGAGCATGGATCATCTGACGGAAGGGTATTTTCACTCATATCCTTCATGTCATGTACTTTCTGCTCCGTATCTGTTCATCAAAGTCCATCAAAATCATTTCCAGTCATTGACAGTCAATGTTTGGTCTTTTGGTGGGCAAAGAGTCTTTTAGGGTTTTCAGTCTCATTAGGTCTAGGGTTTCGCAAATTTAGTCTTAAAAGTGTCCAATAATGCTATCAGGCACATGAGGGAGGTTCAGAGTAACATTTCATTTCAAAAATTTCATCGTTATAATGTTAGATTATGATTCTTCTTCAAAACTCTGTTTTGAAGAAAAATCGTCAATTTTGTCTTTTGTAATAAACGCCATGTAATTTTCAATTCTTTAGTTGTAAAATTATTTAGGCATAGACCTGGTCACCTTTGAAAAATTCCATGTCAGCTATCCCTGCAAAAAATAGACAAAATTTTCATCATTCAACTCAAAAAATCAAAGGAAACAAGAACAGGGTTATGTGAAAGTGTCGAAGTTCAAACATTAGCAAGTGGGTTATTCCAAATAAAAAACCAAAGCCCATGTCATAAAAGATATTTTTGTGTCTTCATAAATCATTTCCATATCAAGAGTTATCAAATACCCAAGAGAAAATTGTGGAAGAGCGAAATTAGTCTTTGGAAGGCCGGACTGTGTGTGAAATCCTGGTCGTGGTGCATTGCGTGAAGGTCACGGTGCATTGGCTCGTTGCGGCGCATAGAGCCGTTCCACATAGTGAAATTTTGAAAGTGCATGGTGCACACAGTGAGAATGGCACACTAGGTTGTGCACGCGGTGCATAGAGCCGGAACACCAAAAACTTTGCCACTGCTCCATAAATTTCAAATCAACTCAACCTCCTATGCACCATGAGGGCACTGAAGCGTCGCAAAAGGCACGATAGGCTCCAAATTTTGGCCGAAGCTTCTTTGGCTGGGCATAGCACTTGATTAGGGTCCTTCAGCCCAAATTTCAAGGAATTTGGGAAAAATTTTGTCAATTTTGAATTTTTTGGTCACAAAACAGGGTTTTCTGCCCGACGCGTAGCGCCACTTGGTGCGCACTTATAATTGGCAGCTCTTCAGGGGAAAAACTTTGCATTTCTGGATTTTTTATCAAAATTTATGCATGCTCATGGATTACCTAAGGATTTCATCAAGTTATATGTTGCTTAAAGGGTCAAAAGCACCCTAAAAATTGCCTTTCTGCCACCTTTTTCACACACAGGAAGCAGTGTTGGGAGATTGAACTTTTGGAGGGGAAAATGGAAACCAAATCTAGAAATTCCACTTAGGTTGGAAAGTAGATAGGTAGGGATTTCCAACGAGCTATCCTGTGCTCAATTTGGACTTCGGAAAGGGCCTCAAAATGAGCTCGAAACTTGTGTTATGCATAGAGATTTTGGGCGCGGCGCATAGGGAAATTTGGCCTATTTTTCACTTAGCAGCTCAGAATTTCGCATAGTTTTGGCTAGTTTCACTTTTGGATGTAATTTTTGATGTACCTTGATTTAATTTTATGTCCATGATGTAATTTTTGCACATTTTTACTCATTCTAGAAGATTCATTCACCAAAAGGTGAAATGTAAGTGAATGGATCAGTTTCCTAGCATATAGAGGCAAGTTGTTTCATTGCCTATTTTCTAGTTCCTAGTTTAGATATGGTTGAAAAAACTCCTATAATTATGAGCTCGACCCCTAGAGGCATGGGGAGGAGTTAGGCTTATCTATATCATGTATTTTCTTAGTCATTTTCAGGGTTGGACACTTGGGATTGCTTGGCACTTCATTGTACATTTCATCTCTGCATTTTTGGCAAAGGAATAGACCAGGGTTTGCAGCACTCTTTGGGATCCATGTGGCTCTGTGTTTTGATGGTGTGTTTCTCTATGTAATTTTAAGTTCACTGATGTTTATGTGTATCATTTTCCCTTCTATTTTCTTCTTAAATTAAACAAATCAGTGTTAAAGGTGGAATTCATTAACTTTCTTTGCTCTGCCTTCAGTTTTGTTTAATTTTCCATGTTTTCATCTGTTTGAGGAGGAATCTTGAGACCCTCTTGCCCTCTTCAGCTCCTCACCATTCTGATCCATTCATTCATTCAATCTAAAGCATCAAAACAATTTCCTTCCTTGCCCCAATCATAACTCTGCAAAAACTAGGCCTTATCCCCGCACCCAAAACTGCCTTTCCCTTTGATCCAACAAAAACCCCCAAAAACATAATAAAACTCCTTCACTTATATACCTAGCCTACAATTAGCTTTTATTTCAAGTCATCTCAAGCCCTATTGATTATTTTTTCTGAGATTGACCCAGAGAGAGCCCTCTCCTGTTCTGGTAGGGCTAGCTACCAGACTGAGCATGGTTTGATGTTACCGTAAACTCTGTCTTCCTTCAGCCTGAGGTAGATTTAGCCAATAACATATTGGCGAAAATATTGGGGAAGAAAATGGTTTTCTTGTTAGTGTTATAAGCTACACACGGAGCCTGAAGTTATGCCAGGTAGCCTTCGAAACGCTCTTGCTTTGCATTAGCGAAAGTAGATAAATGATGCTTCAGTCAATCTCCAGTCTAGTTTGTAAACATAACACTTGACTTGTAAATTTCCCCAGTAAATGTATCAAGTTCAGATCTGATTTTTGATGGTGGACAACGATCAGACACCGTAAGGCTGAAATCATTCACCTGGCGACTCCAGTGTCGAAGAATCCTAAGGTTCAGAATTTTTATGGCGACTCTACTCTTCAAGAATCAGTAGCCTGAGGAATTTCTTGGTGAATTCATTGTTATCAAAATGGTTTCACTGGATCGAAGGTATGCTCCAACGAGCTGAGATCACATTCCAGGTTTTCCAAATAGAATTCCTAAGGTAGATTGGCAAAGGAATTTTCCTACATTTAAAGATGATGATAGGAAGGATGTTGCTTTACATCTGGTTAGATTTCACATACATATTCGCAAGTTGAAGGTTGATTTTCCTGAATATTTCTTGATGAAGATATTCATGGCCACTCTGGAAGGTGAAGCCCGATCTTGGTATGAAAGTTTTCCGCCTGCTTGTATTTACTGTTTAAAGGATTTTCATACCATGTTCTTTGAAAGGTATAAAGAATCTTATCCATCCTTAACTTTAGTTCAGAACTGTTGTAGCCATGTTCATAGTTTTATTGAAAATATTGAAAAATTTTATGAAGATGATGACTTCATGGACGATGAGATCATGGAGGCTCTGTACGAAAATCCATTTCAGCAGCATAAAGAGAACTTAGAGGATACTCATCAAGATGCTCAGGAAACTTTGCAGCATGATCAAGATCTTAGTACAATGGAAAATGATGAAAGAGAAGGTTTTGTTTCAGATCTGTCCATAGAAGAAGACATTATACAGGAAAGTCAAGTTTCAATTTCAGAATGTGATAAAGTCAAGTCATCCATTTCAGATCTAGATTCAGATTGTGATGATCAAGAATAACTTGTGCTAAATCCCATGAAAGAGAGCTCTGTTGTTAAGATCATCTGGAATGAAGAAGACAGAGTTTTTGATCCAAATGTTCTCATTTCATTAGAACAAAGCCTTCATGAGGAGTTAATTCAGTCAGTTCATGAAAAACAAGATGAGATCTTTGTTCAAGTAAGTGAAAAATATTCTTTCAATAACTCAGTGATAAATGATAATTTGATGGCCATGTCATATGAAGATGATCAACAATGTTTTCAAATTTCAGAAGATCAGGGAATTAAGGACTGTCATTCAAGTTTTTCATGTTTTAAAATGCTATTTCATGAAGACAATCATGGTTTGAGCAAAAGAAAACAAAAAACATTATCTCCTTTGTCTAAAGATGAGATAGATCAACTCCTGAAAGGTCATGTTACAGCCCAAGCTAAAGCAGATTTGCAGTGCCCACATGGTCAAGAAAGTGTTGGTGAAACTTCTTACTCTTTTGAAAATGATGACAGTATTGTAATTAGCTTTATAGATCAGCAAATAGATAATATTTTCTTTCATGAAGATGATGAGGCTGTCATGTTTGATAATCTTGAAGATTGTTTTCTATTTAAGAATGACCTAGACCATGAAATTGAGGAATATGAGCTTGAGAGAGACAATATGCCAAAATTTCTCATGGTTAAGGAAATTACAGCTAACACTCAGATGGAGGAAGCTTATACCTCTCTTTGCCTTCCTATCACTCGACGATCAATTGTTCTTTCAGATCAGAATGAAGTGAGTAGTTGTAATTTTGCTGTTGGATCTCAAGACCAACTAGTGCTTCAGAATTTTCAAGATCCCTTTGGCATTCTTTTGCAAGCATCAGAAAAGATAAATGCTGCCTGGTTCATTATCATAAGCCTTGGTTTCAGTGGTTATTGTGAGTTTCCTACATGTACATCGTTATACCTGCTCGAGAAAAGTGAGAGCAGAATTTTGTTATGTGGCCATCTGCTGGATTGGTTACATTGGAAGGCTCACTACACATGATTGTACATATTCCATCAGCAGGCAGTTGGTTGTCATCATGATTTCAAATCTCGATGGACTGCTGCCATTCAAAAAGATTTGTAAGTACTTGTTTCAATTAAGTCAGTCATGAGTCTTTTTGGTTTGGTTTTTTAAGTCAGGTTTTTTGGTCATTTTTAGTTTCAAAATTGAGTCAGTTTGCGTAAAATTGTCAGTCAATAAATGAGTCAAGAGTCTTGTGTTAATTTGCTAAAGTTATGGACTCCATAGCCCAATGGATGAAGGCACTGCCTACTCTCCCATAAATCTGTAGTTCTTGGCACCTCCAAGGAGCTACCATCCACATTGGAGCCAATGTTAGAGTCGGTCTCTTCATCCCTTCGTCAGAGATCAAAATCTCTTTTGTTGCATTTCATTTTAGGTGTCTCATCCAGTCTAGTTAGCTGCATTCCATTAGGAGCATGGATCATCTGACGGAAGGGTATTTTCACTCATATCCCTCATGTCATGTACCTATTGGTCCATATATGTTCATCAAAGTCCATCAAAATCATTTCCAGTCATTGACAGTCAATGTTTGGTCTTTTGGTGGGCAAAGAGTCTTTTAGGGTTTTTAGTCTCATTAGGTCTAGGGTTTTGCAAATTTAGTCTTCAAAGTGTCCAATAATGCCAATAGGCACATGAGGGAGGTTCAAAATAAGATTTCATTTCAAAAATTTCATCGTTATAATGTTAGATCATGATTCTTCTTCAAAACTTTGTTTTGAAGAAAAATCGTCAATTTTGTCTTTTGTAATAAATGCCATGTAATTTTCAATTCTTCAGTTGTGAAATTATTCAGGCGCAGCCCTGGTCGCCTTTACCAAATTCCATGTCAGCTATCACTGCAAAAAATAGACAAAAGTTTCATCATTCAGCTCAAAAAATCAAAGGAAACAAAAATAGGGTTATGTGAAAGTGTCGAAGTTCAAACATTAGCAAGTGGGTTATTCCAAATAAAAAACCAAAGCCCATGTCATAAAAGATATTTTTGTGTCTTCATAAGTCATTTCCATACCAAGAGTTATCAAAGACCCAAGAGAAAATTTTGGAAGACTGAAATTAGTCTTTGGAAGGCCGGACTGTGTGTGAAATCTTGGTCGCGGCGCGTTGGGTGAAGGTCGCGGCGCGTTGGGTGAAGGTCGTGGCGCATTGGCTCGTCACGGTGCATAGAGCCGTTCCACACAGTGCAATTTTGAACATGCGTGGCGCACACAGTGAGCGTGGTGCACTGGGTTGTGTGTGCGGCGCATAGGGCCGGAACACCAAAAACTTTGCCACTGCTCCATAAATTTCAAATCAACTCAACCTCCTATGCGCCATGAGGGCACTGAAGCGTCGCAATAGGCTCCAAATTTTGGCTGAATATTATTTGGATGAGCATAGCACTTGATCAGGGACCTTCAGCCCAAATTTCAAGGAATTTGGGAAATTTTTTTTCAATTTTGAATTTTTTAGTCGCAAAACAAGTTTTTCTGCCCGACGCGTAGTGCCACTTGGTGCATGCTTATAATTGGCAGCTCTTCAGGGGAAAAACTTTTCATTTCTAGATTTTTTATCAAAATTTATGCATGCTCATGGATTCCCTAAGGATTTCATCAAGTTATGGGTTGCCTAAAGGGTCAAAAACACCCTAAAAATGGCCTTTCAGCCACCTTCTACACACACAGGAAGCAGTGTTGGGAAATTGAACTTTTGGAGGGGAAAATGGAAACCAAATCCAGAAATTCCACTTGGGTTGGAAATTAGACAGGCAAGGATTTCCAACGAGATATCCTACACTCAATTTGGACTTTTGGAAGGGCCTCAAAATCAGCTCCAAACTTTTTCTACGCATAGAGATTTTGGGCGCGGCGCATAGGGAAATTTGGCCTATTTTTCACTTAGCAGCTCAGAATTTCGCATAGTTTTGGCTAGTTTCACTTTTGGATGTAATTTTTGATGTACCTTGATTTAATTTCATGTCCATGATGTAATTTTGGCACATTTTTACTCATTCTAGAAGATTCATTCACCAAAAGGTGAAATGTAAGTGAATGGATCAGTTTCCTAGCATATAGAGGCAAGTTGTTTCATTGCCTATTTTCTAGTTCCTAGTTTAGATATGGTTGAAAAAGCTCCTAGAATGATGAGATCGACCCCTAGAGGCATGGGGAGGAGTTAATATTTTCCATATCATGTATTTCTTCAGTCATTTTCAGGGTTGGACATTTGGGATTGCTTGGCACTTCATTGTACATTTCATCTCTGCACTTTTGGCAAAGGAATAGACCAAGGTTTGCAGCACTTTTTGGGATCCATGTGGCTCTGTGTTTTGATGGTGTTTTTCTCTATGTAATTTTAAGTTCACTGATGTTTATGTGTATCATTTTCCCTTCTCTTTTCTTCTTGAATTAAACAAATCAGTGTTAAAGGTGGAATTCATTAGCTTGCTCTGCTCTGCCTTTAGTTTTGTTTAATTTTTTATGTTTTCATCTGTTTGAGGAGGACTCTTGAGACCCTCTTTCCCTCTTCAGCTCCTCACTAGTCTGATCCATCCATTCATTCAATCTAAAGCATTAAAACAATTTCCTTCCTTGCCCCAATCAGAACTCTGCAAAAACTAGGCCTAATCCCCGCACCCAAAACTGCGTTTCCATTTGATCCAAAAAAAACCCTCAAAATCAAAATCAAACTCCTTTAATTATATATTTAGCCTAAAATTAGCTTTAATTTCAAGTCATCTCAAGCCCTTTTGATTATTTTTCTGAGATTGACCCGGAGAGAGCCCTCTCCTGTTCTGGTAGGGCTAGCTACAAGACTGAGCGTGGTTTGATGTTACCCTAAACTCTGCCTTCCTTCATCCTGAGGTAGATTTAGGAAATAAAACCATGAAGACAGGTCATCAACAAAAACAACCTTGAAGATAAGGGTCATCTTTTCCTAAAAATAGGGTCATGCTCCACAAATCTAGGGATGTTTTAAATATGTAAAGTGGAGGTGAATTTGATCATGTGTCTCTCGAGCATGTGATATTTATTTTGTAACCATCATGTAACTGTTTCGCATAAAGGATAAAAGAAATGTAATAAATAGGTGTTAGATTCCTATTAGGAGATGGTTTCTTTAAGATGTAGCTGTCAGTTTTCTGTTAGAAGTTATGTATTTTAGTTATGAAAGGTGCCATAGGAGAATTCGATGATATAGCCAATAGGTAGATCATCCTTGTTGTAAATAATGTCTATTTAAAGATAAAGCATCGATGTAGTAAGGGGTTGGAGAACATTTGCACCAAACTGCTACTTTTTTGTTTTTGACCAATATCAGTAATACAAAGTGACATTCTTCTTGATAGACCTGATATTCTCATGAGGTTTTTGATGTCTTATTGATCTATATCTTTATGTTTTATCACTTGCAGTAGATTTTATCTCTATTAATCAAAATTCATAATTTTATGCTCTGACTTCCTTTAGTGATGAAATGACTGTGTTTTCCTATGTTTTATGAATGATTTGCCTCTGTTAAAGACCTCTATCTGCCTCAACTTCCATGTGAAGAAACTTTGTCACTGGAAATAATGGTTTTTAACTCCATAAGCCCAATTGTAGCAAGTATGCATTCTTTTCAACCTGAAAACATAAAAAACAAGTTATAATTCCCATAGAGTTAGCCATCTAGTACTATCATCATTCAATATCTTAAAACCCCCTTGAGAGAAACCTCTCAAACTAAAGAGGCTAAGCTTCAGTTAGAGGTGGTTTGAAATAGTTACATTGAGTTGTTTGATAAGCAGCCAATCAAGTACAAGATAGAAAAGTCCAAAGAATTTCTTAGTAGGATAGAAAATTCGTAGTCAAAATCCTCAACATATCTTAGTTGAGCTGCTCCTGGTAGAGGCTTAATATGGGCAAGAATGGAATCATATACTTTATTAAATCTCTTGGAGAAATTTTGGATAGTTTCATCTACATCTCTTTCCAAACTATTGTACTCAGTGAGGGCTTGCAGAGGGTTTGTTCTATTTCCCCACTTTCTCAAAAAGATATCTTCAAACTCATTCCAATTATGCAGGCTTCCTAGAGTAAGGGATTTGAACCACTTTCTGACCTCACCAGTGAAACTCTATGCAAAAATCCTCATTTTCACATCTTCATGGTCAACATCCTCCCTGTATATGAAGTCATTAAACTAGTCTGCATGTTCTTCAGCTGTAATTTCTTCATCACTACCCCAAGTTTTGATTCTAGCAGAATATTTTCTTGGAAAGGTATTAACGACAGCTAGGATAACACATGGAGCATACCTAACAGGTGCAATAGTAGGTGGAGGTGGAACATTTCCAGCCATGATGACAGGGGCTATAGTATTTTTAGGGACAAAAGTAGTAGAAGAAGAGGCACTGTTAGGAGGAGGTGTGACTGGTCTTTGTAGTCTAGTTACAAGTGAACTCCAGTTAGGTAAAGGAAAACCATATTTTATTCTTAACAATATATCAAATGGGTCTAATTCCTTCAAATTATCTAAATATTCTCTCTCTAACAATAACTCTGATGTGACTGGCCCTTGGAATTATTTTTTATCTTTTTGGGTCACTAAGGCTCAGGTATCAATACCTCTTATTTGTAGGTGTAAAACAATCTCAGTCAATTATTTTTCATTTTCAGACCTAAACAAGACTTCCTGAATTTTATCATCAAAATTTTTATCTTTAGGACTTCTTAAAACTTCAGAGGACAAAGCTCTTTTGTGTAATGGAGTACCTGACTATGAAGAGTTGCCTTGAATGCCTTTGGAAATTGTGTTTGGATTATCCACTATAGAAGGTGGGTTAGGATCTGGATTGCTCCTCGTGTATCTCCTTTTCGAAGCTACCTTTTAACATGAGAATTTTGAATGGAGTCACCAACATCGTTGCAGCATTGAATAGATTATGAGCTCCTGCTACCTTCAAGAGTTCAGCTTCAAAATTTCTAAAAACTTATATCTTCAGAATCCCAGCAGATGCACCAAAATGTTATCAAAAAATTGTATTTGATTGGCCTCTTATCAAACAACTCAGTCTACTTGTTTCAAACCACTTCTAACTGAAGCTTAGCCTATTCAATTTGAGAAGGCTCTCTCAAGGGGGTTTTATGATATTGAATGATGATTTTACTATATGGCTAAATCTATGGTAATTTAACTTGTTTTTTATGTTTACATGCTGAAAATAATGCAAGCTTGCTACCATTGGGCTTATGAAGTCAACAATCAATATTTTTAGTGACAAAGGTTCTTCACATGGAAGCTGAGGCGGATAGAGGTCTTTAACTGAGGCAACTCATTCATAAAACATAGGAAAACATAGTCATTTCATCACTAAAGGAAGTCAAAGCATAAAATTATGAATTTTGGGTAATAGAGATAAAATATAATGCAAGTGATAAAACATAAAGATATAGATCAATAAGACATCAAAAACGTCATGAGAATCCTAGTTCTGTCAAGAAGAATATCACTTTGTATTACTGATATTGGTCAAAAACATAAAAGCAACATTTTGGTGCAAATGTTCTCCAACCCTTTACTACTTCGATGCTTTATGTTTAAATAGACATTCTTTACAACAAGGATGATCTACCTGGTGGCTAGATCATCGAATTCTCCTATTACACCTATCATAACTCAAATACATAACTGACAGCTACATCTTAAAGAAACCATTTCCTAATAGGAATCTAACTCCTATTTATTAAATTTCTCTTATCCTATATGTGAAAAAGTTACAGGATGGTTACAAAATAAATATCACATGCTCGAGAGACACATGATCAAATTCACCTCCACTTTACATATTTAAAACATCCCTAGATTTGTGGATCATGACCCTGTTTTTTAGGAAAAGATGACCCTTATGTTCAAGGTTGTTTTGGCTAATGACCTGTCTTCATGGCACTCCCTTTGAGTCATAAATATCTGATAATAAGCTCCATTGACACGTTGGAGGTATCCAGATGGCTAAAACTTCCTTTAATATGTTAAAAAACCTTCAATAATTACTCACTACAAAAGCATGACAGTTTCATAGTGAGTTTTGGTAGCATGGGAAAATATCTTTTGCATCCATTTACTTCACTCCTTTGTTGTTCCAACATGTTAATCAAGTCATGACACCTTACCACCATGAATCCCCCTTCTTGAATCATGCAAAAATTGACTTTAAAAGAAAAAAGGTTTGTACAGGTTTTCTCGTAGCGTATTCCTAGCTTTAAGCTTGAGGAACACTAGGAAACTGTGTAAAAACCTTGAAATTGCCCCTTTCAAAATTGTCTTCAAAAATTGACCTCCAGCTGCAAAATTTTGATTTTCTACATGTAATGAACCTTCTAAGGCATATTCAATCTCAACTTATTCCTCCTGTGGTGTTTCTTCCTCATTAAAAATCAATTGAGCTATAGGCTCTTCTACCACTGCCATCTTTAAACCTTTATTTTCCAACTCTTCATGAATCAGATCCAATTGCTCCTAAAGATCTTTGACTTGGTCCTTCAATGTCATGTTCTTGGACTGCAAGTGTAGGTTTACCTTTTTGATGTACTTGAGCTCTCTTCTTAGTGGCTGAGTCCACTTTATCAGTTTTTCTGTATTGTCCAAGGTCTTTGAGAAACTTGTGACTTGATCTTCCCAGATCTTCCTCATTTGTTCAAACTGAACCCTTTCAACTCTATGCTTATTTTCCTCGTTCCTCAAGAATGATATATCTTCACTTGCCTCTTTCAGTGATTTACTATTTACCCTTCTTTTGTTTTATCACCAACTCCACTTTTGTAGGTGAGGATAGGTATATGATACTTGTTGGTGGCTGAGCAGTTTCACTGACCGTATCACTCTCTTTGCTACTTTCCATGACCTTTCTTTCATGTCTGGTCATTGGATTTCTAGGTTGAAATACGAAACCAGAATCAACACATACAAACTCTAACTTTTTAGCTATGTTGCCTTTCTTTAGCTTTCTTCCTCCATCTTCAACATATTCATCTTGGACAATGGGAGTTTCTTCAATATCAATTGCATGCAAGATGTCTTCTAAGTTACCCTTAACCACTATTTGGCTCCTAGTAACTCTTTTGCTGCCATGTTTGCTAACTGTTGGCTTCTGTTTTTCAGGTGTGGTTTTAGGTGTTTGAATATTCTACAAAGACTCTGTCTCTATGCTCATTGATTCTAGTAGGGATGATCTATTCCCTTCTTCAATTTCCTCTGCCACTTTTGGTGATGAGATACTTCTAGGTTTGGGAACTCTTTTAGGAGTGACAACATCAACTTCAAAACCACTCTTGAATAGAAAGGATGTCCAATCTCTGCCTAATCTATTTAACTCCTCTAAGACCAACAAATTAATCAAACCATGATGAAAGAGAGAGGTTTCATTTTCTTCTGTTTTAACTTGGACCATATCTGACATTTTACCTAGACTTATGTATAAGTAAAAGGGAAAGTCAAGGGACATCTTACCCAAAAAATGTAGCAGAAGCATAAGGTGGTAGGAGTAAACCATGTGAAAGCTTCCTTCACATGTGAAATACTTCTAAATGATCATCAACAACTTTGAAAAGTTTCCTTTCATGTAACTCCTTGGGATATCATTTGTGAGATCAATTTCACTATGCTTTGGCTTGATGAATTCTTTGCAGTCCTACACGGTGAATTTGATGCCTTTAAACCACTGTTCCCCTCCTCTAGGGATTCCTATTGCTGCTGCAATGATGTCTGGTGTTACTGTGAGGTTTAGGATTCCCACTTTTGAAGCTGGTCCAGTTAAAATTTTAGAAAAATCCTTAGAAGCTTGTAGATGAAAACCATGCAGCCTTCGACAGAATTGCAAACAACCTGTTCTTCTGAATACCTGCATGGTAGTTGGGTCTTTATTTATAAAATTCATGTCCATGGGCTCATACCTATGGTAGTGACCACCTTTGTTGGTTTTCTTCCTTGTAGCCATCATGGTTTTATATCTTCTCATTATCGCTTGATTAATGACACCCACAACCTTTGGAAATGCAAACAACGTGCTTGGCTCGATGAAGCAGATCTCCAAAAATAAAATAGCATGTAAAGACAAAGTGGAGAATGAAAAAATGACTAATTGGGTAACCTTTTATGGTTTCGATGACAACTCACACCATAATCATGACACATGCATGCTAAAAACAGTAATGATGACCTCAGCCATGACCTTGTACTTTTGAATTGACCCTAACAAACTCGAATGACATCCACTATAAATCCTCTAATCATGAACTGACACTTTGCATCGGATTTGAAAAGACAGTTCGGATTTGAAAATACATACAGAAAAATTGTTTTTCGTACCATAGCTAGTTCATTCTCTAACAGTTTCGCTACAAAACTATTAGGCAGTTTCATAGCGAAAATTTATGTTTCTCAGTGTAAAACGCTACGAAAAGAGGTAAAACTGGATAAATTATCCTTTTTCAAATTTAAACACTTGGGAAATGAAAAATGAAAACTAATTATGACCGATGGGACATGACATGACCTGAATGGAGATGGATTGAGATAAAATGAAGGTGGTCTTGAACCTTAGGATAGGTTAAATATGTAAAAAATGAAATTTTCCTATACCAACTTGAAAGGCTTAAGGAAACCTTTTACAAATGAACTCTATGACCATGTCAAATAATGTTTCACATTTTTCTGAGTGATAACAAACGTGATCAAGCCCCATCTTATATAAATGTCCTGTAATAAATTGATAGTATGTTGCTCTAAAATCTAAATGTTTTCTTCTTCACCATAGTGTAATCAAATGATAACTAACATGTAGCAAGAAAGGCAATAATCTCTTGTAAATAGTCAGGGACAAATTTGATGTGGAACAAATGAGAATTTGGAAACTAATCATCGATCGATCCCTTTGACTCTCCTGACTGCAACTTGGACAAATGATATGGCCCCAAATTTCACCATCGCGGCTTGATAATTACTTCAGATTTGAACTCTTTGAATAGAAGAAACCACCAAAAAATTCTTCCTTCAATCACATTATTATTAACTAAATACTTCCACGCTGAGTGGTTTGTGAAAAAATTGAATGAGCCTCCCAGCAGGTAATGTTAGAACTTCTGGAGAGATTACATGATCGCCAAAGCTTCGTATTTTGTGGTAGTATAATTATTCTCCACATTGGAAAAAATTATTCTTACAAAATAGATAGGATGGTCCAAGTTTCCTTCACCTAGTTGCGTTAAGATAGTGCGCAAAGGGATCTTGGATGCATCAACATGGACATGGAATTGCTTAGTCCAATCAGGATAAACTAAATAGGTGCACTTGCAAGCTTCTCCTTCAATGTATCAAATGAAACGTCACATTTGGTGGACCACATAAAGTGATCATATTTCTTAAGGAGCCTCTCAAGAAGGGATGTAATTGAAGCATAACTTCGTATGAGTATGTGATAATAATTTTTATGTCCCAAAGTGGAATAGAACTGTCGAACCGAGGTGGGAGGTGGCATATTCAATATCACCAAAACTTTAGTATGATCCACACACACTCCCTCCTTGCAAGTAATATGCCCCAATAATGATCCAAAAGGCACAAAAAAAATTCATTTCATTAGGTTCAATGATATTTGGAGTTGCATGCACCTGCCAAACATAACCCTCAAGAAGCTAGGGTGATTCTTGAGCCAACTATAAACATTCCAATCATTGATGTAAAATTCCAAGAAATTGTGTGTATATTCACGGAAAGTAGTAATAACAATTCATGAGAAGACAACTTGAGAATTATTCAATCCAAAAGGCATAAATTTATATGCATAGTTTCCCCCATTCAGTGGTGAATATGGTATACTTATTATCTTGCTCTGTGATGCGTACTTGATGATATCCTGAGAATCCATCAGTAAAATAGTAAGCTTTATTTCCCCCGAGATTTTTCAAGACTTCATCGCTGAAAGGGGTTGAAAATTGATCATGCACACATGTATTATTGAGACTACGATAATCAACACACACCCAGATTTCATCTGAATCCTTCTTATCCTGGATGACAATGGGACTTCTCCATTCAACTTCATCAATAGGGAATATAAGGCCAAAAATTAACATTTTTTCAATTTATTTCTTAACTTTATCCTTGACTCACAGATGCACCCTGTAAGGTTGATGCTTAATCGATTTTTCATCTAGATTCAGTGCTATTTTCATTTCTCCGAGATCACCTTTAATTCCTTTCAATTATGAGACAGAACAGGGGAATATATCCTCATATTCTTTGAGTGCGTTGAATATTTCCTGCGTGGTATGGTCATCCCAATAGTCCCCAATAGAAGAAATCTTAGGTTTCTCTTCGGTCCCAATATTAATATTCTTAAACTTAAGTGGTTGCAAATGTGGAGAATCATGTGTCAGATCTTCTTTAATTTTTCGTTCCCCTTCACAATCTATAAACGATAAATGTCTTAACTCCTGTAAATCGTCATCTGGGTCTTTTTAAACTTTACTGCAAACAACAACTTCATGAAACCCTGAGTCATACTTATGCACAAAGTATCCATACATCGTGCATTCTTCTAGTGCATCCTCACCTAAAAACAAGACTCCACTAATATCTCTAAGAGATTTAACCATCTATTCATCAACATTAGAAGAAGAAAAGTCTTTACAAAATTGAGTTGTCAATACATCCCAATCTATTGTATGACATTTTAGATCCTCCTCCAAATACCAATCTTGCGGAATATTTCCCAGAGAATGAATAAAGAGATGCGGCCACATTTCAACTGCTAGGCCATCAACCCTCAATATAGAAGAATGCGCAACATGGTCTTGCAGAGAAGTATGACCATTATAAATAGGAATGTTGTTTGAAAGCTCATTTAGTGGAGAAAATCGATATAACAAAATAGCCTTAATGATGCTCCATTCTTGTAGCTCATCTCAGTGAGGTGTCCATGACCTTGTGGGAGTCACTTGTGAAACAACACTCATTACAGGGATATTATGGCATTCTTCTATGCAAGAATAGATTTATTTGATAAATTTTACAACATAATTAGTACCATTGAAGATAGCATACTGACGTACCTCAATACTAATCGAGTGGACACATCGAACAATAGCATAATGTTGGGAGTGGATTTCATAAGTGCCTTGTTGCAAAGATTCCATATAAACCTCAAAGCCAACTTTAGTACTTTGGATACTCTACCAATTGATAGATCCAAATGTTGAGGAGTTAATGTAATATTCTCAATTCCTAACAGTCAATTGATATAATTTGTCCACTAAATTAGGGGATTCAACATCAACCACATGTTCTGTAAATATCAGGCCCTGATAAGGATCAAGAGGTTGTATAATGTGCATAACATCCACTTCAAAAGTCATAGTCTCCCTCTTTACATCAATGAATGCATAATTATCAAAAGCCGAGTTAATGCCCAATAAAGCCAGGTATGGATCTTTATTTCCAATAATATCAATAACTTCAAAATTTTCATAATTTTTAACACCAGCTATATCAACCTCAACATCTTCTAATCTACCAATAGGAAGAATGCAGTATTGGTATTCCATCCACAACTGAATAGGGGAATATACCAAATTGGGTTTTCCGAGATCCTCCCATGTTTTTCTTAGAAAACGATTAACATCCGACATAAAATACATCATGGATTCCTTGATTTAAAACCCTGCAATATGAGCATCTACCCATAAATCCCTTCCATTTATCTTCTTATTCCACTGTACCTGCCTGGAATGTCTCTTAGGTAGGTTGGTAGAAATCAATTCCTCAAAGAACACATCGTCCTTAACAATAGTCTTCAACATTTTTCATAATTGACCAACGAGCTGGTCATAATTCATAATGTGTAAGAATAACTTAAATTAATACTTATATGTTGGGAAGGTTCTGCGAAATTATTCTTCACACGAGCCTTTACATGCTTGTACAATTCACTGTGAGATCCTTCTGAAGACATTAACTGATGGAAAATTTCGGTTGCATCCCTATAATACTCCTTTTTTCCATTTAGGTCATATGATTTCCTTGGACATGCAGGTTTTATAGCAGCTGGTTAATAAGGAGTTCCAATATCAGCTCTTGTCTTCTTTCCTCCTCTTGTGACAATATTGATATTTGGTTGCATTGAAGGACTAGGATCTCGGGGTTCTGCAAAAACTAAATTAGCTCCTTTAGCCCAGTTTCACTCCCCCTAATGAGTGATAAGTTCAGGGTAGTATTTAGTTGCATGTGTATTTACTCTAAAGTATGAACACCATAGTCTTCGTAGAAAAGGACTTTCCCTCGCCACATGGCCTTCCTGATCACAGTTATAGCACCTAATTGGGCCTCTTCTGCTTTTCCTTCCTCCCCTCGTAGCTCCTCCTACTCGCCCTCGAGGAGTCTCATTAAAACATAAAGAAAAATAATCAAGGAAATTTGATAGAGAATCTAAGGAACAACATTGATACATATGGTGATTGGGTGATCCACAAAAATCACAAAAAAAGCTATTTGGAACATAGGAACGCTTCAACAAATATCACAATAATCAGTTGCAGACATACCTTAAGGGCTACAAAATGATTAATTGCGTATGACCCTAAAAATGAAGAGAAGAGGATATTTTTGCAACATCAGGAGACTGTAGTGGTAGAGGTCCCATACGAGCACTACACGATCCTGGCCCTGTCAATTGTAGGAACTACGTAACATGATGCCCCTCAACCTGACAATGGGTACACCAAACACGAGGTCTCATAGGATGTAAAGGTGGTAGATATTTTATCCTATCTATCAATTCAACAATTTGATTATGGAGGCCCACAATAGCAGAAGTTGTTGAAGGCCCGCTGACTCTATAATATCGTGGATAACCAACCATAGCCTATATTTCCATTTCTTTCTCCAAAGAATCTTGAAGCATGTTGAGCTTCTACTGAGATAGTGAAATACAAGTCATTGGTAACAAAGTATTGATAAAACAATCTCTCTTTTCATGGGGATTAATAGGATAATATAATTTACTTATAGCATCTTTAAATCGCTGCATACAATGCTAAGCATATTCCCCTTCTCATTGGTGACTATCCAAAAATTCCTCCAGTCCTTGTTTATTCAATTGTGGTAGCTTAAAATCTTGAATATATTCTTTTTTAACCATCTCTATACCAGTGTTGAGGTTAACATTGATCCATTTTATGAACCGTCCGGAACCCATAAGAAGTTCGTCGATTGTGTTGAAGAAACAAGTATGAACTGTCGGGAACATGATTGAGAACAACTAGCTGAACTTGGTTGACAAAAACAACTAAAAATACTTTTACATTTAAGCGATAACTGAACTTTAATAAACTTGAATACCTTTGATAGGAGAAAATCCAGACTTTGATATAGCAGCAGGGGAAGTTCAGGGAGAGGAGGAGTCGTACTGCTGGGATGTGGAGTTCTACATTCAAGTACTGATTCATCCCAAAATAACATCCGCCTCATCATGAAATTCAAATTATCTTCTACCATAGTATCTTCATTTGGTATTCTAGTCAATCGAGAATCTAGCTCAGTTATCCAGAATCCTTCCATCTCCTCGTGCATCAGAGTAACCACTTCTGATCCTTCCATTCCACTTCAAGTTCTTCTTCCAATGGGTACTCCTATTTCTCTAGAAAAAGAAAATCCCCCCCTTACTCTCATTCCACAACTCTAGAGTCTCGATTTATTTCTTATGCATTTTCAAACTCCTTAAAACATCACCTATGCATTGAAGTTCCCTTCTTCTATCCCTAAGTTCCTATAACTTCATTTTATGCCACTCTTCAGCTATTCTTGCCCTCCATAATGCTCTAGAGTCTCTTACCTTTCACAAATATTCTTGATTCATTATAATGTGTTCCACATCCTCCACCATCGACTATACATTACTTTCCCCTAATCTAATCCCCTAGTATGAATAACTTAAGCTTCCATTTCACCTAGTTGAAACTCCAACAAGACGTCTTCAACCAATAATACTTTTATCCAAAGTGGGATTTCTTTTGGCAACCTTCCTCGTATTCAAAATTTGAATATATCTTTTGCGTGGGAGAAATATTGATGATTTTTAGTCTCAAATTCAATTATATAGCCTTCAAGATTCACGTAAACCCAAAATTTGACACCTCTCATCAGTTTGTATCCAACCTATGAAAATCGGCCAGATCGGCTAGAGTCCAATTTCTGTGCAACCTTGGTTTTACTGCAACCCTCGATTTATGGTGAAATCGAGTCAACCAATTTTATAACTTCTTGGGGAATTCGCACTAAAACATCTCTTACTAATCATAGGAAGACTCAACATACAATGTTTCTTCTTTGACCCAATTCAAATCCTTCTGTCTTAGCTTTTCCTGTTGCAAAATAAAGTAATTAACCCTCTCATGCCACCATTTTTGGTTATGCCAATGAATATACAATGGAAACATGATCTAAATCCCCTTAAGAAACTGAAGTTCCTGGAAACGAAACCATTTGTTGATGGAAAAGTTTGATTTGAGTTTGACCCAAGGCTTGAACAAGGGTGCCAACAAAAAGGCCTGAATAGTCTAGCACTTCGCTAGAATTTTCACTTCTTTGGAACAAAGGAGCCTCTCATCCAAGGTGAGCTAGAACCATGAAAGGATGTAGGGTATTTAGATATGATTAATTAAGAAAATTTTCAAACTATTACCACATTCATTCTCAACCATTCAAATCATGCACTTAATGAAAATAGACATATGCAAAAAAATTTAAAAGGGCCCATAAAATACACAATTGAATATTATAATTTCCATCCTCCATATATTGTTAAGAAATAGATTTCAATTACATTATATCATCTCCATTACAACTTGCAACAATTACAGGCTTGTGCGTGGATATCAAAACCAAGAAAATATATATAAGAAAAACATTAGAAGCTCAAATCTCAAATATCACATAACACTAAACAGTGCAACACAATTCCAACACATACATGCATTGTCTATATTCCCATCTTGATCTGAACTATACAACACTGTATAAAATTGTTTCTCACTCCATTTTGTCTTATTTTATAGCGACGCTCGCTTGATCTAGTATTCAATACCTTGCTCACTTGATCCACATTTTTCCAATACCTAGGGCCATTACCTTGGTACTCTGATGATTATATCAAAGTCAGCTCCTAGTTCTTCGACATTCTCCCTTATTTTCTTATGCGTAAGTTCCAAAACATTTCATTGCCGCTTTGATTTTCTGGTGCTCTGTTTCTAGAAGTTTTGTCCAAAACATCCTTCGCAACTGCTATTCCTTAAAAAATGAAGGACCCAACACAACTTATTGGCTATCTATGTGCATGCACGTCTTTATGGACATATGCTTACATAAGATTTACAAGTAGTGATCCAACTCAAAAAGTTGGTGGCAATGTTGAGGATGATATCCTTTTCTAACTATTGCAGCCTAAACTTTCCCTAAGAAATGTAAGAATCCTTTCATTTTAAGCAGTCCTTGAGGTCTTTGACAAGTTCCGAAGAACTATTGACTACAACCTAGTGAGCATGAGTTCATTCTTGGCATGCAGATCAATGAGCGGTGTCGATCTATCAAGGTTATTTTTGTATTTAAAAATTGTTGTGGATTTTATAGGAGCTTCTTAGACCTAATATCAGGAGGATATTACTGGTAAAGGCTATTAAATTGTAAGGTCCATGTGGGGCCATTGGTCTAGATCATATGGGTAGAAAAAGCACTACAACCAATTTTGGAAGGAATCCATGCTCGTTGGCACTGCCATGGAGTTACTTGCATATTTAATTGATAACCAAACCCTACAAAACTATACCATTAGCTGGAAGAATAGCTAGATATGGAAGCCCCTTAATGGTTCTCCCAGATTCTGCCTTATCTTTATAGTGTGCTAGAGTGTAGCTTGACTGAGACAGTTTCTTGGACTGTCCATCATGGACCAATCAGAGGTAGTTGGGTAGAGGAAGGACCAAACATTCCCCGTTGCGATGCCCCTTCCCCATGACATCATTGGAAAAAGTGGCGGGGTGGCAAAATTCTCTGAACCATCAAATTAGGTGGTGGAGATGTGGTTCGTTAGATGAGAGGCTGAAACTTTGAGTCGTAACCATGATTGCACCTCTCTTAAAAGGGGTTAATGGGTGTTCAATTCCTGGTGTCACAAACTATAGATTAGGATGCCAAGGGAGGAGATCCATCATATCGATTGATGTGCAACAACCCAGAGATGGTGACGTGGAGGTAGGGACCAAAAGGTCTAAAAGGCAGGGATTATTAACCATGGAATGACTAATAATGGATGGTAATAGTGTTAATTAAACTTAATTAAATGATTATCTATGTAGAAAAAACCATTATATATATACAATAGAGAAAAGGGGAGGGGGGAAGAGGGGAAAACATATAATTAACTATATTTAAATTGTACACCACTCCATTAACATAATCAAAGAAGTTGGATCATTAGTGATACATTTTACAATTAAGTGGAAATAGTGGGAGGGTGTGTTACAGGTTGTTGAGAAATGTAACTAGTTTCAGACTTCATAATTGTTGGAATAATTTTAGTATGTATCCTATGTAACAAGCAAGAAAAATAAAAGAAAACTATTATTATTAAAGCATGGGTTTCATACTCATTATTTATGGTATTTCAGATCAAAGCATGTTATTCGTGCTTCTAGGTTTTATATTAGGTTTTAGGATTTATTGTCATGATTCAAAGGATTCAATGCCATGTTTATAAGACCCTTTTGGGAAATTTGTAATTGTAAAAAGAATTATTTTTTAGTCTAGAAAGTCTTGAAGTCTCAAAGAGTAAAATTCAGCCATGGGATCCTTGAGTCAACCTAAAGGAGGGAATTTGACCCATTAAGAAGACTATATATAGAGAAATTCAACTTCATTTTGGGACACACATTCACACTAGTTCAATCTACAACAAAGAGTTTAATCTATAGCTAGGAGAGGTAGAATAAGGAAAGCGAATATCTGGAAGAAGATGGGAGGAAATCATATATATTTTTTGGGTTATATCTCTCTCACATGAGTGAAGAAGCTACGTTTTTTTGTGGCAAAAAAGAGGCCAAAGTTACATGTTTGATTTTTTGGGGAGCGAAGTTGTTGTTAGGAGCGGAATTGTAGGAACAAGTTGTTGGAATGAGATAAATCCTTTTCTTGACCGTGTCGACGTTGGGGGTAGCTAGTTTTCTGTAGAAAGGTCTCAAAAGGAAGATATATTAGGGTTTCTACAGTAGTTTCTGGGAAACAATTACTATAGTCAAAATTGTCAAGTCAAGTAGCTCGGAAGTTGCTGGCAGGTCAAAGTTTCAATGAATAAGTAGAAAGGTTTAGAGGAAGGGACGACTTGGTACTAAGAGAAGGACTTGGTCTAAGGATTGGGTCATTGTATCTCATTTGAAGTGGATTGTAAGAAGAGAAGAGTTTTTGGGTTTTCCCCTTGGAGGAGTTTTTCCCTGACTAAGAGCCTAAATTTGTGTCCTCTTTTGTTGTTATTGTTTCTTGATATTTTTTTATGAAAATATATAACTAAAGAACAAAATAAGTTAACTAAATATCATAAGAAAGTATCAAGGATAAAGAAAATAAGTTATAATGAGCTGCCACTTTATATTTTCTAACATGGTATCAGAGCTAAGGTGAGCAAGGAAGGTAGCTGAAAGGACACTAGAAGAAGTAACTTGTCAAGGAGAAGGGAGAAAGGAAACTCTCAAATCTTGTAGAAGAAAACTACAAGGAAGACTATCGCTTGAAGGAATTTAGTTCGATACTCATTGGTAGAAGACTTGCTTATCTATGGTTTTTACATTGAAGAATATCAAGGACTACATCAAATATCGCAAGAAGAATTCTATTTTGAAGACATTAATCTTGGAAGTTGTTGGTGGAAGAATCCTAGGTAACATATTTCAAGGAAGTCTTCTAAAAATGTCTTGAAGACATCCAGAGGGTCAGAGACATCATCAATAGAAATTTTGGTATTAAAGTAAGTAATTTATGGTTTCATAATGGCTGGATATTCAATTAGTGTAAGTTCTTTCTGTAAGGAGAGAAACAAGATCATTGGGGCAATATATATCTAGCATGGAGGAAGAGGATTGACTTGATACTATCATAACAAGAAGTGATGGAATATGTCATTGGAAACGTTACTAAAATAGAAAAATAAAGGACACAAGAACTATCTAAGTACAAGAATGGGGAAGTAAGGGCACAAAGGTTCATAAGAAAATCAATTAAGGATTTTCTTGTTCCATTTGTGGCAAAAGACTTCTAAAGAAATGTTTATGGCTACGTTGTGCTGTGGCATTGTGGTCTAAAAAGTCTCTTTCAATATATTTATATATATATATATATATATATATATATATATATATATATATATGTATATATATATATATATATATATATATATATATATATATATATATATATATATATATATATATATATATATATATATATAATGAATAAATAAAAATATGGGGATATGGCATCCTTCCCCATGAGAGTCTCTCATTTAAGATACCATTTTCAAGGAATATGGGAACCGATCACTAATTCACAAGTCACCATATGTAGTCTAAATGCATTTCAACTATAATGGAGAAAAATTGCAACAAGTATCTAATCCAAGAAATATTCAACTCCATTTGATGAGTTGTGGGCTCAATGCATATTGGAAGAGTCAAGGATCAATGTCAAATATGATATTCGATCTGATGAGAAAACTCAAGCCTTTATAGCATGAATCAAGAAGATGACAAAGGTAAAGTTTGGAAAGTCCAAGAATAAAGATATGTCCAATATTCAATGCTTCAAGTGCCAAGAGTTTGGAAATTACAAGAGGGATTTTCCAAATCAACTCAACAGTAAGAGAATGGATAGGAGTGAAGCTCATGTAGCCGAAGTAGTGGGAGAACCTGAGAAGAAAGAGAATAAGGAAGGAGTGAATGATATTTAATACTAAAGAAGGTTCACTATATTGTAAGTTCTTTATGAATGTTCTCTTTTAGATGATATGTTTTGGATAAGAATCATAGGATAGAAGCATATGATGGTAGTATGTTTGGAATTTATATGATTATGTTTCTTAGTAGAGATCATCTAGGGTAGAATGTTGGACCATTTTGGATAGTGCTCATCTATATATTAACTAGAATTATGTTAGAGGTTGTCATCTTTCTGAAATGGATCATCAAGGTCCGAGAAGGACCATCATTACAAAAGTCCTTGGGAAAATAATAATGACTAGAATAATATGTATTCTATATAATTTGGAAAACATGCTAGTAAAAAGTGATGAAGGATTGTAATGGGTCCGGATAAATACCTTTTGTGAATTATATATATATAGCTATATGATTGGATGTAAGCATATGAATGGATATTGAAAGGTAAACTTTGGATAAGATTCATATATATGAGGATCTTGTGGAATAAATTTGGTTATACTAGATATGCTCAAGTATTTATGATGTTGGAAAAGAATAGGATTTGCCTTACTTAAGAGTGAAAAAAAAATTAGGACTTTCTCTAGAATATGCATTGATTAAAATCTAGTATAATCTTTGGAAGAAAAGATGTAACTTCGTAATCAAGTTCGATCCTTTGGCACTTTGATCCAAGAAGGATAAAGTAAGAGGCACTGGTCGATGAGGACAATGATGGTAGGAGAAGGTCACCATGGTGAGGTAAGTCTATTTCATTTATGGTTTGGTTATCTGGATAAAATGTTATTTTTAGCTACGGAGAAAAGGATGTTGCAGGTTTGCATGATGACAGTTGAGGTAAGTTCAACTGTATGGAGGATAAATGTTGAGGAAAGTTCAATATCTGGTGTCTAGAGACTATCAAGACAAGATTATTCCATATTGGATTTAAAGGGTAGTTGTGTGAGAAGATAACATGAAAGTAAAATAAGATCGTTTTCATGAAGAAGCCATGATCAAGCTTGAAGATTGAGAAGGCTCGATGCAATGCATTCGCGTTGAAGAAAGTGATGAGCAAGAAAGATAGCCTAGATTCTGTCATAAGAAAAAAGAGTAGATATGGTTCCGTGATACCTCGAAGAGAAGCAGACTTGATTACAGAGATGTGAAGGGAAGAGGGAGCCATTTATCTATGGAGAACTAGTAGTTAATACTGTGATGAAGACAAGCTATAATACTTGTGGTATTTAATTTTTATATAAGGAAGGAATTCTAGAATATCCTCTTCTTCTAAGAGGGAGAAAAATAAGTCTCCTTGAGTAAGCATCATGGATCCATTCTTAAGATTTAGGGAGAATAGGGATGTACTCTCTAGTTTGACAGGGAGTGATATTTGATATCACATGTGAATTCTCTTCTTTAGGTGGTGAAGAAAGAAATAAAGAGGATTGGATAAGAATATGTGGTTTCCTTTAGGATATAACTTCCAAGAAAGGAAAGGGATCGACACTCTTTGAAGATGGGACAAGAGGCCAACATAAGAGTGGTTGAAGAGGACCAATATTATTTGAGGACTCAGCTATGGGGATCTAAGATATGAATATTCCTAAAAGGACATACCTTGTGGACATCCATATGGGGTACGCACCTTAGAGAGTTAGTTCAGTATCACACATAAATCCTCCCAACATAATGCTCTTGAATTAAAGAAGATCTTGTACAGTTAGGTCTCAGGGACAATGTTGATCATAATGATGATGCTTATAGTATGGCCTATAAATTTCACTCTTCTTGAGAACTCTTTATTTTGATATGTAATGTTGTGTTGGTTGTAAAATTATGAATACCTACCTAGTTAAGAGGGAGTGTTGAGAAATGTAACTATTTTCGGACTTCTTAATTCTTGTAATCATTTTAATATGTATCCTATGTAACAAAAAATAAAAAGAGAATAAATTTATTATTTTTAAAGCAGGGGTTTGATGCTCATTATTGATGGTATTTAAGGTAAAATCATGTTCTTCATGCTTCTAGGCTTTGTTAGCTCTTACAATGTTAGGTCCCTATATTACTAGTATAGTCCCTTATTGTTGTTAGTGTAACCCCCTTATTGTTATTATTGTACCCTTGTAACCCCCATATTGTTATTATTGTGCCCTTAAATTATTATTGTTAGGTCGGATATGATTACATTGTGGCCCCACTTGGATTACATTGGGCCCCATGGAATCCTATATATACAAAGGAGGTTTTGTAATTTGTATCATCCAAGAATTGTTCACTCATGTAATGTATTGGAGGTTTCCCCCTCAAATTGGCTTATTTCTAAGGTGTTGATATCTCTTTTCTTCTATTTTTGGAGCTGGTCTCACAAAATTTGGTATCACAGCTTTGGATTATAGGGTTTCGCTACTCCAAACAGGTCATCGTGGCATTTTCGCTATAACATTTTTTATACGAAGTTTCAGAAGCTGAAATTTTTAGGGTGCGAAGCTGAAATCCTGAGGAACATCGTCAAAAAATTTCAGAGCTTGGTTCACAATATTTTCGGAGATATGATTTGTGGAAGTTAGGTATATTTGCGGGCTCCTCAATTTAATCTAAACAGGTCATCGTGGAATTTGCGCTATAAATTTTTTTCTATGAAGGTTCAGAATCTGAAATTTTTAGGGCGCAAAGCTGAAATCCTAAAGAAACACATCGCAAAATTTCAGAGCATGGTTCACAATAGTTTCAGAGATATTATCTATGGAAGGTAGTGCTTTTTCAGGCTCTTGAATTTCATCTCAAAGAGGTGATTGTCGAAAAATATTTATAACTCTCTCTCTGAGCATCGGATTGGAGTGTCATAAAAATTGGCCACAATTATGCATACTTTAGTTTCTTCGCTATCAATTTTAGAGCTAAAAGACAAAACTATGACACGTTTCAAGTCGTACAAATTCGATCTAGTGAAACAGTCCATACTTAGGTCATTGTGGGAGATTGGACATAACTTTACCTTGAAGAATCCAAATCAGCTTAGACCTATGGAATTCAAAAGAGGATTCAGAAGGCTACTGTAGTGCCAAATTTTAGATACTAAATAGTTGTAACCATAGAAATAATCCAATTTAAATATTGAGATCTTCAAAAGCAAGAAAAAGGTGTGTAATTTTTTCTGAATTGCATAAGTCTTGTTTGAAGAATAAATTTGAATTGATTCCAAGGGCATATTGTAAAATAGATATCAGCATTGGGTTCTTAAAAATGCCCTGTAAAAATAATTCAACACCCATTAAGCCTTCAGAAAGCTCTACCATGACTCATGAAGATGAAGAATTGCAACATGATCTATCAAAATTACAAGTGCAATTTCACCAAATTTCGCTCTCGCAAAGAGCATCAAAAAATGAAATAGAAGTTTTGAAGAAAGGTGTGGAAGTGAAGATAGATGGTTTGAACAAAGGCGTGGAAGCTAAGATGGATGGAGTGGAAGCTAAGATGGATGGCATGGAAGCTAGCATGGAAGCTAAGATGGATGACATGAAAGACAACATGGTAAACATGAAGAATGATCTAAAAGTAGACATGGAAGGTTTGACAAAGTTGATACAAAAAATGTTTCCTAATGGTGAAAAGATAGTAGAAGAACCTCATGATGAGAACAAAATCAATGTTAATCATGATTTCATAAACTCTAATGTTGGCGGGAAGAACCACCATATTCCAAAAATGGATATGAGGAAGTTTGATGGAAAGGATCCTGTAACATGGATACTACAGATGGAGCAATATTTTGATCTCCGTAACGTGCAAAACACACAAAAGGTACGCATTGCAACTTTACATTTAGAACAAAATACATTTGTATGGTATCGATGGCTTTGCTCCCGTAAAAAAATTGTCACTTAATCAATTTTTACGGAGGAAATGATAGCACATTATGAGGATACAAAGAGCAACACCTTCTTTAGCCAATTGATAAATCTCAAACAAAAGGGTTTAGTGGGGCGGCACATTGAGGACTTCCAAAAATTGAATATAAGGGTAACTGATATTCCAGAGGAACACAGGATTGATCTCTTCATAGGTACTCTAAAGGATAACATCCAACATGAAGTTCGTGTGTTGGAACCTGATTCATTAGAGAAGGCATTTAGGTTGGCAAGAAAAGTTGAATGTAAAATTATGGTGACAAGGAAGCCTACCACTCAATTCTATAAAGAAGGAAGTGTTGCTACGTCTAGATTTCCACAACCTACAAGGTTGACACCACAACAATTGGAAGAAAAAAGAGCAAAAGAGCTTTGCTATAGTTGTGATAGAAAATACACTAAAGGTCATAAGTGTGCTGAGAAGAAATTATTTTACATAGATTGTGAAGAGGAAGAAGAAAATGAACAAGAAGAGGATATACACCAAGAACCAACCCTAGAAGAGGAAGAAATGAGTTCTACCATATCGTGTAATGCATTGGCAGGAATTACCACTCCTCAAAATCTCAATATAGAAGGACATATCAAGAAGAAAAAGGTAATAGTGTAGATTGATTCAGGTAGCACCCATAATTTTATTCATTGTAAGGTAGCCAAGGAATTGAATTGTTTCCTATACCCACCACCAGAATATCAAGTGATGGTTGCAAATGGAGGAACTATAAATTTCTCTGGAAAATGCCATAATATCAAGCTAACCATGGGGGAATATGTATTGAATAGTCCAAAGCTTTCCATTGCTATAGGAGGTGCTTATGTTGTACTATGAGTACAATGGTTACAATCTTTGGGGACAATAGCTTTTAATTTTCAAGAACTTTTCTTGAAATTTTTTCAGAAGGAAAGGAAGTTGAATTAAGGGGTATTGTAAGGAATCGAAGAAATATAATAAGCTCTAATGTCATGACAAAGCTTCTAAAGAAAGAAAAACGAGGCGTAATTGCACAATTATGCTCACTAGAAGTTCCAACATCAAAATCATCTATTTCTGCATATCTCCAATGAGTCTTGGACAATCATTCCAAGGTGTTTGAAACTCCCAAAGGAATCCCACCTATTTGTGATCATGATCATGCTATTCATTTGATTCCAGGAAGTGTTCCTCCAAACATCAGGCCTTATAGATATCGTTATGTCCAAAAGAGCGAAATTGAATGTATGATTGCAGAAATGTTAGAGGTGGGTATAATTCAACCTAGTCAAAGTTCTTTCTCTTCTCCTGTAATCCTGGTACACAAGAAGGATGGATCATGGTGCATGTGTCCAGATTATAGGGATCTCAATAAGCTCACCATTAAAGATAAATTTCCCATTCCTATGATTGATGAATTATTGGATGAATTACATGGAGCAATTTATTTTACCAAGTTGGATCTTCGTTCAGGATATCATCAAATTAGAATGAAGACTGAAGATATTCCAAAAACAACATTTCAAACTCATGAGGGTCATGATGAATTTTTGGTCATGCCTTTTGGCCTTACCAATGCACCTTCTACATTTCAAGGGTTGATGAATTCCATTTTCAAACCCTTCCTTAGAAAATTTGTGCTAGTATTTTTTGATGATACACTAATCTACAGCAGGTCTTGGAAGGATCATGTTGAACATGTTGACAGGGTGCTCAAACTATTGCAGGAGAAACAATTATATGCAAAAAAATCAAAATGTTTCTTTGGAGTACAAGAGGTGGAATATCTGGGTCATATTGTATCTCACGAGGGTGTTAAAGTAGACCCTAACAAAATTAAAGCCATTAAGGAATGGAAAGTCCCCACAACCATAAAGCAGTTGCGAGGATTTCTCAGGTTAACAGGGTATTATCGCAAGTTTGTTAAGAATTATGGGAGAATAGCAACACCTATAACAACATTACTGAAGAAAGATGCATTTTCATGGACTCCTGAAGCAACTAAGGCCTTTGAACATCTTAAAGAGGCAATGTGCCTAGCACCGGTCTTAGCTACGCCAGACTTCACAAAAACATTTATTATGGAATGTGATGCCTCAGGAAATGGAATTGGTGCGGTTTTAATGCAGGAAGGAAGACCCATTTCTTTTGAAAGTCGTCCAATCAAGGGAAAGTATTTACATAAACCTATTTATGAGAAGGAAATGTTAGCAATACTGCATGCACTAAAGAAATGGCGAACTTACCTAATGGGAAGACACTTCAAGGTAAAAACTAATCATGATAGTCTTAAACACTTTTTGGAACAAAGAATATCTTCAGAAGAGCAGAAAAAATGGGTCACAAAGATGTTGGGTTATGACTTTGAAATACTCTACAAAAAAGGGAAGCTTAATGTTGTTGTAGATGCACTCTCAAGAAAGAATGAAGAGGTGGAAGCATTGCTTTGTGCCATTTCTATTATCCAACCAAATTGGATAACCAAAGAAAGAGATGAATGGAAGAAGGACAAAGAAGTATGGACACTCATTCAAAAGTTGCAGCAAGATCCTAGTACATCTAATACATTTAGTTGGAAAAATGATTCCTTATGGTACAAAGATCACTTATATCTTTGTAAGAATTCCCAACTAAAACAAAATATTCTTTTGGAATTGCACACTTCTCCTTTAGGAGGGCATTCATGATTTTTAAAAACTTACCACAGGGCCTTAAATCTGATATTCAAAAGTTTGTGGTGGAATGTTTGGTTTTCAAGCAGAATAAAGTTGAGAAAATTAAGACCTCGGGACTTCTACAACCTTTATCCTTTCCAAGTCAATGCTGGGAGGAGATTTGAATGGATTTTATCACAGGTTTACCTAAGTCCGAAGGAAAGAGTGTCATCATGGTGGTAATTGATAGACTTACCAAGTATGCACACTTTTGTGTGTTATCTCATCCATTTAAAGAAAGTACAGTTGCTACTACATTTATGGACATAATTCAAAAGCTACATGGAAGCCCAAGGGTTATTGTGAGCGACAGAGATCCCATTTTTACTGGAAATTTTTGGACGGAGTTATTTTCTTGTTTGGGTACTCAATTAGCTCATAGCTCATCTTATCATCCTCAATCTGATGGTCAAACTGAGATAGTAAATAAATGTTTGGAAGGATATCTTCGTTGTTTTGTATCTGATAAATAAACACAATGGGTTAAGTGGTTACCTCTCGCTGAATGGTGGTATAACACTTCCTTCCATACTGCAGCAAAAATGACCCCATTTATGGCACTTTATGGATATCATCCACCATCCATCACATCATCTTTAAGGGAAAATTTGAAGGTTCAAGCAGTGAAAGATCACATCGAGCATCAGCAAGAAGTTCTCCAACTCTTAAAGGATAACCTGAATTTGGCACAAAATCGAATGAAACAACAGGCAGATCAACATCGTAGCGAGAAAAGTTTTGATGTAGGAGATTGGGTATTTTTACGGCTACAACCATACAAAAAAATGTCCCTCAAGAAAGCTAAGAAGGATAATAAATTATCGCCAAAGTACTATGGTCCTTACAAGGTGTTGCAAAATATTGGTACAATGGCATACAAATTGGAGCTTCCTGCTTCTTCACGAGTGCATCCAGTTTTCCATGTTTCATGCTTAAAGAAGGTTATAGGTGAAAATATTCCAGTTCAAACAATATTGCGAGAACTTGATGAGGGAGGAAAAATGATATTGGAACCTGAAACAGTCACAGAAACAATAACTAGACAGCTATGGAATCAATCAATTTCAGAGTATCTCATTAAGTGGAAGAACTTACCCACGGAAGATTCTACATGGGAAGATGAAAATTTTATGCAGAAGCACCTAGAGCTACTCAAGCGTTGAGGACAATACTTTTTTGAAGGAGAGGGCCATGTTAGGTCCCTATATTACTAGTATAGTCCGTTATTGTTGTTAGTGTAACCCCCTTATTGTTATTATTGTACCACTGTAACCCCCATATTTTTATTATTGTGCCCTTAAATTATTATTATTAGGTCGGCTAGGATTACATTGTGGCCCCACTAGGATTACATTGGGCCCTATGGACTCCTATATATAGAAAGGAGGTTTTGTAATTTGTATCATCCAAGAATTGTTCATTCATGTAATGTATTGGAGGTTTCCCCCTCGAAGTGGCTTATTTCTAAGTTGTTGATATCTCTTTTCTTCTATTTTTGGAGCTAGTCTCACAACATATGATTTGTTTTCATGAGTCAATGAAGTCAATATCATGTTTTTAACACCCTTCTGAGAAATTTATAATTCTCAAAAGAATTATTTTTTATTTTAGAAATTACTGGAATATCCAAGAGTACAAGTTAGGCATGGGATCCTCAATTCGACCTAAAGGAGGTAATTCAACCCCTTGAGAAGGATACATATAGAGCAGTTTGACTTCATTTTGGCACACACAATCACACAAGTTCGATCTACAAGAAAGAGTTTGACCTATAGCTGGGAGAGAAATAAGAAGGAAAGCAAAGGTCAAGAAGAAGCTAGGAGGACATAATATTTTGTTTTCAGTTCTATCTCTCTCACTTGTGTGAAGAATCTAGGGTTTCTACAACAAAAAAGAGGTCAAAGTTGGAGGTCTGATTTTCTAGGGATTGAAGTTTTTGATGGTAGAAAAATTGTAGGAATAAGTTGTTATAAATGGAGAAATCCTTATCTTGACCATGGCGATAGATAGTTTGATCCAGGAAGGTCTCAAAAGGAAGATAGATTAGGGTTTCTACATATTTTTCTTGGATGAAATTTCCTGAGGTCGAACTCGTTGGGTCAAGTAGCTTGGATGTTTCTGGCATGTCGAAGTTGCAAGGAATATGCAAAACATTTTAGAGGAAGGGCCGACTTGGTAGCAAGAGAAGGAATTGGTCTAGGTATTGGGTCACTGTATCTCATTTGAAGAAGATTATAAGAATATAAGTGTTTATAGGTTTTCCCATTAGAGGGATTTTGCCTTTGCTAAGAGCCTACATCTATGTCCTCTTTTCTTTGCAACAACCCCGAGTTAAAATTTCATGTAATAAAATTTAATAAAGGAAAAATAAGACCACGATCAAGGGACACTTATTCAAAGATGAATGTTGGGAAAAATATCCTAGTGGGCATCACTTGTTGTGTTTATGGCTAAGGGGAAATTGGAAAATAAAATGGCAAAGGCTTTGGAAAGGAAAAGTGAAATTTATTGGAATTTATTTATCAAAATAAAGGAAATTAGGAGAAAAGGAATGTGAAAGGTCATAGGCTGCATGTGAGGAGGAAAATGAAGGAAAATAATTGAAAATTGAAGAAATTAGAGGAATTATCAATAAAAAAACCTTAGAGCATCAATTGGTATCTTTTTTTCAGTTCATTTTTGTAGCTAGTCTTGGAGAGGAGAAGATCAATAAGAGAAGAATAAAATCAAGTAAGCAAAGGAAGGAGAGGTAAATGCAAAGGAAGGACAAGGAAAATAAAAGGAAGTACAAGGAAAGAAAAGGAAAGAAAGTATCAAGCAAGGAAAAGTTGGAGCAAGTAGGTTTAACGGGAATACTCACGGGTAACATGTTGCATGTATTATTTCCTAGTTGGATTTGGCATGTATGGTATGTTCTTGTTGGTATTTGGTTATTTTGGTCTCATTGGAATGGGTTTTTCTGTGTTGGAAAATGGATTTTAGCCATGACTTGCCATTTCCGGGTAGCCATGTTGTGATAGGATTTTTTTGGTTTGACCTTTCAATTGTCGGAAGATTTTTTATTTAGGTCAGGTGGTTTAGGAAATTTTCCAAAGGCCCAGGAATTCATTGATCGGTAATGGTCAGATACAAGGTAAGGCCTGAGGGTAAAGACAGTAAATTCTTGAAGGTAGTGGAGAATAAATTCTTAAGCATCCAAGTTTTTTTAGTTTTGTGATCTCGACATTGGTTTAGGTGAGATCATAGTATGGTGAGGGTGGAGGTGGTTTAACCTTTGGATTCCCTTTGTTGTTTTTGAATTGTTTTATCCCATGAGATCCCACATTCATAATCAGAATATGGCATGGGGGTGAGTGGATAAAAGAAATAATTGGTTCATCCAATCTATGGTCAGGTGGTACGTGCAAGTCTCGAACTAGGCTAGATTTCACCTATGCTTAGTAATATGTAAGTTTCTCTTTATTTTGATGAGTAAATGTACTTTTTATCATGTGGCTTTAATGGATGTTATTTCATTGTTATTTATTTTGTTATATGTTGGTTATAAGCATGGTTATTTGAGAGTTCTTAGTCATGGATCCTTTGATGTTTTTACTTGTAACTGAATGAATAATGAATTCAATACCTAATTGATTTTATGAGAGCTAATGTGAGAAGGAAATGACCCTTCTTGTCAAACCTCAGATAAGTTTTCAACTCCTTATGTTCAAACTTTCATTCATGACCTATATATTTCATGTTTACTAATTGTTTGAAGGAATGTCAGTCTTGGTTGGGGAAGGTCAGGTCAAGTTCTAGTTTTAGTTTTGTTTTACAAGCATTATTTCTCTTTCATTTATCATCTCTATAATTTTCACTAAGTTATGGGTAGAGGTCTGAGTCCTATCCCTGAAAACGTGGCTTAACATTCAGGTTCATTGGCATAGAATTGAGCACAAAATTCCATATTTGTGGGGATGCATGCTTATGGGAGATACTAGAGGCTCACATTTTTCTAAAGGCCTTGGAAAGGGAGTGAATAGGGCTCTAAGTCAGGGAAAAAGAGATTTATCTCAAGGGTTGGATGCCTAGAGTGGTTGGATTTCTCCTAGAGGTCTGGTGGCACCGGAATGAAGTCAATAAGGTCTTAAGTTGTGACCCTCAAGTCATGTTTACCCTGGGTAAGCTAGCAAAAATGGGTAAATGTGGGAGGAGGCATTACAAGGTGGTATCATAGCAAGGTTTCACTCTCTTTGGGTAAAGTATGATGTTGTCAAGGTTATGGTTGTCATGCATGGGGTCATGGTATATAGTTGGTATGGTCATGCATGATGTTGTTATGTTTTCATGTTGATTATATGGATGTGCTTATGATTAGACATGTACATTCTAATGTGGCCTGATCTTGTAGATGAGATAATCCTCCCCTGAATATCAATGAGGTATGGATTTTATTTTGGTATCTATTTCGTTTATCTGACATGGTACACTTGCAGGAAGAAGAGACCCCAAGATGACATGAAAAATTTTAGACTAAAGTTTCGGTGACTCTCCCTACAAATCAGTTGGGTAACAAGGAGAAGAATATTCTCCTAGTATAATAGATATATTGAGGAGCTTGAGGGTAGAGATCAGAAGTTTCAAAGTAGACAATTCCAGGTTGGTTGAGGCTCAAGAAATACTTTCAAGTGCTTAGGATAAGCATGTAGAGTTTAATGCAATGATCCTTATAATCTTGTTAGAGTTGCAGAAATAGGGATAGATTAGATTCAGTCAAGAAAATGAAGAGAAAACCAATGTATCTTATGGTAGAAGATCTTGGTTTGGATACAAGATGGATAGAGGGGACACAGTTAGAGGTGGCAGATCACTAAATACACTTAACAAAAGGAATCGTATGTATGGGAATCAGTCTAGTTCTTTATCTAGGAGACATTATCAAAGTCATCACCATCATCATCCTTATATGAGGGGTGAGTATTTACCTAAGGGGTTCAAGAAAGTGAAGCCTCCTACATTTGATGGAGACATGAATAATTCAGAATATTAAGAGGCATGGTTTCTTAGGATGAATATATTTTTCATATTGCAGAGCTACTCATAGAACATGAAAGAAAAGATACCTAGCTTTAGTATTAAAGGGAAATAAAATATATGGTGGGAATATTTCAATAATGTGAAGGGAATTCGGGAGGAGGACTTGATTTGAGATGATTTTGAGAGGATCTTCAAGAAGAGGTACCTATCATAGAGGTACTACGATGACAATGCTAAGGCGTTTAATAAGATACAGATGGGTTCTATGACATATGATGAGTATATTAGTAGGTTCTTAGAGTTGTTGAGCTATGTACCTTATCTTAAGGAGGCGAAGGCTAATATTCAAAGATTCATCAATGGATTGGCAATATCATATAGAAACCAGATTGAGTTCGATGAGCCTAGATCGCTAGAGGAATCCATCAGAAAATTGAGGCATTGGTATGAGCAGTAAAAGCTCAAAGGCGAGCCTAAACATGAATTAAAGGGAAATGATAAAGTGAAAGGGTAGTGGCCTCTGAAGCGGGGAATACCTGAATATGCGAGTGAGAAAGAAAATGTGGTTCCTTATAAGAAGTTCAATATAGTTGAGAAGGGACATGGTTCGCAGCGTGGAGAGAAAAAAACTAGAGGTGATGGTAGAGGATCATTGTGGTGCTCGATATGTGGCAAAGATCATTATAATAAGGATTATCCATTTTACTAGGGAGGTAGGCATGATATCTATAGTCCTCAAGAGGCACAGAAAGTTGGGGATTTTTTTCATAGTATTCCTCATATTTATGCAGTTGTGGACAATAGGTAGGCGTATCACCAGGAATATATTATTTAGATGGAATTTAAGCTTTGTGATCAAGTTATTTATATTTTGATTGATCCTAGATCTAATTATAGTTATGTTAATCCTGACCTAGTGGATAAGTGTGGATTGAAAAAAGAAGTGCGTGCAGAGTCATGGTTGGTGTAGTTAGCTATAGGTACTAAGAAGAGAATTCATGAATAGGTAAGATCTTATGCATTTGAGTTGAATGGTATGCCTATAACAACACATTTGAATGAGTTTCCACTAGGATCATATAGTATGCTTTTGGGTATGGATTGGATGTATCTTCATAGGACCAAAGTAGATTTCTATGACAAGGCTATTGAGTGCTTGGATGATAATGGGGAAAAGAGAACCTTACAGTGAAAGAAGAAACCTACATTAGTGAGGATGGTCACAACTATGCAGGCTAAGCACAGTTGTAGGAAAGGGTGTGTGATGTTTGCAGTTCATATTTCTAGTGATAATGGTAAGGATGTTGAGGATGCATAAATATTCAAGAGGTACCCTCTATTGCAAAAATTTTAGGATGTGTTCCCAACAGAGATTCCAGAGTTTCCTCCTTGTAGGAAAGTGGAATTTTCTATTGAGTTGGTACCAGCGGTGGCACTAACATCAAAGGCACCTTATAGGATGAGCACACCAGATTTAGTAGAGTTGAATTTGCAACTAAAGGAAATCCTTGGTAAGGGATACATTAGGCCAAGTGTATCTCCTTGCGTTGTACCTATGTTGTTTGTTAAGAAGAAGGATGGTACTCTCAAGTTATGTATTGATTATATGCCGTTGAATAAGGTGAACATCAAGAATATATACCCATTTCTGAGGATCGATGACTTGTTCTATTAGTTGAAGGGAGAAACAATGCTATCAAAGATTGAATTGAGATCAAGATACCATCATGTACACATAAAAGAAGAGGAAATCTACAAGATTGCCTTTAGGATTGGGTATGGAAATTATGAGTTTGTTGTAGTTCCAATTGGTTTGACTAGTTCTCCAGATTATTTTATGTGATTTATGAATAGTGTGTTGTATCCTATCTGGACACGTTTTTCATTCTATTCATTGATTACATCTTGATATATTCTAAGAATGAGGAGGAGCATGCTGAGCATTTAGCATTAGTGTTGAGGTTGCTAAGAGAGCATTAGTTTTATGCCAAGCTTAGAAAATGTAGTTTCTTTCAGACATAGGTACATTACTTGGGACATTTTGTTTCCAAGTATGGCATAGCAATAGATCCAGAAAATATAAAATATATTATGGAATGGGCATCTCCTAGAAATGTGGATGAAGTCAAGTCATTTATGGGGTTGGAATATTGTTACAGGAGCTTCATCAGGAACTTCTCATGCATTTCCTATCCTATTAAATCATTGCAGAGGAAAGGTATGAAGTTTAAATGGACACAGGAGTGTGAAACCCATTTTGAGAAGTTGAAGAAGTTGTTGACAAATTCTTAAGTGTTAAAGATTGCAGATCTAGATAGAGAGTTTGTAGTGTGTACAAATGCTTGCAATAGAGGGCTTGGTGGAGTCCTTATGCAAGAGGGATATGTAATATGTTATGAGTCCTAGAAATTGAATGAGAACAAACATAACTACATCACTCATGATCTTGAGTTGGAAACTATTATTCATGCCTTGAAGATGTGGATACTTTATCTTCTTGGTAGGAGGTTTGTGTTGATGAGCGACCATAGTGGGTTGAGATATATGTTTTAAAAACTTAATTTGAATTCCAGGAAAGCTAGAAGGTTGGATACCATTGGTGAATTTTACTTACAGATCAGATACATCAAGGATAAGGAGAACATGGTTGCAGATGCTCTTATCAGGAAAGTGTAGTTGAACCTATTGCAGTAGTGAGATCATACGAGAAATATTTATAGGATCCGATCTTATAGGTAATACATCAGGATGATAGAAGTTATGCATAGGTTATAGTAGGGTACAAGTGATCAGGATGTGGACTATCATCTCATGGAAGATGGCTTCATGAGATTAAGGGACAATACCTATGTGTCGGATGAAAGTGAACGTAGGAATATTATTATGATGGAGTTTCATGTAAAGACTTATTAATGTCACCCATGATATCAAAATACATTGACAACAGTGAAGAAGTTCTACTATTGTTTGAATATAAAGAAGGAAATGAGAGAGTTCGTGGTTATGTTTGGACTGTGAGCAGGTGAAGGTAGAGTGTAAGCATCTAGGATGGTTGCTTCATCCTTTTCCTATTCCAGAATGGAAATGGGAGTTCATTTCCATAGATTTCATTAAATGTCTTCCAAGGAAATCAAGGCCGCATGATTCTATCATGGGTGTGATCGAAAGATTGCGCAAGTTAGATTTGTTTATTCTAGTTAATATTACTTATTCATCTAGTTAGGAAACACGGGTATTCATTAGGGATATCATGAGATTGCATGGTTTTCTAAAGAATATTGTGTCATATAGGGATGCCAAGTTCACTTCCAAGTTTTGGAAGGAGATGTTTGCAGGATTGGGGACAAAGGTGGCCTTTAGTACAACTTTTCATCCATAGACAAATGGATAGATAGAGAGGTTCAACAAGATACTGGAGGATATGTTGAGGATGTATTTCATGCATAAAACATAGGAGATGGGAGGAGTAACTTCCAATGGTCATGTTTTATTACAATAATGGTTATTAGGATTCACTGAGGATGAGTCCATTTGAGGGACTGTATGGGTGGAGTTGTAATACTCCCATCAGCTGGAGTGATCCAGTGAATAAGGTATTGATTGGACCAGACATGTTGGTAGACATGGAACAAGAGATGTGGGTTATCAAGAAGAATCTAAATGAAACTTAGGACATGCAGAAGAGTTATGTAGGCCAACAGAAGGAATTTAAGGATTTTAAGGATGGGGGGAATGTCTATTTACGCATCAATCCCAAGAAGAGATCCTTGAGGATCAGATCATGTGCCAAGTTGGTACCATGGTATTGCGAGCCTTTTGAGATCCTTGAGAGTATTACACCAGTGGCCTATCAGCTTGCACTACCTCCGATAGTGAAATTTCATGATGTTTTTCATGTTTCATTTCTTAAAAAATATGTAACAGATGTTGATAAGGTTATTGATTGGTATGTATTAGAGGTGGAGAAAGAAGGAGAATTCCAGTTGGAACCTCAGTGGATATTGCAGAAAAAAAATCTCATGCTCCAAAACAGAGGAATCGAGCAAGTTAAAGTGCAGTGGAAGCACTTTGGGCCCGATGAAGGTACATGGGAGATGGATGATCAGATGCGGCCTATGTATCCTTCATTGTTTTTTGGTGGAGGAAAATGAATTCTTGATATTGTACATATTTATGTATGGTTGTTATTGTAACTAATGTAATGAGCTATGTTATAAATATCCAATAAGCAGTATGGTTGTCATGTTTTCATGTTTCTCATGATGGTCTTGCTTTTTAGCAGGTTGTTATTTTAAATATTGCAATGAGTTGGGTTATAAAGCTCTAGAGGTAGTATGTTTTTGACTTTCAGTGGTCTTGCTAGTTGTAGGTGTCACAAAATACTGAGGACGATGTTCCCCTAATAGGGAGTGTTTTTTAATAGCCCCGTGTTAAAATTTCATGTAATAAAAATTAATAAAGGAAAAATAAGACCACAGTCAAGGGACACTTATTCCAAGCTAATGTTGGGAAACATATCCTAGTGGGCATGACTTGTTATGTTTATGGTTAAGGGGAAATTGGAAAAGGAAATGGAAAAGGATTTGGAAAGGAAAAGTGGAATTTATTGTCATTTATTTATTATTATAAAGGAAATTAGGAGAAAAGGAAGGTGAAAGGTCACAAGTTTCATGTGAGGAGGAAAATGAACGAAAAAATGGAAAATTGAAAGAATTAGAGGCATCATCAATAAAAATACCTCAGATCATGAGTTGGTAACTTTTTGTTAGTTCAGTTTTGGAGTTAGTCTCGAAGCAGAGAAGAGAACCAAGAGGAGAATAAAATCAAGCAAGAAGAGGAAGGACAAGGAAAATCAAAGGAAGGAAAAGGAAAGTAAAGGAAATCGAGGATGAAGCAAGGAAAAGTTGGATCAAGAAGATTCAACAGAAATACTTGTGGGAAATAGGTTGCATGTATGATTTCCTAGCTAGTTTTTACATGCATGGTATGCGCATGTTGGTATTTGGTTCTTTTTTTGTCAATGGCATGGGTTTTTCCAGGTTGGAAAATATATTTTAGCCTTGCCTTTATTTTTGGATAGCCATGGTGTGATGTTATTTTCACAGTTTGAGCTTTGGATTGTCGGAAGATTTTGGATCTTGGTGAGATTGTATTAGGAAAATTCCCAAAGGCCTAGGAATCCCTTGATTGGTAATGGTAGGATACATGGTAAATCATGAGGGTGGAGATGATAAAATTCTTCAAGCTATTGGAGAGGAAATTCTGAGGCATTCAAGCTCGGTTTGGTTTTGTCATCTTGACAATCGTTTAGGTGAGACCACAATATGGTGAGGGTGGAGGTGGATTAACCTCTAGATTACCTTGGTTGTTTTATAATTGGTTTATCCCATGATATCCCACATTCATGCTTGGAATATGGCATGGGGGTGATTGGCTGAAAGAAAGAGTTGGTTCAGCCAATTTATGGTTAGGTGGTATGTGGAAGTACCGATCCCAATTGGATTTTTCCCATGTGTAATAAGAGATAAGTTTCACTTGATTTTTATTATTAAATGTACTTTTTATTATGTTGCTTTAATAAATGTTCTCTCATTGTTATTTATCTGGTTATATGCTTGTTACTAAGCATGGTTATTTGGGAGTTCTTAGTCATGGCTCCTTTCATGTTTCTACTTGCAATTGAATGATTAATGAATGTAAGACCTAATTTATGTTATGACAACTAATGTGAGAAGGAAGTGACCCTTATTTTTAATCTGTAGATAATTTTTCATCTCCTTATGTTTAGACTTGCATTCATGACATCTAGGTTGCATGTTTACCAAGTGTTTGAAGGAATGTCAGTACCGGTTGGGGAAGGTCAAGTCAAGTCTTGGTTTCAGTTTTAGTTTAAAAGCACTATTTATATTTGATTTATCATCTTTGGAAGTTTCATTGAGTTCTAGGCAGAGGCTTCAGTCTTGGCCCTGAAACATTGGCTCAGAATTCGGGGTTGCTAGCATACAATTGAGCAGAAAATCCGATAGTCACTGGGAAGTAGGCCTGTGGGAGCGAGTGGAGCATATAGTGTCTTAGATGCCTTCGAAAGGGAGGAACTGGGGCTCTAAGAGGGAGTTAATGTGAGTGATTGGAGGCTTACAATCAATTGAAGGCCTTGTCAAGGGAGGGAGTTGAAAAAGAGATTTATCGTAGGGGTTGGAAACCTAGAGGGGTGTTAGGTCCCTATATTACTAGTGTAGTCCTTTATTATTGTTAGTGTAGCCCCCTTATTGTTATTGTTGTACCCCTTTAGTCCCCATGTTTTTATTATTATGCCCCATAAAATCCCACTATTTTTATTTTTGTGCCCTTACATTATTATTGTTAGGTCAACTAGGATTATATTGTGACCCCATTGACTCCTATATATAGAAAGGAGGTTTTGAAACTTGTATCATCTAAGAATTTTTCATTTATTTAATTTAAAGGAGGTTTCATCCTCGAACTGTTTGATTTCTTATTCTTTGATATCTCTTTTATTCTATTTTGTGAGCCAGTTTCATAACATTTGGTATCAGAGCTTTGGATTCTAGGGTTTTGCTACTTCAAACAGGTCATTGAGGAATTTTCGCTATAACATTTTTGCTACGAAGGTTCAAAATCTAAGAAAAACCCATTTGTGAATAAATCCGAGGAAATTTTTGTAAAAATTGAGATCTTGGTTCTCAATATTTGTAGAGATATGATCTATGGGAGTTAGGGTTTTTGTAGGTTCCTGAATTTCATCTCAAAGAGGTGAACTTGGGAAAATCGTCCTAACTCTCTCTCTGAGCATCACTTTGGAATTATGTAAAAGGTGGTTGAATTCACATGGATTTTAGTTTCCTGTGTATCATTTTTAGAGCCGAAGGAGGAAACAATGAAACATGACATGCTGTACAAGTTCTCTCCACTGAACCAACCCATAATTAGGTCATTGTGGGATAATGGGAATAATTGTGCCTTGAATAATCCAAATCAGGTTGGACCCGTGCCATTGGAAAGAATTTTCAGATGGCTACTAAAGGATAGAGGATAAAATCTCGGGGATCTAAAATTACAGATATACATTAGTTTTAATATAGAGCTCCTCTAAAATCTAAAATCTAAAATCTGTGTATTGTTTTTAAAATTGCATAAGTCTTGATTGATAATAAATTTGAAGTGATTCCAAGGGCATATTGAGGCATATATATTAGTGTTGGGCTCTAAAATGGCCCATAAAAGGAATTCAATACCTAGTAAGACCTCAGAAGACTCTACTATGACTCGTGAAGAGGAAGAAGTGAAACAAGATATATAAAAATTACAAGATCAAGTGCAACAAATTTTGGTCTCGCAAAGAGTAACAAAAAATGAAATGGAAGCTAATATGGATGGTTTGAAGAAAGGCGTGGAAGCTAAGATGGATGGTTTTAAGAATGGCATGGAAGCTAAGATCGATGAAAAAATGAAAGGAAACATGGAAGACATGAAGAATGATCTAAAAGTAGACATGGAAGGTTTGAAGAAAGGTTTGAAAAAGTTGATACAAGAAATTATTCCAAATGGAAAAAAGGTAGTAGAGGAAACTCATGATGAGAACCAAATAAGTGCTAATCATGATTTCATAAACTCTAATGTTGGATTGAAGACGCACCATATTCCAAAGATCGATATGAGGAAGTTTGATGGCAATGATCCTGTAACATGGATACTATATATGGAGCAATATTTTGATCCCCATAATGTGAAAAACACACAAAAGGTATGCATTGCAACTTTATATTAAAAAAAAAAATACATTTGTATGGTATCGATGGCTTTGCTTTCATAAAAAAAATGTCACTTGGTCAATTTTTATGGAGGAAATGATAACATATTATGAGGATACAAAGAGCAACACCTTCTTTAGCCAATTTATAAATCTCAAACAAAAGAGTTAAATGGTGCAACACATTAAGGAATTCCAAAAATTGAATATAAAGGTAACTGATATTCTAGAGGAACACAGGATTGATGCCTTCATAGGGACTTTAAAGGATAACATCCTAGAGGAGGTTCGCCTTTGGGAACCTGATTCATTAGAGAAGGTATTCTGTTTGGCAAGAAAAAATGAAAGTAAAACACAACGACAAGGAAGCCTACCACTCACATCTATAAATATGGAAGTGTTGCTACTCGTAGAATTCCAAAATGTACAAGGTTGAAACCACAGCAATTGGAATAAAAAATAGCAAAATGGCTTTACTATATTTGTGATAGAAAATATACTAAATGTCATAACTGTGCTGAGAAGAAATTATTTTACATAGATTGTGAAGAGGAGGAAGAAAATGAACAAGAAACTTCAAAATAAGATGATATGTAGGAGCACCTACTTCATTGCACAGATAGAGACAATCTCCTGACATGTTTACTGGATACATGGCTCGTATGAGCAAGTTTATTGTGAAAAAACCATCCTCCTTTGACGAAGCAGTGCAAAAACCAGTTTGGGTTGACATTATGGTTGAGGAGTATGACTCCATCGTCAAGAAAAATGCATGGGAAGTTGTCCCAAGACCAGTAGGAAAATCAGTGGTTGGATCTAGATGGATCTATGAGGTGAAGCAGGTAGCAGATGGGAGTGTGGATAAGTACAAGGCCAAATTTGTGGCCCAGGGATTCTCACAAGTTGAGGGGATTGACTATGGGGATACTTTCACACCAATTGTGAGGTATTCTTCCATTAGATATATCCTTGCACTCTCAGTGAAGATGGGGTGTTAGATACATCAGATGGATGTGAAAACTATGTTTCTCAATGGATTTATTTATGAAGAAGTGTACATAGTGTAGCTAGAAGATTTCGAGATCTTTGACAGTGAATCACATGTCTATCGACTCAATAAAGCATTATATGGGCTGAAACATGCACCTCATGCTTGGTACACTCGGATTGACAACTATTTCATCGGGTTGGGCTGCACCAAAAGTGAAGAAGATGTGAACATGTACCAGATTGTGGTTGATGGTAAGCTCTTGATTATCGTACTTTTTTTTGATGATATAATTTTGACAGGTGATGAGAATTTGATAACTTCTTGCAAGGAGGATATTGCAATGGAGTTTGAAATGAAGGACATGCGACTCCTTCACTATTTCCTTGGTTTGGAAATATGGCAGTGAGATGGTGAGATATATGTTTCTCAAGGAAAATTCCAAAGAGATTATGAGTAAGTTTCACATGGAGAGCTGTAAACCCATGGAGACTCCTCTTCCAGGAAATTGGAGGAAAGAGGATGCTACTTCAAGTGAGGTAGTGGACGCTACTGTTTATAGGCAGCTAGTGGGTTCACTGATGTACTTGGTGAAAACCATACCAAACATTTTCTACACAGTTAACGAGTTGAGTCAAGCTATGGTTAAGCCGACCAAGCTCTTTTGGAAGGTGGGAAAGCATGTCTTGAGATATATTAGGGGAACTACATAGTATGGATTATGGTACAAACATATAGAGGGAGTGAAGCTTCAAGGCTTCACGGATGAATATTGGGCAGGAAGTCCATTAGAAAAAAAGAGCACATCAAGAGGGATCTTTAGCATAGGATCGACAACAGTTTCTTGGTATAGTAGGAAGCAGCGATCTGTGGAACTCAGTTCAGACGAGGTAGAGTACATGGAAACAAGTCAGGATACATGTGAGGCCATCTCGATGAGAAATATCCTGTGTGTTTTGTTTGGTTCTCAGATGGATCCAACCATGATACATTGTAATAACCAGAGTTGCATTAAACTCTCGGTTAATCTACTATTCCATGATAGGTCCAAGAACATCGAAATCCGATACCACCATCTCAGAGACTGTGTTCAGAGGCGCATTATGTTACTTCATTGCATTCCCATGGAAGATCAAGATGCAGATATTTTGATGAAGGCGCTCGCTAGGAGAAAATTTGAATACCATAGAGGTAGGATCGGGGTGGCATTTAATCCCTTTCTTGTTGAGAGGGAGTGTTGAAAATTCAACAAGAAGTGCGTGTCTAATTTAATTTTCCCTTAATTAAATTGGTCAATAAAATGTAATATTATCTCATAATCACTTGTAATAGTTAACTCAGTGTGATAAACTCAGTTAGCTCATGAATTTTGAGTTGAGGGTGGTTGGTGAGGCATTCTGAGTGATTCTATTAGTTATGGAGTTCGAATTGTAGTTAGTGCATTAGTTTAATGCATGAGAAATCAATTAAATTAATTTATTGAGTCAAAGTCAGTCGAAATAGTTGTAACTTTTTATTGCATGAGTGAGAGATCGAGTGAATTAAATCAGATTTAATTCACATGTAATGATATTCCATGCAATTGATGCTTTACTATTAATAGATTCACGCATGTCAGTTCTAGTGGAGACCCAGTTGAGACAAAGGTTAAAGGGATGTTAACTATCAATTGTATCATTAGTAGGTTTCTTGGATGCAACTAGACATCCATTGGATTTCCCATGATCCTTGCGCAGTTGAGCAAGGCTGAAATTCCTAAAGAATAGGGATTGCATTCCACATGAATTGCGCAAGAAATGAATGCTAATTAGAGGCAGGAAATTGGCTAAGTGTCGGTCGATTTTGTCTGGGTCAGTGTGAGACAGTTGTGAGAGTGCAAGAGACTCTTGTGAGAAGAGTGCATTGTAATTGTTTCATGATTCCATGGTCAATATATAATATAAGATAGAGGGGTTTTTAGCAGCAATATTTCCCCAGGAAAATATATGTGTTGTGGTTTGATTTTTTTCTCTCTATACTTGTTGTGATTGGCGATTGTGTTTATTTTCCGTAATTTATTTGTAGAAAGATTCAGTATCTAGCTTGAGTGCATTGCTTGATCAGATTTAATCCATTGATATACATATGTTTGTATAACTTCTACATTTCCCATTCCTGTGATTGATGAATTACTGGATGAATTACACGGAGAAATTTATTTTACCAAGTTGGATCTCCATTCAGGATATCATCAAATTATAATGAAGACTGAATATATTATGAAAACAACATTTCAAACTCATGAGGGTCATTATGAATTTTCAATTATGCCTTTTGGCCTTACCAATTCACCTTCTACATTTCAAGGGTTGATGAATTCCATTTTCAAAACCTTCCATAGAAAATTTTTGTTAGTAATTTTTTGATGATATACTAATATACAACAGGTCTTGGAAGGACCATGTTCAACATGTTGAAGGGGTGCTCAAACTATTGGAGGAGAAACAATTATATGCAAACACCTCCAAATGTTTCTTTGGAGTACAAGACGTGGAATATTTGGGTCATATTGTATCTCATTAGGGTTTTAAGGTAGACCCTAATAAAATAAAATACATTAAATAATGGAAATTCCCCACAACTATAAAGAAGTTGCGAGGATTTCTCGGGTTAACATGGTATTATCGCAAGTTTGTTAATAATTATGGAAGAATAATAGCACATCTAACAACATTATTGAAGAAATATGCATTTTCATGGACTCCTGAAGAAACTACGACCTTTGAAAATCTTAAAGAGGCAATGTGTTAAGCATCAGTATTAGCTATGCAAGACTTCACAAACACCTTTATTATGGAATATGATGCCTTAGGAAATGTAATTGGTGTTGTTTTAATGAAAGAAAGAAGAACGATTTCTTTTGAAAGTCGTCCAATCAAAGGAAAGTATTTACAGAAAGCTATTTATGAGAAGGAAATGTTGGAAATATTACATGCACTAAAGAAATGACGACCTTACCTAAGCATAAGAAACTTCAAGGTAAAAACTGACCATGATAGTCTTAAATACTTTTTGAAACAAGACTACCTTCAGAAGAGAAGCAAAGATGGGTCACAAAGATGTTAGGTTATGAATTTGAAATCATCTACAAAAAATGGAAGCCAAATGTCATTGCAGAGGCACTCTCAAGAAAGGATGAGGAGGTGGAAGGATTGCTTTGTTCCATTTCTATTATCCAACCAGATTAGCTAATCAAAGCAAGAGAGGAATGGAAGAATGATGAAGAAGTGTGGACACTCATTCAAAATTTGTAGCAAGATCCCAATAAATTTGATACATTTAGTTGGAAAAATGATTCCCTATGGTACAAAGATAACTTATATCTTTGTAAGAAGCCCCAAATAAAACAAAATATTCTTTTGGAATTGCACAGCTCTCCCTTAGGAGGCAGTGAGCACTGGTATTTCACCAAGAATGCTACAACTCCCAAGGGTTGCCCTACTTTACTTTATCAACCGAGGGTTCGTACAAACTTGGAGGTGACAGTGCTATATACACAACATATGCATTCTATTCATGTGATCCTCTTCTGAGCTCTACGAAAGGGTGCTACTTCTAGGGTTTCTAGATGAAGTTTGTCACACTTATGGATTCAGGCCTAGGGATACCAATGATTCAAAGCCATGGCACTATCATCAAGTACAAAATTATACCATAGTAACCAAGTACATTTAACTATTCTGCAATGAAGGAAATCTACTTATTAGACTATGATAAGAATTGTAAAGAAACCTAGGTACCTTGCATGAAGTAAATTCCCAAATTGAAATGACATAAATGAAACTAATATAATCACACTTATCTAGACCAAATTTATAAACAAAATCTACTTACTCTATGCTCTATCTATCATGATTTTATTCATGCAACTAGTCATGACCTAACTATGCTTGAAAATATGTTGTTTTGCTGCTAGGAGAATGAAGTGATAGGGTGGTTGATGGAAGGCTTGGATGCATGGGGGTAAGGCTAGAGGTGTATGAGTGGTTATTTCAGGTTTAGAAGGTATTCATGGTGGTTTATGGGCTTAATGACGGGCCCAAAGGCACTGTTCCAAGAGCTGTGATGGGTTTCCTGTAGTGCTACATGCAAGTCCTGAATTGATACATGAAACAGGTCGAGGGAAATATGAGGCCAAAAAGAGGTGGAAAAAGGGTAAGAAAGGTGGTGTGAAGGTGGATGAAGATGAATAGGAGGTGACCCACCCCTTGGTCAAGCTCAGAGCCTTTTGGGAGGCTTGTCTTACACCCCTGGCCTTTGCTCGTGGTATAGGGATGAAAAATATGAAAACAGGGTTGATGATGATTTTGTTGAACAAAGAGCTCAAGGAGGATGAGAGATGAAGCTGGAGGTGATGGTGGAATTCTCCTTGGCTATGCTACTTGTTCCTGCAATCAAATTACTTATGCCTACAATAAATATGGACAAATTCATGATAAAGACAGTGGAAAATATGACTTGAATTTGTAAATCAAATCTATTCTAATCTTAGAAACATATATCTACCACAACATATTGAAAGTGTTGATGGAATTATAGGAACTAATCTCATCTATTCCAAGAAATCATAAACTAAAAATAATTTTTGGTCTGTGGGGAAGGTCTACCCTCCTCAAGCTCTATTGACAGAGGTGAGAGGAGGAGAATTTAATCACAACTTTATGGAGTGTATCACCTAATATACCACTCATTTAAGCAAACTAAATCTATAGAAAAATAAAAATGGAAGCAAACTAAAACAATAACTGAAAATACCAACAAAATAGCTTACCATTCATAAGCTAAACTAGCTAAATGACATGAAAGGAAAGAATGATTACATAAGAGAGGATGAGGCACATGGATTGGGCCCTAACCTAATCAATAAGGCAAAGTATGAATACCCATTTCATTTCAAGAATATAGTCTCATTACATCCATGAAAGTCTTGAAAAACTGATTACAATAACAAATATTCTAATGGATTTCTCCAAATTTCGAATCCTAATGAGCTCTTTCTTAGCTCTATTTAGCCTAAAGGGTAGCTACCAAAATCTCCCTATAAAATATGAGATGAGTCCACTTGACTCCAATTGAAGTATAGCTTTGAGTACACTTGGTCTTGAGTTTGCTTGGATGCCTTTGATTTCAAGATGTTGGAGGGAATCTTGAGGATCCATTGGCTACCTTTGGGAGTTAAGGAGGGTGGACAACCCCGTAGAATCTCTCCTTATTGTCTACTATGAGTCTTTATGACAAAATCTTCACAATAATTCCATATCTTCATGATTTTCCTGCATTTAACGTTATGTTAGGTACTTGAAGTATGTTAGCCTCAATCACCATTTACACTAGCACCATAATACCATAATATAATAAAAAATGGCAAGAGAAGAGATTTAATAAGGAAAAAAGGTGACCATTAACCCATCCAAATGTACCTAATGATGGAGCTCATCAGGAGTACACTCGGGATTTTTAAAAGACTTAACATAGGGTGAAGAAACAATGTTTTTGGGATGACCTTAAATCTAATATTCAAAAGTTTGTAGCAAAATGTTTGGTTTTCCAACAAAATAAAGTTGAGACAATTAAGACCTTGGGTTTGCTAAAAAATTTATCCATTCCAATTCAATGTTGGGAGGAAGTTTCATTGGATTTTATCACATCTTTACCTAAGTTTGGAGGAAAGAGTTTCATCATGGCGGTAGTTGATAGAATTACCAAGTATGCACACTTTTGTGCATTATATCATCCATTTAAAGCAAGTACATTTTCTACTTCATTTATGGAAAAAATTCAAAAGCTACATGGAAACCAAAATATTATTGTAAGTGACAGAGATCCCATTTTCACTGGAAATTTTTGGACGAAATTATTTTCTTGTTTCGGTACTCAAATAGCTCATAGCTCATCTTATCATCCTTAATTTGATGGGAAAACTGAGATAGTTAACAAATGTTTGGAAGGATATCTTTGTTGTTTTCTATATGATCAACAAACACAATGGGTCAATTGGTTACCTTTGGCTGAATGGTGGTATAACACTTTCTTCCATACTGCAACAAAAATGACCCCATTTATGGCACTTTATGGATATCATCAACCGTCCATCACATCATCTTTGAGAGAAAATTCTAAGGTTCAAGCAATGGAATATTACATCAAGCATCAACAACAAGTTCTCCAACTCTTAAAGGATAACCTAAATTTGGCACAAAATCGAATGAAACAACAGTCATATCTACATCGCAGCGAGAGAAGTTTTGATGTAGGAAAATGGGTATTTTTAAGACTACAACCATACAAACAAATGTCCCTCAGGTAAGCTAAGAAGGATAGTAAATTATCACCAAAGTACTATGGTCCTTACAAGGTGTTGAAAAATATTGGTACTATGGCATACAAATTGGAGCTTCCTGCTTCTTCCCAAGTGCACCTAGTTTTCCAGGTTTCGTGCTTAAAAAAGGTTCTAGGTGACAAAATTTTAGTTCAAACAATATTTCCAGAACTTGATGAGGAAGAAAAAATCAGATTGGAACCTGAAGGAGTCACAACAACAATAACTTGATAGCTACGAAATCAATCAATTTTAGAGTATCTCATCAAGTGGAAGAACTTACCCACTAAAGATTTCACATGGGAGGATGAGAATTTTATACAGAAGCATCCATAACTACTCAAGTGTTGAGGACAACACATTTTTGAAGGAGAGGGGCATGTTAGGTCCCTATATTACTAGTGTAGTTCCTTATTGTTGTTATTTTAGCCCCCTTATTGTTATTGTTGTACCCCTGTAGTCCCCATATTGTTATTATTGTGCCCCATAAAATCCCACTATTGTTATTGTTGTGCCCTTACATTATTATTGTTAGGTCGACTAGGATTATATTGTGACCCCATGGACTCATATAAATAAGAAGGAGGTTTTTTCATTTGTATCATATAATAATTGTTCATTTATGTAATGTAAAGGAGGTTCACCCCAAAATTGGCTAATTTCTAAGTCGTTCATCTCTCTTTTCTTCTATTTTGTGAGCTGGTTTCATAACAAGGGGTTGTTTTCTCCTAGAGGTCCTGTGCCACCTGAGGGAAGTTAGTATGGTCTTAGGTTGTTAGATCCATTTCCTTAAGGTCATATAGGAGGTTGAGACTTATCATAGTGACCCTCAGCTCATGTTTACCTCGCGTAAGCTAGTGAAAGTGGGTAAAAGTGGGAGGAGGTGTTACACTGTTGTTAATATTTATTGGTTTTTTTAATGAAAATATATAGCTAAAGAAAAAAAGAAGATAAATAAATATTCCCAATAAATTATCAAGGATAAAGAAAATAGGTTATAATAAGTTTCCACTTTAAATTTTCTAACACAGGTGGTATAAGAGCATCCATGTTCAAAACTTGCACTGGATGGGCTCTATCACAGGAAATTGAAGATGTTTAGAACTATCTAAGTAAACTCTTCAGGGGTTAAAATCCAATCTAATAAATTAATAGTAGTCCAAAGGGGATACCATTCCCTTATGACTTGTTGTACCAACATAAAGATTAAAATTTGGTATGATTGGATAAGGTTACTAATGTGTTGAGTTCTGGATTTTGCAAGCTTATAAATTATAGGGGAATAATAATAATTTTTTTTTTGTGGTTATAGATTCTGACAGAGTCTAGGAAAGAGGGATCTTTTTTTAATTGAATGTTATTTCATGATATTGAATGGTGATTAATGTCTATAGAGTTATTTAATATCATAAGAAGGTTAATGTGGTTGTTTAAAATGGAAAGGTCACCTTGACAACTCCTTCAGCATGAGGCTTGTGGTAATGAATGTGGTTATTTATCTTTTAAATTTCATTTTCTAACATTGTGTGTGACTGATAGTAGAACATAAGAAACCTAGAGCAGAGGTTAATCAAAATGAGAATTGGGATGGTAAAACAATGTTTGGATAAATTACATTATGGAAATGATGGGGTCCATGTTGAAGTGGCACCAAGAAATGTCACCCCACCGTGGGGCTTCTAATTTAATTTTCCCTTAATTAAATTTGGAAGAGAAATTGTAATTTTATCTCATAACAACTTGTATTAGTTAACTAATTCAGATTGACTGAGTTAGCTTAGGAAATTTGTGTTGAGTATTAGAGAGCTTGCATGTAGAGTGATTCCATGATTTAAGGGGGCCAAGTTGCAGTTATGCATAAGCTGTAATTAGTTAACTCGATTAATTTAATTAAAATAAGTTTAACTAGTTCTAACTCGATTAATTTAATTCACAATGATTGATCAATCAGTTAACTGATAATTCACAATAGATAGTTGTTTCATTTTAGTTCTGATGAAGACCCAATTGAGATAGAGGTTAAAGGGAAGATAACTATCAGTTGTATAATTAGAAAATTGTACAGGTCAGTTATAGAGTCATTTGGAGACTTTGGATGGATTGTGCAGTCAAGGCAAGGTATTTTCCTATTTAATAGGGCATTAATTACTCAAGGAATGTGTGACCAAGGTAGGATGAGTAGAGGCTAAGAATTGGCTAAGAATTTTTCTAGCTTTTCCTAGATCAATGTGAGACAATTGGTGGAGTGCAAATTTTCTCCTATGAGATAAATAATTATATTGCTTCATGATCCTTGAATTTATACAATATACTCATAGCAAGGTTTTAGGTACCGTGCTTTTGCCAGATACATATTGTGTCGTGCGATTGATTGTCTTTTTCTCTTACTTGTTTATGTGATTGTGCGATCATGTTTAATTCTGAAAACTATAGAAGAGATTCAATATATTGTTCTAGTATATCATAAGATTAGACAGAATCCCTGTGGTCATATTTTCTACATGGTACGAGTGTTGATCAACAGTTGTCGTTGATGTCAACCCAAGAAGCACCAGGGGCTACCCCAATATTTCATGGGAATTTTGACCTACCAAATCACTATATTCTGGGTCAAGAATGATTTTTATGGTTTTTAATTGTCAATATGTTTCCATTGATATATGGCACGCCACGTAATTCTTCACGGTTTGAGAGATATTCATGTTTGAATTTTGTAACCACAGTTAGTGGGCTAAAACCCCATGGGGTTGTGACATGGGTTATTGATAAGTCAATAATTAATAATTTTTAAGCTCCTAAATTCCCTGCCACATTCACCTATTGAAGCCTCTCTCAACCTAAGAATTTATATAAATTGTGATCCCCATATCCTCCTTATGTAGGGATTTCGCTACCGGAAATAGTTCATCGTGGAATTTTTGCTCTAATGTTTTTTATACGAAGGTTAAGAAGCTGAAATTTTTATTAGACAAAGCTGAAATCCTGAGGATGCTCCTGTAAAATTTTTAGATCAGGGTGCACAATATTTTCGGAGATATGATCTATGGAAGTCAGTGTTTTTTTCAGGCTCCTAAACTTCATCTCAAAGCAGTGACCTTGGGAAAATCATCATAACTCTATCTCTGTATCGGATTGGAATTCTATAAAAAGTGGAAAATATTGCACAAAATTTTGTTTTCACTATATCAATTTTAGATCCGAATGAAGAAACAGTGACACGTGGCACACCGTACAAGTTAGCTCTACTGAACTAGTCCATAATTAGGTCATTGTGAGATATTGGGTATAACTCTCACTTGAAGAATCTAAATTGTATCAGACTTGTGGAATTGGAAAGACAACTCAAAGAACTACTATAGCACCGAAAATCACATATTTGAGAGTTGAAATAACATAGATACACCAGATTCAATATCGAGCTCCTAGAAGGAAAGAAAACTCTAGATCATGTGTTGTCAAGGGTTGCAAAGGACCAACCTTTCTAGGGCAGAAAATAAAAGCAAGGAACAACAGACGGTAGAAAGACAAGAGTAGCAATCAAGGTGCATAACAAAAGTAAGAAGTTTATCACATGAAGTCTTCAAGTGGGCAGCACTGCATACAGTCATTGTAAAGGTATCATTATACTATGTCATTGTAATGCATCATTGTAAAAATTGTACAAGTGTCAATCTGCCAAGAGTTGAAGAGGTAGGTTCAAGAGGTCTAGGATCATCATTAATTGGTTGTGTCATAGTTGGGGTTATGGTAAAGTGTGTCTTCTTCTTCTACATCATTCTATATCATTGTAAAGTGGACCATTTTCCCTGGTACAGGAGTCCATTCTTCATTTATTCTACTTTAGGGTGGTAGGGTGGTGCTAGGTTGGTGCATGAAGTCACCAATAGGTTCAAGCCTGTGAAAAATTCAAGGTTTTAAGGTGGTTCTAGGGTGAGTTTTAGCTCATAATGTGTTTGGGTATCCGTTCAGTTGACTACTGAAGAATATCGGGCATTGGAGCGTTCATCTAGTGGGAGATAGAGAAGAATGTTTTTCTAGATTCCAGGAAGTTGGAGTTTTATTTTCAATTGGAGTTGAATATTACAGAATTATTAGAAAAGAATTCGGATGTTTTTTTGTCCTGTAGAGGGTTTCCACCTTAAAAATTGTGTACATTTTTATTCCTTTTGTTTACTGCTATCATTGTACAAACACTGATAATAATTGAAGATTAACTAATGCTCTAATTGAAAGAAATACTGATTCACCCCCCCTCTTAGTATTTCCAACAATTGGTATCAGAGCTTGGTTCCTTCAATAGAAGTTTAACAGCTCGAAGGAGGTCATGGATCATACCAATAATGGTTTACCCTTGTTCAAAGAAAATAATTATGCACTCTGGAAAAGAAGAATGGAGGTATATCTCTTGGTGCAAGGTTACGAATTATGGGACACTGTTCAAAATGGCTTTACACTGACCACATATGAACAAGGTAAGAAGAATTTGGTAAATGATGCAAAATCAAAGAATATTATTATCAGTGGATTTATTGAATCTGCTTATCATAAGGTGTTGGGTTGTAAAACTGCTAAGAATGTATGGGACAAGCTTGAGAATATATATGCAGGTGACTCAAATTTTAAAGAAGCAAAGCTTCAAATCTATATAGAAAAATTTGAACAACTCAGAATGAAATAATATGGCAACATTGTTGCATACTTCCAATACGTTGATGAAATAACTCTGGAAGGATTGGGAGAGCCAGTTGACGAGAAGACTATTATACAAAATATTCTTAGAACGTTGACAGGGAGATTCAACCCATAGGTATCGGTCTTAGAATACAGTGAAAATCTGGACAAACTCAACAAAGAGGAATTACATGGAGTTCTCATAGCTTATGAAATGAGACTTGATGAAGAAGAGGGTACTTTTCATCTAGAAACTGCGTTCATTGCTTCTAAGAAAACCAATAAGAACAAACAACCTTCAATTGAAGATACATGCATGTGTGAAGAAAAGGGAGATGATGATGAAGGTCTTTCAGATGAAGAATATGCTTACTTTATGAGAAAAATAAAAGTTGGTAAGGGAAAATTTAGATGTAGAATTCCATTGGTATGTTTCAGCCGTGGTGAGTTTGGGAAATTCATAGAAAAATGTGTGAACAGAAGTGATGGAAGCTCAAAAGAAAAGGAAGGCTTTAAGAAATTCAACAAGCAAAGAAAAAATAAAGAATTCAAAAGGAACTTTCTCTTTAAAGAAGATAGCTCATCATCCGATGAAGACAATGATAGCGAAGATGAAGCCAATGAGAGAGTATTGTTTATGGCCAAGCATAATAAACAAGAGGTATCAAACAATGAAGAAGAAGGGTTGACCATAGAAGAATTTTCTAGGGAGGTAATCAATCTCATAAAAGAACTCAAGGTTGAGAAGATCCATTCCAATACTATTGAACAACAAGTTCAAGGTCTCAAAATTGAATTTGAAGAACACAAATGCATTGAAGAGTCACTTCAAAAGAAGTTGGAAGAAAGCAATCAATAAAGGGAAGAATTATAAGCTGAATTAGTCTCGCTACGCAAGGAAGTGAAGAAGGGAAAAATTGTCCAAAATTATGACAACAACTCAAGGGCATTGGAAGTACTCATCAACAATCAATGATATCACAACGAAAAAACTAGCCTCGGTTACAAAGAAGAAGAAGCAAGACCTTCTACAACAAAATATAATGAACCTACGAGATCTGACATGCATGTAGACTTCATTAGACAATATTTGCAAGAATAGACTTGGAAGAATATTCCTCGATGAAGATTTCCATGTAGGTACCAACATATTTTTTATGGCTATTGTTATTCATGTGGAAAATTTGGTCATAAAGTTGTAGAATGTCCCGCATACCCTAGGAACCAATACAATTCCTGGAGATCTATCAAATATGAACCTCCTAGGGCTCAACGAAAAATCAATATATTTGAACATTTAATAAATAATATTGCATGTTACAAATGTCAAAAATTTGGACACATAGCCAGACACTGCAGACTTGAAAATCCTCTAGAAGAAAACGAATGAACATGGAAGAAGAAGAAGGTTGATAATTGTGCTCTCGCTCTCAAGGCTCAAAACAACAAAGATGTGTGGTTTTTTGATAGCCATTGCTCAATGTATATGACTGGAGATAGAAAGAAATTTGTATCTCCGAAAGAGAAGAATGATGGAACCGTTTCCTTTGGAAATGATGGATCTTCAAATGTTATAGGAGAAGGTACCGTCACTCTCGGAAGAAAAGATGCTCTAGCCAAGAATTTTCTATTGGTTGAAAACATGAACCAAAATATGCTTAGTGTTGGACAAATGTGTGATCAAGGACACAAAATACTATTCAACTCCACGAAATTTGAAATCAGGAAAGGTAGGCATGGTAAAATTGTGGCTACAACAAGTCGAGCTCCAAACAAAATATATGTTCTAGATGAAGCAACTAAATCACGTCTACTAGCTAAAGAGGATGATATAATATTTTGTGACAATGATGATCGAATAAGTAAGAAATTTTCAACAAATATGCAAAGTGAGTTTGAGATGTCTTTACTTGGTGAGCTGACATACTTCTTAAGGCTTCAAATATCTCAACAATGCAAATGAATATTTATATGTCAAGCCAAGTACATCAAGGAAATGCTCAAGAAATTTAAAATGGAAGATTGCAAACCTGTCCTTACTCTGATGGTTATAGGTTGAAAATTGAGCATAAACGACTCATCTAAGGATGTGGATCAGAGGTTGTACGTATCTATGATTGGTATTCTTCTATATGTAACAACCTCCCAGCCAGATGTTATGCAGGCAGTTGTACAAGTAGCAAGATTCCAAGTAGCACCAAAATAATCACATATTATTTCCATCAAAAGAATTCTTTGATATCTAAATGGAACAACAGAATATGGCTTGTGGTATCCCAAGGGTAACAATCTCATTATTCAAGCCTTTACAGATGCAGATTGGGCAGGAAGCGTTGATGATCGTAAGAGTACTTGTGAAGCATTTGAATATCTTCGCTAGAAGCTTGGGATTCTCCCAATTTCTCATTAGATTTTCCTTATTCATAATATAAAGGGGGAGTGGAAGTGTGTACAGGTCCGCAGGATGGTTGTGTGTCAGGGGGAGTTACCCTTTTCCATTGATGTCAAAGGGGGAGAGAATGTTGTAGGAAGAGGTGTCATGATCACGGGGGGAGTATTTGTGTTGCCATCAATACCAAAGGGGGATATTTTTTATCGGTGGTTGTCATTGATGTCAACCCAAGCAGCACTAGGGGCTACCGCAATATTGCATGGGAATTTTTACCTACCAAATTACTATATTTTGGGTCAAGAATGCTTTTGATGGTTTCTACTTGTCGAGATGTTTCCATTGATATATGGCATGCCATGTAATTCTTCACGGTTTGAAAGATATTCATGTTTGAAGTTTGAAACCCCAATTAGTGGGCCGAAACCCCATGGGGTTGTGGCATGGGTCATTGAAAAGTAAATAATTAATAATTTTTAAGCTCCTAAATTCCATCTCACATTCACTTGTTGAAGCCCCTCTCACCCTAAGAATTTATATAAATTGTGATCCTCATATCCTCCTTATGTAGGGATTTCGCTATCGGAAATAGGTCATTGTGGAATTTGCGCTATATAGTTTTTTCTACAAAGGTTCAGAAGCTAAAATATTTATGAGGCAAAGTTGAAATCCTGAGGAAGCTCCTGTAAAAATTTCATATCAGGGTTCGCAAAATTTACGGAGATATGATCTGTGGAAGTCAATGTTTTTGTAGGCTCGTGAACTTCATCTCAAAGCAGTGACCTTGGGAAAATTGTCATAAATCTCTCTCTGAGTATTAGATTAGAATTCCATAAAAATTGGTGGATAGTGTATGTAAATTGGTTTTTTTTGTATCAATTTTAGAGCCTAATGAATAAACAGTGACATGTGGAATGCAGTACAAGTTAGATCTATTGAACCAATCCATAATTAGGTCATTGTGAGAGATTGGACATAACTCTCTCTTGAAGAATCCAAATTGGATCAAACCTATGGCATTGGAAAGAAGACTCAGAGGTCTACTACGACACCAAAAATCACAGATTGGAGAGCTGAAATAACATAGATACACCAGATTCAATATTGATCTCCTAGAAGGAAAGAAAAAGATAGATCATGTGTTGTCAAGGGCTGCAAAGGACCAAACTTTCTAGGGAAGTAAAGCAAAGCAAGGTGCAGCAGAGTGTAGCATGACAAGAGCAGCAATAAAAGTGCATATAGCAGCAATAAGTTCATCACATGAAGTCTTCAAGTGGGCACCCTTGCATACAGTCATTGTAAAGGTATCATTGTACTATGTCATTGTAAATGCATCATTGTAAAAATTGTACAAGTGTCTATCTGCCAAGAGTTGAAGAGTTAGGTTCGGGAGGTCTAGGATCATAATTAGGTGGTTGTGTCATAATTGGGGTTATGGTCTAGTGTGTCTTATTCTTCTACATCATTCTATATCATTGTAAAGTGGACCATTTTCCCTGGTATGGGAGTCCATTCTTCTTTTATTCTACTTTAGGGTGGTAAGGTGGTGCTAGGCTCGTGCATGAAGTCACCAATAGGTTCAAGCCTATGAAAAATTCAGGGTGGTAGGGTGGCGCTAGGGTGAGTTGTAGCTCATTGGGTGTTGGGGCATTTGTTTAGTTAAATATTGAAGAATCTCGGGCGTTGGAGTGTCCATCCAGTGGGAGCTGGAGAAGAATGCTTTTCTAGATTCTAGGAAGTTGGATCTTTATTTTAAATTGGAGTTGAATATTAAAGAATTATTAGAAAACCATTCAGGTGGTTTTTGTCTCGGAGAGGGTTCCCACCTTAAAGTTTGTGTGAATTTGTGTTCCTTTTGTTTACTGCCATCATTGGACAAAAAATGATAATAATTGAAGATTAAATAATGCTCTAATTTAAAGAAATATTGATTCACCCCCCCCTCTCTCACTATTTCCAACAATGAGAGTGTGAGGAATCACAATAAGAAGAGAAAACAATTTTTTTTTTTTGAGGGTTTAAATTTGCAGATTATTTCTTTGGTATCCAACAACAGATCAAGATGTCTTTCAATGGCTTTAGAATCGAATATTCATTCGAGGGAAATTAAAATTATATTTTATGGAAGGATAGGATGGAGGCATTTATTAAGGACAATTAATTGAAAGCTTTCATAGATGTTGTGTTGGCATGTGTTGTCCTTGATGGAAACCTACTAGATGAAGTTGTCCTTAATGGAAACTGACTTGATGAGTTGTCTTTGGATGGCAACATACTTGATGAAGTTGTTCTTGATGGAAACCTGCTTATCTGATGAGTTGTCTTCCTTAATGGAAACTGACTTGATGAGTTGTCTTTGGATGGAAACCTACTTGATGAAGTTGTTCTTGATAGAAACCTGCTTGATGAGTTGTCTATGATAAGCAACCTATGTGTTAAATATGTAAGGAAGATGGATCTTGCGTTAAATAAGGAAGGATGATGTATCTACAGATCAGCTCAAAAGTAACAGAAGAAAGGAATTCCAGTAAGTGCCAGAGAAATGATAAATATGACATGTCACAAAGCATACGTGGGTTTGTAAAGGCGAAGTAGCGTATGTACATGGAAAAGTATGTACCAAGTAGCGCATGCCTATTTGCACTCTAAATTCATAAAACCAAGGGAATTTACCATAGTATTGGCCCATTGTATTGAGTGCTGGAATATCTATTTGATCCCATCCAGGAATACCATTAGTAGTTGTGTGGTTTTGACTCATGGTATTGACAAAGGCTAAATCTATTTAAGGAGAAGAAGATCATAGTGCAAGGTGTGCATAAGTCTGGGTTTTAATGAATACTTCACTTTGAAGTATATCTACATGGAAGGGTAATAGTTTATTGATTGATCTAAATTAATAATGCACCTATGAAGAAAATTATGAAGAGGGATCTCTAGATTTGAAATGACTATGTATTTTCTAGATCTGTTTATGGAATGTTTAGATCAGAGATGAGGCGAATATTTTTTGAAGTGAACGGTAAGATCTGAGCTATTTATCTATTTTGAAGAGTTGCACAGCCCTACAAAGTTTGAAGATCTATACGCAGGTTCGCTTCATAAAAAGCGCGTGCATACGCAGGTTGGCTTCAACAAAAGTGCGTATGGAATGTGAGGTTGGTTCTGGAATATGTGCAGAAGTATACGCAGGTTTGTCTCTATGAAAGCACGTATATACACAGGTTCAGTAAAGTAAAAACGCGTATGGAATCTAGGGTTTTGCTAAAGTATGTGGAATGAAATGTCTGATCTGTTATGTTGGTTTACTATTATCTGTCAATAATGTATACATACAGATCTGGGTTGTTTGAATGTTGAATATGCTGATGATTATGTTAATTGAAGATCAAGTTGTTGGTTTATTGGTTGATGATTCAATGAATGAATTGATGGGGTTATAAGTTTCAGTTTGATGTATGTTGAGCTTAAATGTGTGGAGTGGGTCCAGTCTGAAAATCTGATAAAAAGTGGCCTACAAGGTGTGTTGTATGGAAGCTGTTGGATCCAGTATGAAAACTGATGAAACATGGTCCGCAATGGTGCTGAGGGTCGAAGCCTTCAATGAGGGGGTTGCAGCTCCCTTCTAGTGGTAGCTGGTAAACGAGAGCAGGGGGTAGTAGCTCCCTTCCAGGAGAGGCTAGTAAATGAGAGCAGGGGGTTGTAGCTCCCTTCCAGGAGAGGATGGTAAACGAGAGCAGGGGGTTGTAGCTCCCTTCCAGGAGAGGCTGGTAAATGAGAGAAGGTTGTAGCCTTCTGCAGGTGGCTGCCTGCATGCTGGTATGAGTTTGCGCCAGTACATGGTTGTAAGATGTTTTCTTTATAATAAATATTGAAGGCAGAGATGACGGCAAGCGGTGGTTTTCTCCTGAATTGGGTTTCCACCTTAAATCCTGGTGTTCATGTGTGTTTCTTATGTGTGATGGTTTATTCTGTTATTACTGCACATGTTTACTGCTTACTGAACATCTAATGAATGAATGATGCAATGATCTAAGTAAAGAATTATCTGGATAATGAGATCTCTGGCAATACGCAAGTTTCATTAAGGATATCCGCATGTATACGCGACTTGGGTTTATTAAAGTAGCGTATGGGTTTTAGAGAAAGAAAAGCAAAAATTTTTCAGTCTACACTAAATACTGATTCACCCCCCCCCCTCTCAGTATTTTTCCCAACAATTGGTATCAGAGCAGGTCCTTCTACAGAAGCCTGATCGCTTGAAGGAGATCCGTCACAATGGGAAGGAAGCAAAAGAAGAAGGCTACTGGAAAGGAGATATCTCAGAAAACATGTGCAGCAGAAAATGAAGAAGATAAAACAAGTATTGAATGTTGTTCTTGTGATTCACTTTCTTGTGCAAGAAATGGTGAAGATAGTGAAAGTAATGTTATGGATCTAGAAGAAGCTCTTAAGATTAAAGTTGAAGATAAACAAAGATCATTTAATAAGAGAGAATCTATCTACAAAGATATGATCTCTAAAATGAATGGACAGATAGAAATGTATCAAAGACTGCAGGTTAAAGCAACCTATCAAAATAGAAGACTTGAAGCAGAAATCATCTCTCTGAAAGCAGATCTCAAAGCATCAAATAAGAAGAAGAAGAACAAGAAAATGGGTTGAAAGAAGAGATTTTAAAATTGAATGATCAAGTAGAAAAAGGAAAAAGGGTTGAAGAAGGTATGAAGAAGCAATGCCAAATATTGGAGGTTGAGGTAAATATTTTGAAAGGTAAATTAGAAGAAAAAGATAAACTCTTGAGGTTTCAAGATAGTACTAAGATTCTGGACAATATTCTTAATATTCAAAGGTCTCCTTCTGTTAAATTTGGTCTTGGTTTTCATGAAACTGTTAAAGGAGAATCTAGTTCACAAGAAAGTGCTAAAGATTCAAAGGATATCAATGCAAAACCTGAAGTGTTGGAAGAAAAAAAAGGTCAACCGACAATCATGAACTCTCAAAAGAAATCATTCCCTCCTTTGATCAATAATGTTGAATGCTTTGAATGTCACAATTATGGGCATGTTGCAGCCAATTGCAGAAGCAGATTGTTTTAGTCACAAACAAACAAATTCTACACAGAAAGGTACTCAGGTTTCTTTAAGGGATATTGTTTTTCATGCAGCAAGTATGGTCATAAAGTAGCTGATTGCTATAGAAGAAATAATAGAAAAACACATTATGATCCCTATGCTTACTTTTCTGGTCATGCAAGATGCTATGCTTGTAACAAATATGGACATGTAGAAAAAGAATGCAGGATGAATAGATCTGAGAAATTGGACAATTTCCAGCACACTATATGAAATTTCAAACAAAGCTGGAAAAAGAAGGAGGACCGGTCAGAAACATAGGAAACATTGACCCTACTGCAATCATCCACTTCTAAAGCTTACTTCTCATAATGACTGCAGGAGTAATGTGAGATAAATTATAGGGATTAGTAATGTATCATCACAGGGGGAGCAATACATGTGATTCCCATGGTTGGTTTGGTAATTCTGGTTATGTTTATTTCTAACAGAGCATCTGATGTGAAGAAGACAGGTACAGGTGGCAGAAGTTCAGGGGGAGATGAAGTTGTGAAATTTTCAGTATTTCACTTTCCATACGCGAGTTTCATGAACTAAAGCTGCGTATACACATGAGTTCCTTTGGAGACAAAAGCGTATACTTTTCTGTTAAGGAAAACAGTGAGATGGCTCAAGAACAGGAGCACAGGTTCAGGGGGAGAATCAGTCTAACTACTAATGATTACATTGTTGGCATTGTATCTGCTTATTCCTTAGTTCTTGTAATACTCATGCTCAAATTATGATGACATGATACATGGTTTCTTATGATAAGATTATGGATGAGCCCTGATTGCTTTTTGCTGAAGAGTATCTTTTGTTTTCACACATGGATGAGATGAAAGTTTTATGATGCGGAGATAAGGATAGATCATGCAGAGTTTGTTGCTGATGACTATTGACATAATTCCTACACATGTTACATCATGATTATGAAATAAATAAATCATGAGGATCTTGATGATAACAGATCACATGAATGATTGCTTGATACATATTGTCTATTGAAGAAGATTGTTCTGGTATGATAATTCCTCTTGAAGAATATGTTGATGTTGCAAAGACCCTGAAGGCTTGGTTACTGATGTGCTTATGCTACAACTTTTGATGACACTTGAAAACATAGCTACATTGTCCTATCTATCTTCTCTCATATATTGCGGGGGAGCATTCGAATATCTCAGACAGAAGCTGGGAATAGTCTCTGCCATACAGAAGATTATATCTACTTAAATTCAGAGGATTAAATTGGATACACGGGTTTTCTGAAACACAGTCGCGTATATACGCGAGTTTATACATAGAAAACCGCGTATGGGTGTGTGCTCACAAATTTTTGGGGTCAGCATTCTTCAGCACAACTGTGGTGCTATTGGGTATCTCTGGTGATGTTTCAGCTCTCATATTTTTGTTTCATTCTCTGATATCTGATGAAGATGCATTGATGATTTGTTGTTGAAAGTGTTCAGGATGCACAAGCTAAGGGGGAGCATTGGTCATATGGAAAGTAATGCATTGTTGGCATTATGATGGTTCTAAAATATGATCTCTCTCTTGAGGTCTTTTTGGTATTGGTCATAAAAAGTCATATTTGTAATTTGATGAAAAGGTCATGTTGAGACCTATGATGTAAAATTGTAATATTCAGTCATGTAAGGACTTGATCAAATTTGTAAACCCACTTGGTTGGGTAGTTGAGTCAAAATGTGTAAACCCACTTGGTTGGGTACTTGAGTCACATATGTAAATACATTTGGTTGGATCATTGATGTAAGTATGAGTCCTTGGTGATAGGAAAGGTCATAGAGTCATGTAATTCATTGAAAAATATGTTTTCAGCATGAACTCAGGGGGAGCATGGTAACTTCAGTGCACATCAGATCTACAAAGCTCTTATTTCTACAAGAGAAGAAAAACCTTGTTTTGGCTTTGATCCACCCTTTGCCCTTGATGTCAAAAGGGGAGAGTAACATGGTGTTTGAATAGGGGGAGAGTATCATGGTGTTTTCATAATGGTTATAATCAATGTATCTATCTGTTGTGGTGATCAAACACCATCATGGCTGCCATCAAGTCCAAAGGGGGAGATTTTTGGCATGTGTTGTCCTTGATGGCAACCTACTTGATGAAATACGATTGTTGGAAATATGATGCAATGTGTTGTCTTTGATGGCAACCTACTAGATGAAGTTGTCCTTAATCGAAACTGACTTGATGAGTTGTCTTTGGATGGAAACCTACTTGATGAAGTTGTTCTTGATGGAAACCTTCTTATCTGATGAGTTGTCTTCCTTAATGGAAACTGACTTGATGAGTTGTCTTTGGATGGAAACCTACTCGATGAAGTTGTTCTTGATAGAAACTTGCTTGATGAGTTGCCTATGATAAGCAACCTATGTGTTAAATATGTAAGGAAGATGTATCTTGTGTTAAATAAGGAAGGATGATGTATCTACAGATCAACTCAGAAGTAACAGAAGAAAGGAATTCCAGTAAGTGCCAGAGAAATGATAAATATGACATGTCACAAAGCATACGCGGGTTTGTAAAGGTGAAGTAGCATATGTGCGCGGAAAAGTACGTACCAAGTAGCATATGCCTATTTGCGCTCTAAATTAATAAAACCAAGGGAATTTACCATAGTATTGGCCCATTGTATTGAGCACTGGTATATCTATTTGATCCCGTCCATGAATACCATTAGTAGTTGTGTGGTTTTGACTCATGGTATTGACAAAGGATAAATATATTTAAGGAGAAGAAGATCATAGTGCAAGGTGTGCATAAGTCTGGGTTTTAATGAATACTTCACTTTGAAGTATATCTGCATGGAAGGGTAACAGTTTATTGATTGATCTGAATTAATAATGCACCTATGAAGAAAATGATGAAGAGGGATCTCTAGATCTGAAATGACTACGTATTTTCTAGATCTATTTATGGAATGTTTAGATCTGAGATGAGGCGAATATTTTCTGAAGTGAAGGGTAAGATCTGAGCTATTTATCTATTTTGAAGATTTTCACAGCCCTACAAAGTTTGAAGATCTATACGCAGGTTCGCTTCATAAAAAGCGCGTGCATACGCAGGTTGGCTTCAAAAAAAGCGCGTATGGAATGTGAGGTTGGTTATGGAATATGTGCAGAAGTATACGCAGGTTTTTCTCTATGAAAGCGCGTATATACATAGGTTCAGTAAAGTAAAAGTGAGTATGGAATCTAGGGTTTTACTGAAGTATGTGGAATGAAATGTCTGATCTGTTCTGCTGGTTTACTGTTATCTGTCAATAATGTATTCATACAGATCTGGTGTGTTTGAATGTTCAATATGCTTATGTTAATTGAAGATCAAGTTGTTGGTTGATTGGTTGATGATTCAATGAATGAATTGATGGGGTTATAAGTTTTAGTTTGATGTATGTTGAGCTTAAATGTATGGAGTGGGTCCAGTCTGAAAATCTGATAAAAAGTGGCCTACAAGGTGTGTTGTATGGAAGCTGTTGGATCCAGGATGAAAATTGATGAAACGTCGTCCGCAATGGTGCTGAGGGTCGAAGCCTTCAATTAGGGGGTTGTAGCTCCCTTCCAGTGGTAGCTGGTAAATGAGAGCAGGGGTAGTATCTCCCTTCCAGGAGAGGTTGGTAAATGAGACCAGGGGGTTGTAGCTCCCTTCCAGGAGAGGCTGGTAAACGAGAGCAGAGGGTTGTAGCTCCCTTCCAGGAGAGGCTGGTAAATGAGAGAAGGTTGTAGCCTTTTGCAGGTGGGTGCCTGCGTGTTGGTATGAGTCTGCGCCAGTACATGGTTGTAAGATTTTTTCTTTATAATAAATATTGAAGACGGAGATGACGGCAGCGGTGGTTTTCTCCCGAATTGGGTTTCCACCTTAAATCCTAATGTTCATGTGTGTTGCTTATGTGTGATGGTTTATTCTGTTATTACTGCACATGTTTACTGCTTACTGAACATATAATGAATGAATGATGCAATGATATAAGTAAAGAATTATCTGCATAATGAGATCTCTGGTAATACGCAAGTTTAATTAAGGATATCCGCATGTATACGCAACTTGGGTTCATTAAAGTAGCGTATGGGTTTTAGAGAAAGAAAAGTAAAAATTTTTCAGTCTGCACTAAATACTGATTCACCCCCCCCCCTCTCACTATTTTTCCCAACATGTTGATGTCCTACAACTCGCAATAGCAGATACTCAACTTCTTGACGTATAGAAGAAGAATGGCGCGAAAGTGAGAAGGATCTCTTTAGAGGGAGTTCAGGACCATATTGTCTCGAACTTCCATGGGAAGGTGAATCCATATGAAATGTGGAAGGCCTTGACAAATTTGTATCAGAATAACATCGACCACATGGAGTTGGTGTTGAAAGACAAGCTTAGGAAGATCAAAATGGAAAAGGGTGACACGATCCAGAAATACATGACCAAGTTCACCACATGTCATGATGAGATTGGAAGTGTTGGGGTTACTATTTCCATAGATGATTTAGTGAGCCTAGCTCTTTAGGCCTTCCCAAGAGCTTGCATAGATACCAAGACTCCGTTAATGGGAGGGAGAAACTGCCAGATTGGGAGAAACATTGGTCTGATTTGACATAAGAAGAAATTAGGTGGAGAACTAGAGATGGATCCTCTTCAAAGACTAACGATGAGGAAAATTGTGCCTTGGCTAGAAAGAGAAAGAAAGGGAATGGGAAGGCATCCCATTCCAAATCCAAGATTGGAAAGGCATGAAATGAGCGAGACTTTTCAAATGTCAAATGTTTCAAATGTCATGATCATGGACACTATGCCACAAATTGTCCACAAAATAAGAAAAACAAGAAGGCCTCAGGAGGAGCTGTAGGTGAAGCTTTGGCTTCACAATTTGAGTTGGAATTCATCCTCATGACATGGATGGTGTCATCGGTGTTGCGATCTATGTGGTACTTGGATAGTGGTGCCTCATTCCACATGATCAACAAAAAATAATTCTTCAGCAGCTTGGAGGAGAAGGATCTCTAGAAGCACATCGATATGTGTGATGACGAGATGTATAGAGCTACCTATATTGTTAAAGTTACTTTCCAAACAGAGTCAGGTAAACCACTCATACTAAAATACATCATCCATGTACCCAGTTTAAAGAAGAAATTGGTTTATGTTTCTAAGTTGGAAGATTGTGGATATGATGTGATTTTAAGTGAAGGAAAGGTGCTCCTTCATCACAAAGCCATGGGATAGGTGAAAAATACTGGGGTTCAGGTGAAGAACCTCCACAAATTTGGTGTGGATGATTGTGCATCATTGAGCAGTAAAGAAGAGAAGGTGGTTAGGTGAGACATCGGTGATTTATGGCACACGAGTTTGGGTCATCTAGAGCACAATTATTTGAGGATAATGCAACATATTTCTATAGGGATTCCAAAGGGAACACTTGCACATAGAGACACATGCAAAGGGTGTACTATGGGGAAGTATACAAAGGCCACCTTTCACGATAAGAAAATACAAGTGGTGGAAATCCTTGAGAGAGTTCACTCAAATGTGTTTGGACCATTATTAAATGATTCCACAAAAAAGCACATGTATTATGTGATTTTTGTTTATGATGTTTCAAGTAAGTATTTTATTTTTTTCACGCAGAAGAAATATCAGATGTTATTCAAGTTTTGTGAGTTCAAAGAGCTTGTCAAGAAAGATACAGGGAAGAAGGTGAAGGGTTTTATAAGCGACAATGGTGGGGAATACATCTCTAATCATTCAATAAATTTTGTGCCTCAGAATAAATTAAAAGAGAATTGATTGCACCTCATAACCCACAACATAATGGGTTTGCAGAGATAAAGAAAAAAAATATTGTGGGGGAAGCACCGGCTATGTTGCATGATCATGGCCTAACATTGCATATGTAGGTAAAGGCATGAAATACATCATTATTTTTATAGAACAAAATTCCTCATCGGATACTTGGGATGAGTACACTAGAGGAGAATTTTTTAGGTAAGAAACCAGATGTTTCATATTTAAAATTTTTTGGCTCATATTTATATTGACATGTGAAAAAATATTCCATGAAGAAGCTTGAGACAACAATATATTTGGGGATATTTGTGGGGTAAAATAATACACCTCATAGCTATTGGTTTTACTTTCCATCATATCATATGATATTGGTCATAAGAGATGTGAAGTTTGATAAAGACAAATCCATGTGTTTCTCCCTTGAGAGGGAGCTTGAGTTGCATCTAGTTGAGTAGCTCTTAGCTCCAAAGGATGAACCTCGAGATGTGGAGAAACCACAAGAAAAGGAACAGAGAGTGGTAGAAACCACTCATGAGTTCCCATCAACTAGAGATGGTAGGAAGTGTATCAGAGAGGTTGACATATTATTTCTGGATGCGAGAGAGAATGTGAGAGCACCCACATCACAACACATGCAAATAACATCCCCAAAGTAGTACACTGAATACATGGCTCTTATGTGCGAGGTATTGATATAGAACCATCCTCTTTTGAGGAAGCATTATAGTAGCTGATATGGGTTGATGCCATGGTTGAGGAGTATGACTTAATTATCAGGAGCAATGCATGGAAAGTGGTCCAAAGACCACTGGGGAGGTCAGTGGTAGGCTCCATATGGGTCTACAAGGTGAAGTAGGAAATAGATGGGAGTGTGGAGAAACACAAGGATAGTTTTGTGGCTATAGGGTTCTCTGAGGTGGAGGGGATTGACTATGATGAGACCTTTGAACTAGTCACAAGGTACTCTTCCATTAGATCCATCCTTGCACTCTCCACATAGCTGGGATGGCAGATACATCTAATGGATGTAAACACAACCTTTATCAATGGAGTTATTGAGGAAGAAGTGTACACTGATCATTCATATGGTTTTGAGACCTTAGACAGGGAGTCACATGTGTGCAGACTCAAGAGATCATTCAGTGGGCTGCAACAAGCACCTTGTTCTTGGTACACCAGTATTGACAACTATTTCACTGGTTTGGGCTTCTCCAAGAGTGAAGCGAATGTGAACCTATATCATATTGTGGTTGATGGTAATATTTTGATTGTTTTACTTCATGTTGATGATATAATACTGACAGGTTATGAGTGGCTCATAATATCTTGAAAAGATGATATTGCAAGAGAATTTGAGATGAAGGGCATGGGGCTTTTACACTATTTTCTTGGATTGGAAATATGGCAAAGAGACAGGGAGCTATTTTTATCTTAGGGAAAGTATGCCAAAAATATTCTGAGGAAGTTCCACATGGAGGGAAACAAAACCATGGAAAATCCTCTTGCAGGAAACTAGAGGAAGGAAGATGCTACTTTAGGTGAAGTAGTGGATGCTACTGTTTACATGCAACTGGTGGGTTCACTCATGTATTTGGTGAACATAGAACCCAACATATGCTATGTAGTTAACCAACTGAGCCAAGTTATGGTTAGTTTGACCAAGATATTTTGGAAGGAAGGGAAGCATGTGTTGAGAAATATCAGGGGCACATCAGAGTATGGATTATGGTACATATAGACAAAGTGAGTGAAGCTTCAAGGATTCACCAATGAATATTGGGTTGGGATTCCATCCATCTGGAAGAGCACATCAGGATCCATATTTAGCATAGTATCAACAATAGTTTCTTGGTACAACAGGAAACATATATTAGTTGCACTCAATTTAGTAGAGGCGGAGTACATGGCATCCAGTCGGGCTGCATGCAAGGCCATCTAGATGAGGAAGATACTTGTTGGTTTTATTGGTCAATAGATGGATCCAATGATGATACATTGTGATAACCAGAGTTGCATAAAACTCTGGGCTACTCCAATATTCCATGACAGGTACAAACATATTGATATCTGGTATCACCATCTCAGAGATTGTGTTCAAAGGAGAATCATGTCACTAGGGTACATTCCCATGGAGGAGAAGGATGCAGACATCTCGACGAAGCCACTGGCAAGAAGCAAATTCAAATTCCACAGAGACAAGATCAGGGTAGAAGATAATCCATTTCTTTTTGAGAGGTAGTGTTGAAGTGGCCCCAAGAAATGGAACCACACTATGGGGCTTCTAATTTAATTTTCCCTTATTTAAATTTGGAAGAGATATTGTAATTTCATCTCATAAAACTTGCATTAGTTAACTAAGTCAGAATTACTGAGTTATCTTAGGAAATTTGAGTTGAGGATCATAGAGCTTACATGTAGAGTGATTCCATGATTTAAGGGGGTCCAGTTGCAGTTATGCACAAGTTGTAATTATTTAACTCAATTAATCGATTTAAAATCAATTTAACTAGTTCTAATTGAGTGATGAGATAGTGAGAGGTCCATTGAATTAAATCTGATTTAATTCACAATGAGTGATCAACCATTTAACTGATAATTCACTATAAATAACTATTTCATCTCAGTTCTGATGAAGACCTAGTTGAGACAAAGGTTAAAGGGAAGATAACTCTCAGTTGTATAATTAGAAAATTGTATAGGTCAATTATAGAGTCAGTTGGAGACCTTGGATTGATTGTGTAGTCAAGTAAAGGTGTTTTCCTATTAATATGGAATTAGTTCCTCAAGGAATGCATGAGAAAGGAAGGCTGAGCAGAGTTTGATAATTGGCTAAGTATTTGTCCAATTTTGCCTAGATCAATCTGAGACAATTCGAACAATGCATAAATTCTCTTGTGAGAGAAAGCATTGTGTTGTTTCATGGCCTTGACTTTATACAATATACAGATATTGGGGTTTTAGGTAGCATGCATTCCCAAACACATATTGTGTTGTGCGATTGATTGCATCTTTCTATTAATTGTTTATGTGATTGTGTGATCGTGTTTAATTCCACAAATTGTAGAAGGGATTCAGTATCTTGTTGATCCAGGAGGATCTTAGAGGACAAGTGGCTTAAAATTTCTCAAAAACAAAAGTGGCTAGATGACAGCAAGACTAGGACCATGTCTAAGTGTTCTCTTCTTTTAATCCAACAGTGCAAACACTACCTCAATCCGAGGTCATATGAAGAAGTTAGAGAAATTCAAAGTTGTGGTAGAAGTTAGGTAGTGGGCCAGGTTTAAGTGTTCCACAATTTCACTGCCAACCGGCAGGGAATCTAGCACCTAAGAAGAGGGCAAATTTGTTTGATATTTATTTTTCCCAATAACCTCTGGGTTCAAGAATTTTTAAAATGGGCCATAGTTAATATATATATATATATATATATATATATATATATATATATAAGAAATGAGGTGGCGGGCCACCAACCCCGCCATCACATAAATATAACATATATTATATACATAAATGGTTGGGTGGCGGGTTGTCAACCCTACCACCCTGAAACTTCCACCACAATGGAACCTATTATTACATAACAATGCAGTTGAGTCAGCCCGTTTGGAGTGTACCCGCCCATTGCCCATACCATGTTATCACGCCACACGAAGGCAGCAGAGGAGGGAACCGGTGGGGCTCGAACATGCCCAGCCCATGTGGTAGGTCCCCGAGTGGGAGATGCCCAAAAAAATATTACCAAAAAAAAAAATGCATGTAGCATGCTTTAAAAATGGGTTGGGTCGGGTTTTGAACTCGCATCCTCTACCTCCTCCACGCGCTCCGCTGGTGGGTGTTGCCAATGCATTGTTGGCCCCAACTTCGTAAAATCCACCATGAAAAATCATATAAACCCTCATTTTCACAGAGCACCATAGGCAGAGCGATGGAGAAGTAGCAGAATCACGAGCAGGCCAGAGGGGCGAAAGCATTCCCAGGGAATATTGAGGTGCATCAAAAAGATTCTCAGGGGTGCAGAACTTTCCAGTGACAATTTTGGACAAATTTTATGTTTATTTTACACCTCTTAGTGACACGAATTCAATGGTGATGTCCATTTCTCCATAAAAGCTCTCCATTTTTTGGCCATTTTCTAGATTGGAGGTATAAGGGTGATTTATGTAATTTTACTTGTACTTATTCTTCTTCTTGCCACTTAATGAATGAAGGCCTCCCCACTGTTGAGTAGGGCTTAGAGATGTAGTCCAAATTGGACGAACTCCGTAATAAAATTTTGGTGTCTTGATATCATGCATCTTATGTTGTATTTTCTCTTCATTTTATGTGCTTAAGTTTTCTTATGATTTTCAAATGCTCCATTACATGTAATTATTTATGAATCTATAAGAAAAATATCTTAGATCAAGTGGTATCATAGCAAGTATTTGTTGATGTGAATTGCATGAGTACATGATAACCAGAAATAAGCTTCAAAGTGGTGAAGGAAATATTAATTCCTTTGATCTCGAAGTAGGATGCGCACCATGAAGAAGAAACATGGCAGATGAAGAAGCTCATTGGGAAGAAGAGTGGAATTACTGCAAGGCATTCTAGAACATGGAAGATAAAGTAGAAAAACTGTTTGTAGAGTATGAAAAGACCCTCAAGCCTGAGAAGAAAGATACAGATGATCATGCAGCAGTAAATCATGGAGATGGTGCAGAAGCGCCCCCTCCCTCTCCATATTATAGTGAGTGTTCCTCTTCTTCTTCTCATCATTCTTGCAGACGTCATATGCATACATCTAAGAAACCTTTCCTTAAAATAGATATAAAGTTTGACTTGCCTATGTATACAAGAGAATGTAATGTAGAAAATATCAACAATTAGATCAAATAGATTGAGGTCTACTGCTAGATTCAATAGATTAAGAAAGACGAGGAAAATATCCAGTTGGCATCCCTTCTACTGGGTGGAACCGATCTCATTTGGTGGGAGAGAAAATTGCAAGGCAACAACAATCTGGGTAACCTTCTCTCCTCATGGTAAAATTTTATTTGTGCATTGAAAACTCAGTTTTACCCATTGGTGTATAAGAAATAAGAATTAATGGAATGGAAACACCTAAAGCAAGGCAAAGGCCAAAATGTGAAAAACTCCATTGAATAATTTAAAAAACAAGCATTGAACTTAGAAATTTCATTAGATTCACCAGAGGTTGTAACTATGTATATCAGTCCTTTACATGGTTACATACGACATTCATTATTATTGTTTGAGCTTGCTACTATCGATGAGGCCAGTGTGAAGGCCATGTCGCTCTTGAAAGCAGGGAGATCCATGAACAAAATGACCACCCAGAGAGGGCCGCAACAACCAAAAGAAGAGGTGAAAAGCCCTCTTGTACACATTGTGAGAAAGAGGGACATGACGAAGAGAATTTCTAGAAACTCCACCCTGAGATGAGACCTAAGAGCGATGATAGAAAGGAGAGGCATAAGAGAGTTTCCACCATGCAACAAGATCAAAAGTATGAATTAGATGAAGATGAGAAGGTCACGATTGCGAGAATTGCATGAGGTATACCAATTGAATTGGGATCAGATTTCGGTGAATAAAGGAGGATTGCAGCTCTTGGAATCGAAACAGATGGACCCATCGATTTGGGTTCATATTTGGGTGATGAAATAGAAATTTCAATATATAATGTACCAAAGATGAAAAGGTTTCCCAATGTGGCATGGTTCCAGGAACTTAAGGAGATCAATCAAAGAATTCAAGCAAAGAATACTGAGCTAAGGAGACTCCTAAAGGAAGTAGAAAAGGAGAAACAAAGGTTCCTAAAATAGTTGCAAGCTAAAGACGAGGCTTTGGAAACGCTGCAACATTACCCCCTCGAGGTAAAAAGTGATTCTTAGATTTCACATACTTTTCATGATGATGATTTCGTTGCTTTTGAAAAATATACTATAGGTATCATATATAAATTGTTTAAGAAAATGGGGTATCAAGGGAAGGGCCTCGGCCTTGGTAGCCAGGGCATCATAAATCCCATCAAAGTAGAATAATTACCCCATCATGTAGGACTTGGGTATGTCAGAAAGGAGGTCAGGGAATGCTCCAAAATAGCTAGCGACCCACCAACAATTGACGATGGTAGAACCTCATCACATTCCAACGATAGTGAGGGATACATGGGAATTTATCAGAGAGACATCGGTAGGAGTCATTCCAAGATGATATGGAAAGTATGGAAGAGGAAGAATCATCGCAACAAGGATGAACACCAGAAATCTACATGTCAAACACTTTAAGACCAAAAATAACCCATGAAGAATCCAGTTATCGAATATATTCCACAAGAAAATCCACCACAGGGAGATGACCCATTTACTTTATTAAGTGAAATATGGTTTTTTTAGAGGTATTAGTTTGTTATGGCCACAATTTGTAAATCATGCATTTCGAATAAATGTAAAAGTGATGATGTGTTTTCCATTGCTTAGAAATGCAACGATGATGTTTTGGCCTTTTCTTATGAGTAGTTTAGGTATTGTTTTTTATTATGTAATCCTTGACCAATGAGTGTGTGCTATAAGATATTGGAAAGTGAGGGGTTGTTTGGGTCATGTGTGTTTTGTATATGATTGCAAAGGATGTACCAAATTTATGTGCAGGTGATTGAAAGTGTGGTTTGGGGAGGACAGAGGTAGTGTGTTGGATGTGTTAATGCTTTTGGAGGTCCAAAAGCTCCTTAGTGGGAAGGATTGATCTAGGAGGATCTTAGACGATAAGTGGCTTAAATTTTCTAAAAAACCAAAGTGTCTAGATGACAACAAGACCAAGACCATGTCAAAGTTTTCTCTATTTTAAATCCAACGGTGCAAACAATGCCTCAATCTGAGGTGGTATGAAGAGGTTAGATCAAGTCAAAGCTACGGTAAAATTTAGGCAATGCGCCAGGTTTAAGTGTCCCACAATTTTACCATAAACCAGTAGGGAACCCACCACCTGAGAAGCGGGTGAATTTTTTGCATAATTATTTTTCCCAATAACCTCTGGGTTCAAGAATTTTTTAAATGGGCCATATTTTTAATAAAATAAAATAAAAATATAAAAGAAATGAGGTGGCGAGCCACCAACCCCACCACCCCATAAATATAACATATATTATATACATAAATGGTTGGGGGGCAGGTTTTCAACCCCGCTACCCTAGGAATTCCACCATAACGGAACCTATATATACATAACAATGTGGTTGTGTCGGACCGCATGGAGCAGACCCACCGACCACCCATACCATGCTATCACATCACACGAAGGTAGCAGAGGAGGGGACCAGCGAGGGTCGAACCTGCCCTACCCATGTGGCCAACACTCAAGTGGACGGTCCCAAAAAAAATATTACCAACAAAAAAAACACGTGCAACATGGTTTAAAAATGGGCCAGGTCGGGTTTTGAACCCACACCCTCTTCCTCCTCCACGCGCTCCACCGGTGGGTGCTGCCAATGCATCACCGGCCCCAACTTTGTAAACTCAGCCACAAAAAACCATATAAAGCCTCATTTGCGCAGTACATCATAAGAAGAGCGATACAATAGGATTAGAACCACGAGTGGGCTAGAGGGGCAAAACCATGCCCAGGGAATATTAAGGGGCATCAAAAAGATTCCCTGGGGTGCATAACTTTCCAGTGTCAGTTTTGGACAAATTTTATGTCGATTTTACACCTCTCAGTGACAAGAACTCAACGACGATGTCCATTTCTGCACTAGATCTCTCCATTTCTTATCCACTCTCCAGATTGGAGGCATAAGGGTGCTTTATGTAATTTTACTTTTACTTCTTCTTCTTCTTCTTCTTGCCACATAATGAATGAAAGCCTCCCCACTTGTTATCACCCAAAAAAATGAAGCATAATTTGACAAGTCTGAATAAGTTCATGTGTCAAAAATTAGGTTGTAGGATTCATTTTTTATGCTTAGTCAAGGCAAATATTAAATGTTTCTTGTTTTAGGTTACCCTAAGGTCTAAACCCACTCATTTTTAAACTCCCTCATGTCACATCACTCATCATTTTCTGACTGATTTCAATTTCCAAGGTTTTTGCATTGAAAATGCCATTTTAGCCAAGAAACCACAGTTTCGTAGTGAAATACACTGTGAAATGTCACTTTTTGCTAGAAAACTGCTAATAGTTTTGTAGTGAAAACAACCAAATTAACACTAAAAATGCTACGAAAGCGTGATTTCCTGTCTGTATTGTTAGTCTAGCTATTAGGTGTTAGAAAATCATTAGGAATGAGTAGGTTAGATGCCATTCGAGTTATGGAAGGATAAAACCAAGATACATGCTCAGGTCTGCAGTCATCATGATCAGTTTAGGTATGTATGAGTCATCATAAGGTCATGAGGAGACATCAAAACTTCAAATCCTTTCCTAATTCAACCATTTATTATTTCTCATTCCTTCTTGCATGATATTGAGCTCTGGAGAGCTAGTGCACTAACCCAAAGCTGTGGTTGGTGTTTTCAAAGGTTTACATTGAGCATCATCAAGCAAGACTGAAATTCATCAAGCGAGGTTGTAATTCATCAAGCAAGGCTGTGAAGACATTGAAGAAAACATGCCAGAGAAAAGAAAGACAAACAAGGGTGGTCAATGCCTGAGATATGAACCTGTAGAACAACCACCAAAGTGGGAATGCTAAATATTTCCATCACACCAGAGGTTATTGCAGCTGCTACAAGGATCCCAAGAGGACAGGATAAGTGGTTCAAAGGTTTCAAGTTTAACATGGAGCAGTGCAAAGAATTCATGAAGCCTGAAAACAGTGAAATGGATCTCACCAATGCTGTTCCAAGGAGCTGCATAAAAGACAATTACTCAAAATTGCTTCTCATCATCCAAAAATACTTTGCTTGTGAAGGGATATACCACAAATTGTACTCATATCATTTCAAATTACTTATGCACTTTACTGGTAAGATTTCCCTTGATCTGCCTTTCTATTTGCATATAATTTTGTCAAAAATGGTAGATAAGGTCCAAGAAAATTTTGAGGGGAGTGAGACTTATTTATTTCATTATGGTTTAATGAAATTATCGGTCTTATATGAACTTCAAAGTTTAGGTAGAGACTGGTGCCCATTATTTTTTATTAGTGGTTTTGAATTGGATGCTCTTACTCCTTCAAGAACTCCTAAACCTAGGAAAATTCCATCACCATTAGCAGTATAGAAGAGTGAACCATTGATAGCAGAACCAAGTGAACCTACAAGAGTATAACCAAGTGAGCCAATTGTGATGGAGACAGAGCAATTGTAGATTTTTGACACACCAAATATCCCACCTGCAAAATAGAAGTCAAAAGTGGTCAAACCTACAAAACAAAAACAAGATGTGAGTAAACAAGAAACAAAAAGGAGGACAATGAGCCAAATAGTGGCCTTAGAAGAGAAAGAAGTGGATGTAGAGGATGAAGCAATAGCTAAAGGAAATCTTGAAGATATCTTACATGCCATTGACATAGAAGAAACTCATATAGTCTAGGTTGAGGACATAGAGGAAGGTGTACAAAAGTTAAAAAAGGAAAAATATGCAAAGAAATTAAAATTTGAGGGAGAGGATGTAGGTTTCATGTTCCAAGCAAGAAAGCCTATGAAAAGGCATGCTAGGAAGCTTTTAGAAAGCCGTAAAGAGCTTCCAACATCTACTGTCATAGTCCAACCACCACAAGAGGTCATTGACCTTTCATCACCTGCATAGAAAGATAAAATTAGCAAAACAAAGAAAGGAAAAGAGAAGGTGATGGAAAAAATAGAGTTGCAGCTCCTTGAAGAAAAATTGAAATTGGCCAATCATGAAATTTCTGTTATGAAAATATAAGTAAGGAAACACAGTGTAGATAAGATTCAATTTGCAAAGATGAAGGAAATTTGGGAAGAGCAGGTTGACACTGTTTCCAAGACTTTGGCTAACACACAATAGCTTATCAAATGGACCATTCCAGCAATGAAAGAGGCCAAACATGTCAGGAAGATGAAGACATAGTTGAAGGCCACTAGTAGAATATTGAAATACCAGGTTAAGGATCTTCGGGAGCAACGTCGCCAAAATGTTTGGTTCTAATTGATGATGTCAATTAGAGTTTAATTTAATGTCAACCCGGGAAGGTAAACTTAAAGTGCTTATCTAAAATATATAGATCTAGAAAGATTCCTAATTTGTCCAAGATCTTAAAGTCCCCTTACAAGAACATATTCATTAAGATCTCTTTCAATAACTAATCAAACCTAGATCTAACAATTGTTTGAGATCTATAGTTCTCTTACAAGAACATATTCTACAAGATCTCTTCCAACATTAGAACATCTAATAAGAACTTAAAATCTAAAATGAAATAAACCTAGATCTAACAATTGTATGAAATCTTACGGTTCTCTTACAAGAACACTTTCAAATAAGACTCTTCCAATATTAGAACATTTAACAAAAACTTGAAAACTGAAATCAAACAAAAAAAAAACATAAAATAAATTATACCTAAAATAAACAAATAAGCATGCAAGTGAGGCCATGGGGGCCCTCCATAACTCCACAAGCGCACTACTTCAATGGAGACTCATATGTAGAAGCAAAATCGAAGTATGATCTTTTATTTCAAAATCTCCATTACAAACCAACTCTAAGATTACAACTCTAAGCTTCTAAGATTACATACTCCAAAATTCTAAGATTACAAAACTTCAAGATTACAAATGGAGGATATTGTACTCCTATTTATACAATGGGATGAGTAACAAAATCATAATGATCATCCACTAATCTCTCTTTAGTTCCATACATCTCTCAACCATCTAGACACATAACCCCCTTTTGTCCTTGATCTTCTCCATGAGGTTTATCTCTTCAAATTCGAATTTGATCATTCAAGGCCACATAAAGGTGTCTTGGAAGCTTCCTTGGAACCTACACATGTCACAAAAACAACCCACTTTCCATATATAATTTAAAATATATTATTTTCTAATATTTAATCAAGAATTTCTCTTAAAAATGCTTAATAATAAATAATATTTGGAAAATATAAATTAGACTCATTAATGGTGAATAATAGGGAAAATGAAGTGACATGGTGGTGAATAATGGGTGATATAATGGAAGCATAGGTGAAAAATGTATGGCAATGAGTGACATTTTGAAACCCAAACAAGGCCCATCATCCTAATTCAAACATGTGAAAGAATACTTTTCAAATATGTAATTGTTTTAGAGGATAAGGTTGTTAAATGTAATAATGAGCAGTTTGAGTCCTAGTAGGATAAGGACTGTCAAGTAGGATAGTTGTCATTTTGCCATTAAGTAGATGTTTTATGGCTATGCAAGGTGTCATTAGGCCAAAATTTGATGAATATAGCCAAGACGAAGATCATCTCATGATGTAACAAGTTTATTAAAGGCCATTGAGTTGAATTTGTCAAGGGTTGGAAATTTTTTGGCAAAGAAAAAATTATGTAATTTGATTGTTTCAGAAATACAGAGATTTGTTACTTGACCAACCTAAGGTTCTGCATGAGTTTTTAGTGCTTACCTATCTTATATAAATCTTTTATGTATCCCATTTACAATGGCTTTCATTTATATTACTTAGAATTCATTCATGTAATCCTCTGACTTCCTTTATAGATGAATTGAATGTGTATTTCCTTGTTTCATGTGTGTGTGTACTACTGCTAAAAGCTCTTACCTGCCTCAGCTTCCATGTCAAGTGAACTCACTAAATTACTGAAAGTGTTGACTCCATAAGCCCAATGTTTGCATACTGATATTATTTTCAACCTACACTCATCATAAAAAAGTTGTTTCCCAAATAGAGTTAGCCATTGTAAACACATATTTATTCAATATCATTAACCCTTTGAGAGAGCCCTCTCATACTGAAGAGGCTAAGCTTTAGTCAAAATATTGGTTTGAAATAGTTACATGAGATTGTTTGATTAGTAGCCTATCAGGTGCAATTTTGTGATAACACCATTGTTGAGCAAGGCCCAGAGATGTACTCTAAATTGGAGGAACTCCGTAATCAAATTTTGGTTTCTTGATCTCATGCATCTTATGTTCTCTTTTCTCTTCGTTTTATGTGATTAAGTTTTTTTATGATTTTGAAATGCTCTGTTACATGTAATTCTTTATGCATCTATAAGAAAAAGATCTTGGATCACTTGTTTTAGGATATCATAAGATCATATTGAACCCTAGTGTTTGTATTTTCTATAGTCTGTGCTCATGAAGAGGAAAGATCAGTTGACCAAGGAGGAGGGAATCACTCTCCATATTGGATGGGCACCTTAAAGAGACTTAGGGTTGAAGTTAAGAGCTTAAAATATGATAATGAGAGGCTGGTGAGAGCTTAATAAAGACATATTTCTCATAAATTAAATAATACTACAGAGTCTCTCAGATTTTCAGAGGTAGAAGTATACTATCGAGCATCCATAATTATTTTCATGGCCCAATTATCTCCATTTTAAATTATCTGAGTTTTAATTATAGTAATGTCAATCCATAACTTGTCGACAAATGCAATCTAGGCAGGGAACTTCATGAAGAACCATGGTTGGTTCAGTTAGACACTGGAACAAAGAGGAAAATCAGTCACTAGGTAAGTTCATGTGCATTTGAACTCAGTGGAATGCCCACAATTACACAATTGAATGTATTACCATTAGGTACATATGGTATATTACTGGGAAAGGATCGATATATTACTAGGGTGGACTATCTTAAGAAATAGATTGAGTGCTTAGATGATGAGGGAGAAATAAACGTTCTACAGGGAAACATAAAGTCGACATGAGTGAGGAAAATATTTGTTATGCAAGCTAAACACAACAACAAAAAAGGGTGCATATTGTTTGTGATAAAAATTAATAGTAATTCAAAAGATTACAATAACCTTGAGAAGGATGAAATTGAATTGCTCCGAAGATACCCAATTCTACACCAATATGCAGATACCGTTCCAGTGGAGGTCCCATGATTACCACCTCATAAAGAGATATAATTCTCTATTGAGTTGGTACCTAGAACAACACCAACATCCAAGGATCCATATATGATGAGTACTCCTGATTTGGTGGAGCTAAAGTTGTAGTTAAAGTATATGCTCGACAAAGGTTACATAAGGCTAACCGTGTCTCCATGGGGAGATACAATACTATTTGTGGAGAAGAAGGATGGAACCCTTTCATTGTGCATCGATTATAGACAACTAAAAAGGGAAACCATAAATAATAGACACCCATTGCCAATAATTTATGATATTTTTGATTAATTAATAGGGGCAAAAATTCTCACCAAAATTGACTTAAGGTCAAGATACCATCAAGTGAGGATCAAGGAAAATTATATTCATAAAACTACTTTCAGCTTAAGATATGGACACTATGAACTCATAGTGGCACCTTTCAGACATACCCATGCTCTTGCTACGTTCATGTTATTAGTGAAAAATGTGTTGCATCCTTACGTGTAAAATTTTTTCATTTTACTCGTGGATGACATATTACTGTACTCCAAGATAGAGGAAGAGCATGTAGAGCATCTGGATGCAGTACTACAATTACTGAGGAAGCACAAGATCTATGCAAAGCTAGGAAAGTGTGACTTATTCTATTCACAAATACATTATTTCAAGCATACTATCTCCAAGGAGGGTATCACAGTTGATCCTAAAAAATATTAAGGAAATGGAGTGGCCAACTCCAAGGAATGTGAATGAGGTTAGATCATTCATGGGATTGGCAGGTTATTACAAGAGATTTACTGGGAATTTATCCAATATAGGCCATCCTATCACATCCTTGAATGATCCAAGTGGATATTGGTGGCTACCCAACTATTCCATTTGGACCCCCACCATCGATTCTTTCATTTTTTCAGTTTGAGCACAACTTACTATTTTTAGCAGTTTTTCTGGTCCTCAACTTCCGAAGACATTTTGAGGCCCTAAACGCCGGTTTTTGGGAAAACCGGGAGAAAAATGGGTCAGGGAGCAATTTTTCTCACTCAAAAGTTATAGTCCTTAGATATATATTTCTAACGAGGTATTGAGTGCATCAAATGGAGATCATATGCCATAGTTACATCCTTGGTACCTAAACGAGGCCCACAATTTTGGCGCTTCATGTCCTAGGGTTAGGTTTTTGGATGCTTATGGTTTTCCATTGTTTATCAATAATGAATAGGCCTTCAAGCCTCATTCTAACATAGTTCAAAGGCTGTAGCTACCACATATATTCTTAGAGATAAGCTACCAGCGCCCTAGCTAGTTTATTTCCATTATGTTTGTAAGCATATTCCAATCATTTGATTTTAATGAAATGATGTTTTTTTTTGTCCATCGCGTCTCTGTGTTTATGTCTATTTCTTTATTTTATTGCATTCCGGCATAAATTCAGATCAATGGTATCCGAGAGGTTTTCTCTTTCTCTTTTTTTCTTTGCATGTCCCCAACGCGGTCAGGGTATAAGGAGTTAGGGCTCGATCTTGTTGAACCCTTGCAAGATTAGCCTCACAAACTCCGATGACCTCCCATTATGGAAGAAAAGAAATATGAGGGAGCAGGAGATCCCATAAAAATATTTCTCGAGAAGGCCCTCGAGAAGGAGAGGAATGCGATGATGGATAGATTTGCCCAAATCCTTCAACGGCTACCCACCGGCGGTGAATCTACATCTTACAGCCACTCTGGAGGCACCACTTCTTTCAAGGTATAGGTCAAATTTGAAATTCCTGTATTTTAAGACCAGATAGATGCAGATGTCATAGATAGATTATTGAATTTTATGGAAGGGTATTTCTCGGTCCATGATTTCTCTAACCGAGAAAAGATTATTTTTGCACTCCTCAAAGCCATGCCCCATGTCAAATATTGGTTGGAAACCTACTGTGAGCAAAAGGACAAGAGGGAACCCTCTTTGTTCTTAGGCGCACCCACCTAGAATTCATTCCGAGAGGGAATCAAGGAACAATATTATACGATGGGGCGCTATGAGGACAAATACATCCAATGGACCATGCTGCAGAAACAAAGGGATCAAGATGTGCACGAACTTACAGATTTGTTCCATACCCTACGCACAAAGTTGGGTATTAAATATTCAGAGAGACATTTGGTGCTCAAGTACCGTAGTTGTTTTCACCGATACATTCAGGAGGAAATGGATTTCCTCAACATTACCTCACTTGGCACGGCATATCACTATGCCATCAAGATCGAGCATAAATTTAAGCAGAAGAAGTGATACTTGGGATTCTTTAATGCGAAGCCAGGGATATACGCCCCCGAACCACAGAACAATGGGAAAAGCCAAAGCAGGGTGACTCAGAATAACACCAAAAATCCAAAGAAGGACATGGGGAAGTGGTGTGAATTTCATAACAGTCCCACTCACAGCACAAACAAATGTCGGCCCAAACAATCGTTGGTGGCCAAACCGAAGGCACCTGAATCAGATGCATGTTCTGATCCTGAGTTAGAACCATACAAGGGAAATGATAAAGGGAATTAGATCATTGATGCAGATCCCAGTGCCATTGTTGCCACCACCAAGCTCCAGAGGGAGGATTCCGAGGATCTAGAGAAGGGGGAGCGCCTGTTCCATTCAGAGATGTGGGTGAAGGGTTCACCACTGTAATTCCTTATCGATAGCGAAATCCAAAAGAACCTCATTTCAACAGATGTCATGAAGCGTCTTGGCCTACCAACCTTAGCACACCCACAACCGTATACCCTCGGGTGGCTTCACCAAGGAAGAGATCTCCAATAGTGCCGCCTTCTGTATAGCATCAAGCCATCCACGGATGAGGTACTGCGTGATGTTGCTCCTCTTGATGTGTCTGATGTATTATTGGGCCAACCATACTTGTGGAAGTGAAATTATGTGTATGAGTCTAGGCCTCGTTCTATTGTTATTACTTTGGGAAATAAATTGTGCAGGATACCAGAGGTAGTACTGCCTCCTCCCATCTCTTTGACTACTACAAAAAAATGTAGTAAGATTGTTTCCCAAACCAGGAAGTTTATTTGCATTACAATTCGTGCATAAGGTAAGAAGAAGATCACGACTGTAGTCACAAAACAGGGCTCCCCTACATGGTAGTAGTAGATGGACAAAGTCATGGAGGAATACGATAACATTTTCTCCTCACCCACAAAGGTCCCTCTACACTGTCAACTCAAGCACTCCATTGATATGACCCCAGGTGTACCATTGCTTGATGTTGCCATAACTCATGCAACCACACCGAAATAATCCACACGTGTAATTTCTGAGGCTGATAAAAAAACCAATTTTTTTTAACGCATCCAATAAGTCTGCCAGCAGGTCCATGAAATCTTCGACAAATGTAATACCAAGTTCAGCAGAATTTGCATCATCTCATGGAGGAACTCGATACAATGAGGACCATTTCTTCCTAAGGGGGGAGGAATGATCGAAGTGGATATTGGTGGCCACCCACCTATTCCATTTGGACCCATACCATCGGTTCTTTCAGTTTTTTCAGTTTCAACACAAATTACTATTTTTAGTAGTTTTTCAGGTCCTGAGCTTATGGAGCCGTTTTGAGCCCCTAAACGACATTTTTTTTGAAAAACAGGGAGAAACATGGGATATAGACTAATTTTTCTCACTCAAACGTTTTAATCCTCAAATAGATCTTTCTAACGAGGTATTTAGCGCATCAAACGAAGATCGTATGCCAAACTTACGTTCTCGGGAAGATTGATGTACCAATTTAGCCAAATGGGCCCCACAGTTTTGGCGCTTCATCTCCTAGGGTTAGGTTTTGGATGTTTAGGGTTTTTGATTATTTCTCAACAATAAATAGGCCTTTTAGCCTCATTGTAACACAGTTCAGAGTCCTGTAGCCACCACATTTCTTCTCAGAGATAAGCTACCAACGCCCTAGCTAGTTTATTTCCATTATGCTTGTAAGCATATTCCAGTCATTTTATTTTAATGAAATGAAGTTTTATTTCCACTGCATATCTATGTTTATTTTTGTTTCTGTATTTTATTACGTTCCTACATAAATTCATATCATTGAAGAGGAAGAGGAAGATATTTGAATGAATTTCCCAATGTGTAGAAAGATTTTACTAGATAAAGAAATTGCTCACCAACACACTAGTGTTGAGAAGTACAAATCATGACAAGGAATTCATAGTGTAAAAATATCCCTACAAGGAAGGACTCGAGGGGGTCTTAATGTAGGAAGGTTAGGTAGTATGCTATGAGTACAGGAATTTAAATGAACATGAGGTGAATTATGTAACTAATGACTTGGAGTTAGCTACCATCATCCATTTACTGAAAATGTGGAGGCATTACGTCGTTGGAAACAAATTCATACTCATGAAAAACCATAGTGAGCTTAAATATTTGTTTGGAAAACCCAAGTTAAATTCTAGGCAAGCAATATGGTTGGTGATGAACAAAAAATTTGACTTTGAAATTAATTACATCAAGGGAAAGGAAAATAATGCGGTTGATGCTCTTAGTAGAAGAGTTCAAGTGAGCCACCTGGACGTTATAAGTTCTCCTACATCACACCTACCAAGAAGGGTAAAAAATTTTGTACTATAAGATGAACAATATCAATAAATGAAGGAAAAATTACTACAAGGTGGTTAGGGTAGGGAACTTCACCTCATAGATGATAACCTAGTTAGATTCAAACATAGGATCTGTGTGCCTAATCATGAGGAAATAAAAGGACTGATAATGAAGGAATTCCATGTCAACCTTATTTAGGTCACCAAGGGTATTGGAAGACCCTGAAAACCATTAAAAGGTACTATTACTGGTCGATTTTGAAGAAGGAAGTGGTTGTTCTTGTGGAAAGATGCACAAAATCTCATCTGGTAAAGGTTGACTACAAGCACCCTGCAGGATTGTTACAGTGTATTACCATCCTAGAATGGAAATGGAAGGTAATGTAATGGATTTCATTACAATACTACCTAAAATGACTATGTAGGATGCTGCAATCATGGTAGTAGTTGATAATTTCCGCAAGGTAGATCATTTTATAGCAATCAATTCTACCAAATTTACTACTGAAGTGGCACAAATATTCATAAGGGATTCTATGAGGTTACACAACATTCGCAATAATATTGTACGAAAGAGGTATGCTAATTTCACTTCTTGGTTTTCGAAGGAACTCTTTGTAGGTTTTGGAACAAAACTAGCATTTAGCACTGCTTACCATCCACAAATAGATGGGAAATTAGAGAGGATAAATAGGATACTTGAGGATATGTTGAGGAGGTATATAATGAACTAGCACAATAAGTGGGAGGAATTCCTACCACTTGTATCTTTTTCTTACAATAATGGGCACCAAGACTCCATAAGAATGAGTCCATTTGAAGCTTTGTATGGGAGGAATTGCAACACTCCTATCAACTAGAGTAATCGAGTTAATAGGGTCATTATTGGGCCTAATATACTTAAGGAAATGCATCATCAAGTGCAATTTATCAAATTTAATATCAAAATGGAATAAGAAAAGTATAAAAATCTATGCAGATCAACATAAGGTGCACAAAGAGTTCCAAGTTGGGGAGCATGTATATCTACGAATTAAACCCCTGAAGAGTTACCTAAGGATGGGGACATGTACCAATTTGACACCATGATATTGTGGACCCTTTTATATCCTTTAAAGGATCATAATCATGGCATATAATTTGGACTTACCACCATTAAATAAATTTCATGATGTTTTCCATGTATCTTTTCTTAAAAGATATGTGCAAGATTCTAATATTTGTGATTGATTGGTCTGTGCTATAGGTCAAACCTAAGGAAGAGTTCCAACTAGCGCCAATATGACTCCTAGATAGGGGGAGTCTCATTCTCTAGAATCGAGCCATAGAACAAGTATAAGTGCAATGGAAACACTTTGGGCTAGAGGAAGGAATTTAGGAAATGACTGACTCCATGAAGGAAACATACCCATTTTTGTTTACTGATGGAGATGAATGTGCACATAATGTAAATATTGTATATATATTTTCATATAAAGGTATATAACACAATATGTAGTTTATTTTTATTTCTAGTGTTGCATATGGGAAAGAGCATACCAACAGCTGCGGTGTTCCCTCAAGGGGGAGGGGTCTATGACAACCCGAACCAGGATACTATTGTAACATACATTTTAAATATTTCATTTCAATAAAAATTAAATGGGATAAGTCAAATGGGAACATATTCCAAAGCTGGGGAGGTTTTGTTTCTTGAGATTTCTATAGGTTTCTTGTGAAAGAAATCTGAACTGTTTTGGGACAAAAATTATAAGGACTGGTTGGTGAAGCCTTACGGATTGACCATTTATTCAATATGTATTGTGAAGAGGTATGTGCGCCATGCCACCTTGAGATACACTCACAAGATATGTAGGACAAGATATTGATGCAGACATATAGCATAGATAGTAAGGAAAAGGGGTCAACCCCTGTGCAACAAGGAAAACATTACAAAACAGGGCATTTGAACATCATGACAAAAATGGTAGGAAAAAGAGGAGGATTAAAATTACATTCAAGAACTAAACAAAAAACGAGCACGAGCTGTGAAAAGGAGAAGAAAATGAACTGATTTGGTTAGTAATATTGGTGAGGTGATGGTTTTTCCATGGTGAGGAGAAATGCCTTTGGAGTCCTTATAAATCTATGGGTGGAGATGTTTTTCTCTAGATTCCCTTAGTGGTGTGGGTGGAGTATTGTGTCCTTAGATTCCTAGAGGGAGAAATTATGAAACCTTCTTGTTGCTAATATGCACTATGTTCTGCACTCCCCTATGTGGGTGGAACCACGTGTGTTGTGTAAGGGTGGAGTGGTTAATCTTTGGATTCTCTTGTTTTTTTAAGGGTGGAGAGGTCGATCTCTAGAATCCCTTGCTAAGGGTGGAGAGGATACTCTTTAGATTCTTTTGTCGTCTTAGGGTGGAGAAAAGTAACCTCTAGATTCCATGTGTTTAATTGAATGCTGAGTGACTGGTGGGTGAAGGAGAGAGGTCCTCTTGGGTCCTTGTTTCAATTGGAAGTTTGAATTACCTCGAAATAAAACCCCTTATTCTCTGGAATCTGGCTCGGGGGTGATAAATGCAAGTATTTTTGGATGTAGCTATCTATGATTTGTTGGAGATTCCTTGTCCCAAACTTAGTTTCCCAAGATATTCCAAGACACTTGTTTCGTGTAATTGTTGTCTTAGTGAATGTGTGTGTGCATTTTCCTAGATTTAAATGGTGTTGATATATGCAAAGAGAATATATTCAAATACTATAATTAAAAAATGTTTAAAAACATGAACAATAAAGGTGTAATACATCCTGTCATGGAATCATGGTTATGAAGTATTGTCTATGTTAACAACATGCATATTGAGTAACAATGTGCGATACCTGAACCTCAGAAATGGCTCAAGAGATAGAGAAAAACGTTATAATCTTAATCAAATAAATCCTTTATTAAAAAATGACAGTTACAGTAGAGACAAGCTATTTCATAAGTCTATTCATGCACAATCTTTGTGGACATATGATTACATAAGTTACAAGTGGTGATCAAGCTCGGAACGCTAGTGGCAATGTTGAGGATCATATCCTCTTATAACTACTATAGAAGAGATTTTCCTTGAGAGATTCAAGTAGCCTTGCATTTTCCGTAGTCCTAGATGCCTTCAATAAGTCTTGGAGAGCCATTGGTTATAGCCCAGCTAGGTTGAGTTCATGCCTTGGCCTGAAGATTAACGACGTGTGCCGATATCCTCAAGGTCCTTTTGGTATTTAAAAACTCTTGTAGATTTGGGAGGAGCTTATTAGACCTAATATTGGGGGGATATCGCTGGTAAAGGCTACTAAATCATAAGGGCCATGTGGGGCCATTGACCTGGATCATATGGGTAGAAAAATCCCTGCAACCAGTTTTGGAAGGAATTGATGCTCTTCGACGGTTCCATGGAGTTACCCATGAACTTAATTTATAACCAAACCTTACACACAAATACCATTGGTTGTAAGAAGGCCTTGACATGGAATCCCCTTAATGGTTTTTCGAGATTCCACCTTATAATGATAGGGCACGATAGTGCATGTTTACTAATACAATATCTTGGACCATCCCTCATGGACCTATCAGAGGCAGTGAGGTAGAGGAAGGCCCACCTATTCCCTGTTGCAATGCCCCCTCCCTGTGCTGTGATCGGAAAAGGTGGCGAGGGAGTATAATTCTATTAGACAGCTGGATCGGTTGGTGGAGATGTGGTTGGTTAGATGTGAGGCTGTAACTTTGAGTCGTAACCCCAATTGTGCCAGTATCGATGGGGTTTAATAGGAATGCAATTCATGGTGGCACAAACTATAGATCTAGATGCTGAGGGAGGAGATCCATCAGATCGATGGATGTGCAAAAAATAAAAAATGGTGACATGTAGGTAGGTACCATAGGGTATAGAGGCAGGGATTATTGACGATGGAATGATTAATCTTGAATGATAATAATGTTAAGTATACTTAATTAAATTATTAACTATGCACCTATAAGTATAAGAATGTGTGTGTGTGTTTGTGTGTATATGTAGTTTCAAAGAAAATAAAAGGTGGAAAAAATGGGGAAAACATATAATTAACTATATTATAACAACTATTCCACTCCTCTAATAGAATTGCAGGAGTTATATCTTCAATGACACCCTATCCCATTCAGTGGAAGTAGTAGGAGGGGATTGTAACCACTGATAATTTAAGATATGATATTTTATAGTCTCAAAGAGTCTTACCACATATTAGGAATTCCTTAATATGTAATTGGGAGTATGATTACTAAATACTTATACTAATGTTTCAAATCCATTGTATATATAATTCCAAGGCATGAGACTACAAATTTATCCAATCATGATCATGTTATAGTGTAGAAATTATTCCAGTACATAATATGATAATATACTTTCCAATAGGAATTTTGCAACTTGATGTACATGTTAGACCAAAGTACACAATTCTTCACAATTTTCACATTAATAATTGAAATTCCATGGGTTGTTTATTCTATTATTCATAGTGTAATATTACACATGCCTTATTTCTTTATTCAAAAATCATTTTTTTTCTTGATGTCTTCCATGAGTGTCAACTTGTTTTCTTCAACATCCATGAATGTGAGTGGTCACACATTTATATTATACTAACTTCTATAATTAAAATATAAATGTAATTTATATACTATGATGTGTAAGAATATCAAGGATTGGAACAATTACAAGATCTAAAGATAGAAGGGAGTAATCTAACAAAATATTTTTTTTCATTAGTTGAAATTAATCCTCTGAAAACCTTGAAGATAAATGAATATATATATATATATATATAAAACAATGTTGATTGATTTTGGTAATTCCCATAAGCTCATTAATTCCAAACAAACAAAACTTCTTAATTGCTTTATATTTCCAGCACCAAAGTATGAAGTAGTGATTGGAAATTATGGTACTGTAAATTGTTCAAAGAAGTTCCATAGTATTAATCTCACTACAAGGGATAATCTAATAGATAATCCCATGATTTTTGTTGACACAGGTGATGTTGATGTTGTATTAGGGTTCCAATTGTTACAATCATTTGGAACAATGGATCTTAACTTTTAATAAATTTTCATAATAATTTCCTTATAAGTAAAGGAAATTGACTTAGAGGTATCCAAGGGAAACCTTATAAAATGATAAGATATAACATCATGAAAATTTTTATTAGAAGATGACATCATGGTGTAATTACACAATTGTTCTCACTAGATGTTAAAACATCTAGAAAATATGTTTGAGTGTATTTTTAAAAGGTTATTGAAAAGTACTAAAAGGTATTTGAGGAGATTCCTAAGGGTCTTCCACATCATTGAAAACATAACCATGCTATTCATTTGCAACGAGAAAGTGAACCAACTAACATTGGGCCTTATATGTAACCATATGCAAAAAAGAGTGCTATTGAGTGTTTGATTCAATCAATGTTAGAGGATAACATCATTCAACCTTACTAAATGATTTATTTACACTAGTGGTAATGGCTGAAAGCAAGTAATGCTCATGGCATATGTGTCCATAGCATAGGAAACTCAACAAAATGACCATCAAAGATAAATTTCCTATTCTTGACACTAATGATTTATTAGATGAATTTCAAAGAGAAACATGCTTTAGTAAATTGGATCTCTATTGTATATATCAGTAAATCAAAATAAGGAAAAATTGTTTTCCCAAAATAACCTTTATTACACATGAAAATCATTTTTATTTTTTGGTGATACTAGTTTTACTTATTAATGCACATTCAACATTTAATAGAATGATGAATTCTATTTTCAAACCCTGCCTTAGAAAATTTGTGTTATTATATTTTGATGATACAAGAATATATAGAAAATATTAGGAAGTACATGTACCACATATTTACAGGGTCTTAAAACTATTGGAAAATAAACAACTATACCAAAGCCTTCCAAGTGTTCCTTTATAGTTTAAGAAGTGGGATATTTAAGGGATAATGTATCTCATAAAGGTGGCAAAGTGTGCCCTAAAAAAATTAAATCTGTGATGGAATCGCCAATTCTCAAAACCTTTAAGAATCGTAGAGGATACTTAGGATTAACAAGCTATTACCACAAGTGTGCCATAAATTATGGTAAAATAGTAGCACCTCCAACAACATTATTAAAGGACAAATTCTACTAGATTCAGAAAGAAACCAAATATTTTGAAAAATTAAGGAGGCTATCTGTATGACTCATGCCCTAGCCATGCCTAACTTTAAAAGCACATTTTCTGTGTAGTTTGATGCCTCAATCCGTTGAGTTCGTGTAGTTTTACACTATTAAATTTGTGTATTTTATGTTATTAAGTTAATTTTAAATGAAATTGCAGGAAGATATAGACACTTTGTAGAATAATTCAAATTAGTGTAACATAATGGTTTATCTCTAATTTTAGATGAAGTTGGTAGAATTGATAGAATTATCAAGGATTGGCAAGCATTGATGTTAAATGCTAATTAGGTGTAAGCTAAAATTGTGGAGAAGGATCACTTGAAAAGTACAATCCTAAGATTGGTAAGAGACATGGATTCTAACATGAAGCAATGGAACATGAAAGGGAAGAAAACCTCACCATGTTTCAAAGGATGATTTGGATTTTGTTTTTTACCATGAAATCTACGGTGGAATATTTATTAAGACCAAGGAACACCTAAGTCACCTTAAAGAAGAAGGAGGTGGTGATAATAAAATTCCTTTTTCTCCATATTATCATCTATCTCCATCTCTATCATATGAAAATAAAACAATAGAAAACTCGTTCTAAATTTTATTTTTTGAAATTAGATGTGAAATCATATTTGAAAATATATAATGGTGGGTTTAATGTAGAGAAGTTGGATAATTGTATCAGTTAAATTGAAGAATATTGCAAGGTTCTAAGGATTTCAAATGAAGAATCCAAAGTTGAACTAGCTACTCTAACTAGGAAGCACATCATTGATCTAGTTGGAAAATAAGACTTAAGAATATGTTTATAAGAGAGGTCAATTGATATCTTATTGATACAAATTTATAGCTACATTATAGAAGAAACTTTATACTTTATGATATATGAAACAAGTAATAATGTATTACCATAATCCAATGCAAGATATAGGGTATAATGTGAAAGGATATACTCAAGAGTTTAGAAAGAGGGAATTAATGTTGGGCATTCATGTTTATATGCAAGAAACTATTTTGAATTATATCGATGGGTTGGATAGTTATTTGAGACATATTATTCTTATGTGTAACCCAAATAGTATTGATGAATTTTGAATCCAAGGAACTCATATTGAGTCAAGGGGAAATAATTTTGAAGAAAAAATATCAAAGAAACCAATTTGTCTTGTTTCAAGAAAGAAGAAAGGAAAGGGTAAGGTGAAAATAATATCTATAGAGCAGAAAGAAGATGATAGCCTTCTTGTTCACATTGTAAAAAGGAATGACATGATGATGCAAAGTGGTAGAAACTTCATCCAAAACTAAATCCAAAGTGATTTATAAAGTGTTGGGTATGTGTTACACTCTTTGCCTGACTATATACAGTAAAATGTACGACATGTAGTGGGGGGTTGGAAACCCACCAAAAAAAGAAAATTGGGTGATTTTTTTTTTGGTTTTTGGTACACAGTTTTGGCTAAAATTGGTTTTGTAGCATGTGGTGGGTTCCCCATGGTTTTGTAGTTTTAGTTAAGGAACTACGGTTTTATTATAATCCATGGTAAATAGATTTGTGGTTTATATATGCCATAAGATATATATTATATTGTAATATCATAGAAAAAATATGTATTGAAAAATTTTATTGGTTTTCCTAATTTCGGGTTCTGTGATAAAATCTTTGTGTTAATGTATACATGGCTTTCCCATTTCATATTTTCCATTTTAATTATGAATATTTTTTTAAACAATTAACTATGCATGGTTAAAACCTACATTTGATATTAGAGTATTTTGGCTTCAAGGGGATGTCGTTGTGACTAAGGGCTTTGGCTTTAGCTTACGGTAGAACTTGTTAAAGTGGGATATCTATGGAAGTGATTCTTGTGGTGAAAATTAAATAGTGTGTAGTTCAAAGATAAATATAAATAAATTCAATGGGCTAATTTTTGAGATGTGGAAGCTCAAAATGGAAGATTTGTTGGTGAACAAAGATATGTGGATCATTGTGGGTACTACACTAACTGGTATTTCAACAAATGATTGGATCAAGTTGGATTGAAAGGAAAAGAGCACAATAAAAATATTATATGTAACTGTGTTTCCAAGATTTAGTATTAATGAATATTTCAGGGGAAGCTACACCAAAGGATTTGTGGGATGAGTTAGAGGATTTATATCAGTCTAAGTCCATGGTTTACAAATTTTTATTGTAGAAGTCATTGTATAACCTAAATATGAAGGATGAAGGCTCAATGATAGATCATATGAGTGTCTTCAATGTTTTGGTAAGTAAGCTATTATCTGTGGATATTAAGATTTCAAATGAAGATAAGTGCATTATTTTTTATGTTCTCTAGCAAACTAATGGGATATATTGTTGTTTCCATAGGTAGTAATGCAACTACTTTATAATTTCATAAATAATATGATCCTTGTTATTAGAGGAGATGAGACAAAAAAACATGGAAATCTAAAACAAATATGTCTTGTCTATTAGAGGACGTTCCCATAATAGAAATAAAAATAAGTCCTTAAGTGGAATATCTAAATCTATATGAAGATATAAATATCTATGAAAGTTCGTAAATGTATGTTGGATATTTAAGAAAGAAGGGAATTATAATAAATTCTAGAGAAAGGAACATGACCTGAAAATGCTCCTTTTGTAGAAAAAAAATCTCATATGAAGGAATGGATGTATACTAGACTTCTTCAAGTACACATGTAGATCATGAGGCATGGTTGGTAAACGCATGTGCATTATTTCATATGGCACCTCACAAAGAGTGGATTTATTTGGAGATGAATTGCCATCCATAATCATAGGACAAGGAAAATTCAAGTTAAGACTCATGGATGGAAGGATTAGAACACTCTTTGGTGTTCTGCACATCCTAATATTAGCCAAAATTATTTGATTTCTATAAGTGAGATGACTGATGTAGCTATAAAAGCAATGTTTGAAAAGAATACCTACTGGATGGTTCAAGGAGAGTGGTATTGTTGAGGGGATTTTATGTTGGAACTCTATATAAGATGTTGGGAAGAATTTTTTTTGATAGGTGCAGAAGTTCCATTGTTCCTGAGAGTGGAGCAAAGGAAGAAACGACTTTTGTAGCTTTTGGAGACAAGACTATGTTGTGGAATCAAATACTAGTACATATTAGAGAAGAGGGCTTTTGAGTACTTCATGGTAATGGTATGGTATAATGAATATCTAATCTCTCTCTAGATTTTTATTTCAATGAACATTATTTATATGGGAAGTATAAACGGGTAAGATTCTCCTCTATTTCTATGAGGTAAGACCAAATATTATAGTTGGTGCACAATGATGTATTTTGACATATGTCAGTTCCATCACTAGGTAAATTTGTGTACTATTTCTCAGTTATAGATGGTTTATCGAGGAATGAATATATTTATATCCTCAGGAATAAATAAAAAGTATTTGTGAAATTCAAAGAGTTTAAGGATCTCGTGTAAAATAAAATAGGGAATAAAATTAGTGCATTGAGGATAAATAATGGTGGAGACTTATGGAGGAAATAATTCAAACCATTATATAAGAAGTGTGGTATAACAAGGAAGGATATTACTATGTAAACACCTCAAAAAAATGGATTTACAAAAAGGATGAACGATACATTGACGAAGAAATAAAGTTTGATCAATGGTTCGAGGTTAGGTAAAAAAATATGGGCAGAGGTAGTGAACACTGCATGTTATTTAGTAAATATATCACCCTCATTAGCATTATATGAAAAGAATCCATATGAGGTTTGAACTAGTAAGAAACCATATCTTAAACATCTCAAGGTATTTAGCTGTGATTTTTATGTACATATTCCATAGGAGAATAGGAGTAAGATGGATAAGAAATATGGAAAGTGTATCTTTATTAGATGTAAAGATGGTATCAAAGGTTATAATATTTAGAACCTAAAATCTTAGAAGTAAGTGTGTAATTGAGATGTAGTGTTTAGAGAAGTCAAGGATGTTATCCAACACGAAGTTCTACCAAAGGAGATCCACTACAACAAAACATGCCATTAGTGCTGCAAATAGCACCAGAATCTAGTGTTTCCAATCAACACTAGGAATAATGCCAAAAAATTCTTCCATTCTTGCTTCCACTCTTGTGTCCATTTGCACTTGTAGTTTTTCTCCTAGTTGTGCTTCTTGTTTTGCTTATGGTATGGCATCAAAAATAGTCTTTTTTGGCTTCGTAATTAGCTCCAAGTTATGTATCCATCATAACTTCAAGTTTTTCTTCAAATATGGCACTATTTGTTGCATCTAGGTTTTCTTCCATTATGGCATATTCTTTAGAATATAATATGGCTTCCATTATAGTGTCCTTTGTTACTTCTAATATTGCTTCCATTATTAATTCTTGGTTTGCTACCTAAATGGCTTCTTTGTTTTCTTCTTCGAGAATGCTAAGTTTGGCTTCTGATATTGCTTCCATTATTACTTCTTTGTTCGCTACCTGAATTACTTCTATTTTTTCTTCTCAACTAATTCTAAGTTTTGCTACCATAATTACTTCTTTTTCCACTATCTAAATTGCTTATGTTTTTTATTCTCAGGTAACACCAAGTTTGGCTACTAGTATTTCTTCTTAGTTTTATACCTAAATTGTTAAGTTTTTTTCTTCTTAGCTAACACCAAGTTTTTCTTTCAATATTTCTTTTGGTGTGCTTGTAGTTTGGCTTCAATTTTTGCCTCCTTTATTGCTTCTAGAGTTGATTCCCTATTAGCCTCACGGTTTTCTTCCCTTTCGTTGGAAGGTTTGCTTCTTGTTTAGTGCCTGGATTTTCTTCTTTTTTAGGTCCATGGTTTGCTTCCTTTTAGTGTTGTTACTTTCTTCTGAATTAGCCTCCAATTTTGCTTCCTTTTAAGCAACCAATTTAGTTTCCTATTTAGAGCCAGTAATAACTCCAAGTATGGCTTCCAATTTAATGTCAAAATTTCATTCCATTTTAAAGCCACATTCTACTTCCATTTTAACAACTCATGATTCTTTCTTTGTAGCTTCCATTTATTTATTTATTATTTTCTATTTGAATTAAATTATTGAAGTATATCATACCTCTACAAACTAACAATTTTTTTTTTTTTTAAACTATAGCCAATATTTTTATATTATTAATAAACAAAATTGCTGGTTGTGACTAGCTACACATAATGCAAGCCCATATTCAAATCATAGAGATTTCTAGAGAAGAGCTCTTCCAGGTTTCTTATAGTTATATAATACATCACAACATTAGAATAAAATAACAATATAGATTTTGTTAACTATAACCTATATTTTTTATATTATTAATAAACGCAGTTGATGGGCTGTGACCAACTACACATAATTCAAGCCTAGATAACACATGTCCAAATCATATAAGTCAAAATGATACAACTTAATATGGTACTACAGGTGAAAATAATACATATAATAAGAAACATTTAAATAGACATCATCATGATTTATCAACAATGATCCATGATGGAGTCTATATTATCAATGCTACAAATAGATTTGATGCAAGTGCATTTAACCTAAGTGAATTGTTTACTAGATGAGTTAGTTTGTAAAGATAGGATTTAATTAATTAATCTATTTTTCCTATAGTTTTTAGGAGAGAATGAAGATTATTGTAAATAGGAGAAGATTCAAGAGGATAGTGGAAAGTTTGAGAGGATTATGGATTAGTTAGCTCTTATCTAGTTATAAGAGTTTGAAAGTTTGAGAGGATTATGGATTAGTTAGCTCTTATCTAGTTATAAGAGTTTGAATGAAAGATTTGAGAGATTAGATTAGAGATGTTAGGGATTAGGAGAGATATTTTGGGATTTAGCTTAGTATCTGGAACTTACTTGGATTCTAATCCAATTATATAGATATATATAAACTTATCAGGCATGTAAAAAGTAACCATATGTATGTAGAAGTGTGTGAGAGAATGTGAAGAATGAGAGGCCAATCACTGTGCCAATGATTTCTCCTATAAATATTTTGTTTATTAATGAATTATTCTGATATTTATGTGTATACTTTATGTATGTGATTTTCAGTTAACTTTTATATGATTGTGTGTAAGGCCTATGGTTATTTGACGTACTTTAATTTTGGTATCAGAGGAAGTTCGTGAAAGAAGTTGAGGGTCGTGAGCGTCAAAATTGTGGTTAGGCCGTCTAGTGTTCTTGTCAGTATGCATTTAGGAGGAGTTGCTACTGCGGCTTGTGAATATTGGGCACTGCATAGAAACAAGTGAGTGTAGAGTGTTGTGGAATCTTTGGCTATAATCGGGCGAGTTTGTTAAGGGGCATGAACGTTGAGTGGAGGAGCTGTGTATAAATTTTGTGGACTGGATGAGATTCAATTTTTGGGAAAAATAAATCTTGGACCAATTTCAAGCTGAGAGATATGGGGCAGTCGTTGCCCTAGTTGCTGATCAGTTCCAACAGTTTTTGTGGAACATTCTGCTGGACGCCAAGCTGCGGTCCAGTTCCCTGGGATTGAGCTTGTTGTGAGACAACTTGCGTTGGGCATGAAGCAATTGTGTGCAACAACATGGGAGTGCGGAAGATTAATAGTGGGAAGTTTTTATGAACGAGCAAATTATAGTCATAATTAAATTTTCCGTGGGAGACCTGCACACGTGGATGTTACAAGCCTTGGAAATCTATGTAAGCCAAAATTGTAAATCATTCAGTCAGTTTTTTTTGTCATTGATAATAAATTTCACGTTATGATTACAATGATCATTTTAAGAAAGGGGAGAAAGTGTGGGAATGGATCCCTCGTACAGCCGATCCATCGAACATCTCTAAGGACTTTTGGATGCTTGATTGCAGCTGGAGGGCCTGTTATGAATGCGAATCTTAGTTTAGTATATTCAACCAATGACACCATTGGTGAATATGCTATCGAGTGTTTTGCAGGAGTTGCATGCAGAGCACAATTCCTGTATCTGGCGATGTCCAAGAAAAGGGATTTTGAAGGTGAATGTGCATAGTGCATATGGACCAGAAATGATTGCTCCTCAAGCGTGGTATATTTTTGTGCGGAGCGTTGTGTGGACGGTGCAAATGGATATTTGCGTGGATGCAACCATCGTTGGGAATTTGTGAGGTTAAATTACATTGAATGAGACGTGATAAAAATTATTCGATCATCTATGAATTTACCATATTCCTTTTTCAGTCATTTAAATAAAGGTCGTCGTTGAAGTTGAAGCTCATGTGATTAAGTATTGTTGGCGTTGATTAAAGAATTCGGTGTCAAATCCTGCATTGAATAATTACCATGCTTTACATTGAATGATGGTGATTAATACATTTTATATGAATGTGCTTTACTACAATTCATGTGAATACGCATGACTGTTTCATGATAATTCATGAGTGGGAGGAGAGATTATTTGAAGAGAGAGAATGAGCCCCAGCGGAGTGTTTCCATAGGAGAATTAGTGTGAATATTTATGAGACTTTTTGAAGAATTATGAGGAGGAGATTTATATGAGAATTTTTAAAAGGTGTATTTTTTCATCATAGACATAAGGATTTAGCCATTTTTTTGTGGGAAATATGTATAAAGGATATTTTTAATATTCTTTGTAGTGATGGATTAGGAAGACGATTTTAAAATGATAAGTGATAGGTTGATTTGTTACTAATATTTTTTATGGAGTGATAAACTATGTTTAATTAAATGAGAGTCTTAAAATGGGTAAAGTTATGAGTTTTAAAGTTGTAAAATTAAAGTTAAATAGTCATGTAATTAAGGAGTCATAATGCTGATTTCAAGTAAAATTGGATGTCAAAGGTTAAAAGGTCAATGTTTAAGATATAGAGCTTGAGTCAAGAGTCAAGTACACCAAGATCCATTGATGTAAAATTCTAGAGTTAAAAGAGAATTTTATTTAAGTAAAAGGTGATGTAATGGGTGCATGATCAGCGGAGCTTGACACCCAAAGTCTGGTCAAAGTATTTGAAGAGATACTGCAATTACTGTTTGTAGCACAAGGAGCAAAGCACAAATGAGTGCTCAGGAGTAAAGTTCAAATGAAATGAACCATTGTCCATGTTTGATGGAGACAACTTTGTAAAGTGAATAGGGTGAAGTTCTCGAAAGTAGAAGAAAAGAGAAGATGAAAATTCGAGAGAAAGGCCACAATGATGCCATAGCAGTTGGCATTGATGATGAAGAGAAAGATAGCATTGAATTAAAGTCAAGTCTGGACATCTTAATGAATTTGTTTTCAAATCAGAGACATAGATGGATAATAAATCGAACAGTTAAATGGCCAATTAAATAGTTGAGGGAAAGAAGACTGAAGCGTAAATTGAAAGTTTTGGAAGAAGAGGAACTCCAGAAAAAAGTATACATTTGTGAACCTTATAAAGGATGATTGTTTGGTGACGATGATGATGATGGTGTGGACATGGGTTTGATCCCGACAATTGGCACTACAAATTGTTCAGAAGAACAACATGAAGACCTGAAGACAGATTCATTTGTCAAACCTTACGTCTTAAAATCTAATAATTGGTTTTTGGATGCTGGATATGAAATAGAAAATGATCATCAAATAAATGGGTCAAATTTGAACATGAGAGGTATTGTAGTAGAACTAAAGTTCTTAGAAGAATGGTTGGATAATCTGAAGCTAGAGTATGACGACAAGACTTCAAATCAACAAATCTGGTGTAGCGGAAGCATGGAGATGGACAACAAAGTTCAGCAAAAAGACAGTAATGTAAACCATCTATAAGACAAGTAAGATATTAAAATAAAAAAATGAAGAAGTTAATGTTAAAATAATCTCATAAGATGCTTATTGAACAAAGAAAAAGCAAGGATGACAACAGAATGATTGAGCAAGTCTAAATCAGCAAAGCAGGAGGACAACTACAACATAAAGTTTGGAAACTTGGAAGACAGAAAAGGAAAACCACAGAACATAAACAACATGACAAAGAAATTGATTTACTTTAAGTGAAAAGTTGGGATCTAGGAGGATTTTATCATGAGTGATGGTCGAGAGAACATTTTTTTCTTTTACCTAGGAAGTCTGATGCAGGCGCATCTAACCTAGGTCAATTGTTTACTAGATGAATTATTTTGTAAAGAAAGGATTTAATTAGTTAAGTTATTTTTCTTATAGTTTTTAGGAGAGAATGAGGATTATTGTAAATAGGAGAAGATTCGAGAGGATTGTGGAAGGTTTGAGAGAATTATGGATTAGTTAGCTCTTATGTAGAGATAAGAGATTGAATGAGATATTTTAGATATTATATGAGAGATGTTAGGGATTAGGAGAGATATTTTGGGAGTTAGCTTAGGATCTAGAACCTCATTGGGTTCTAATACAATTTTATAAATAGAGGTGAGCCTATGAGGCATGTAAGAAGTAAGCATATATATGTAGAAGTGTGTGAGTGAGTGTTTGGAATGAGAGGCCAATCATTGGGCAAATGATTTTTCCTCTAAATATTGTGTTTATTAATGAGTTATTCTGTGTGTAAGGCCTATGGTTATTTGACTTATGTCAAGATTGCTCATCATCATCATCATCATCTTTATCATTATCATCGTCATTTTTGTCTGCCTCTGTGTCCTCTCCATCTACATCATCATCAATGTATCAAATTTCTCAACCATAACCAACATAGTTTGGATTGATTTTTTGATCAAATGGATCTTTCGGAAGACCCATGTCTTACAAAACAAAAAATCAAAATGAAAAGTTATTATTTATTTCATGTAATATTTAATATTTTTTTTATATTTATAATATTATAGCATATGAAATGAAAGAATAATCATATTACATCATATCAAATTTCACATATATACCATAATCCAATTTTAATTAAGTTACAACTAAGATGTCATTCCAATTATATAAAATATGCAACAATTCTAATAAAAATTAGCAAATCATTGAATGGTGCCATACCTTTCTATTGGCGATCTTGTGTGTTGTGTAGTGTACCAACCCCTGATAGGAAGGAAGGTCCCTCCTTCTTAGTAGGGATAAATGTTTAAGAAGGTATTATAGTTGATTGATTTATTTCCTCTTAATTATATTTAATGTGTGATTGTTGTTACTATTATTATTCTTCTTCTTGATTCTTCAATGATTGTATAATCCTAACCTCTATAATGTGTAACAACACAGGTCCTAGACCGATCCCTTGTTAGTGTGACTATTATTTAATTATCGTTACAATTTGACAAAGTGCTCGTTTCATTTGAATGTGTGTTTCAAAATTTGTTGAGAGATTTGTTTCAACAAAGTGGTTTTATTCTTCATTATGTGTTTATTTCTTGAGAGTGTGAACAAGGTTTGAGAGTGTAACAACTAGAGTGTTGAATTGTTGAGAGTGTGATTACAATGATTCAATTTCTGAATCATTAGCAGTAGTCATCATTTACACTTGCATATATTTTTCATAATAGCCTTGAAATAAAAAACCTACTCGGATTGAAAATTAATGTGAAGAGATATAACTATTGCTATGAATTAAAAGGAAAATTGTTTTTCCCAAAGACTTGTTGAATAAAAACCTATGTACAATTTTCACATAATGCAAGTTGAAGAAAAACTTGGAATGACATACGAAAATTGAAGAAAATTATCTAAGGGCCAAAGTAAAAATATAATAATTCAAAAGTTTGTAAAATAATTAAATAAATAGTATACAATTTGAATCAATAAGATTGGCCAATAAATGAAGTTTGGGTGTGCATTTTAGTGAAGCAAGGCAACTTTGACTGGTTCCACAAAAATTCATGTGCTACCTTCATTTCAAGGCCAAATTGAATGATTCAACTTTGAGAATACTTTTTTACTCATAATTAAAATTATTTTTTCATATAGAAATTTCTGATGTGTAAGAATATGCCAAATTGGATCAATTTTTTACAATTAAAGTCAAGGTTCATGTGCCTCAAATAAATGCACACTAGGGCTTATAATTAATTGATAGTACAATAATAGTAATACCAACCTAAATATAAAACCATTTTATGAAACATAACATAGTCATTTTCATAAAGGAAATGTTATACACTGAAATACAAGTCTGTCAGAATAACAATTGATCATATCTAGCAATGATCACAAATCAAACAAATACACATTCTGAGACTAAACCAATAACATTCTTGGTAATGAAATTTGAAATGGTACATGATTTGACATTTCCTTAGATTATGATATAACCTTGCATCATGTAAAAACATCCTACATAACTATGTTTCCCACTTATACACAATTTTCACAACTTATGCGCAACTTTTACACAAGGAAAGTTGAAGAAAAACATAGAACATTGTATGAAATTTGAATTATAAATATATAATATCAAAGTAAATAAATAACAATGTAAAAGTGTGTAAAATTATTAAATAAAAAATCTACAATTTTAATCAATCATATTGGCCAATAAATGAAGCCTCGCTGTGCATTTTAGCGAAGCAAGGCAATTTTGGCCTGCTTCACAAAAATTCACACGTAGCCTTCATTCCAAATTCAAATTGAATTATTAAGCTTGGAGAGTACTTTTTTACTCATAATTAACATTAATTTTGCACATAGAAATTTATGTTGTGCAATATAATGCCAAACTAGATTGTTTTCATAGGGTTAAGGTCAAGGTTCATGTGCCTCAAATAAATGCACACCAAGACATGCACTTAAGTGACTCTGTGATAATGATGATTCCAACCTAGATATAAAAACATTTTATGTAACATACCATAGTCATTTTCATGAAGGAAATGTTATACATTGAAACCCAAGTTTGTTGGAATAAGAATCGATCATATCTGGCAATGATCATAGTCAGGAAAAATATGCACTTCTAAGCCAATACAATCATGCGTTTGGTAATGAAATTTGAAATGCGACATGATTGGACAATTCCTAACCTTATGATATATCCTTGCATCATGTCTGAAAAAATTTCATACATAACTATGTTTCCCACTTATACACAACTTTCACGTAAGGCAATCGACGAAGCAAAACTTAAAATGTTGTATGAAATATAAAGTATAAATATTTAAGCTCGAAGTAAATATATAACAATGTAAAAGTGTGTAAAATCACTAAATAAACATTCTACGATTTTAATCAATTACATTGGCTAATAAATGAAGCCTAGGTGTGCATTTTAATGAGGAAATGTAATTTTGTCCTCTTCACAAAAATGCATGCCCAACCATCATTTCAAGGCCAAATTGAATAATTCAACTTGGAGAGTACTTTTTTACTCATAATTAACATTAATTTTGCACATAGAAAATTCTGTTGTGTAAGAATGTGCCAAATTGGATCAATTTCGTAGGGTTAAAATCAATTTTTGCATACCTAAAATAAATTTACACCAAGGCCTGTACTTAATTGACTTTGTGATAATGATGATTCAAACCTAAAGATAAAACCGTTTTATGCAACATAGCGTAGTAATTTTCATAAAGTAATTTATATGCACTGAAATCCAAGTCTGTGGGGATAACAATTGATCATATATGGCAATGATCACAATATCTTGGACCAGGCACACTGTTGGAGCGGGGTCCCCTAACTCCAAGTGTTGTGTCAAATTATAGACTTATAATTTTCCAATCATAAATTGTCAACCCACGGTAGGTAAGCTTGTGAGATACTCTGCTAAATATATGCAGGCTTATTACTACAACTGTTCATAAATTAACTATTCATACACACACCAACTAATGCCTCTTTCTTGCATCAACACTTAGCAACAAAGGCTATAGAGTGGACTACAACACCCCTCTACATCTCTCGGTATTGCTGATATTGACCATGAAAATATAAAAGATCAAATTACAACAATCAAGAAACCAACTTAGATAGTGTAAATCCAAGCTTTGATAAAATGAAATCACACATTAACATAAGAAATTTAATCATTTAATCAATTAAAAATTGTTGTTGAAACTTTAGAAAGAGTGCATTAGCTATGTAAAAGAATTATTGTTGCATAAAAAATAATTAAACACACACACAATGCGCTACACGAGTTGTGAGAAAAGGGGGCCCTCCCTCACTCACAACCCCTTCAAAACTCGAAGAGATTGCTCAGGTAGGTTTGGTTTGTTTCAGAAGGATGTTAGAAGCAAACAATAGGACAACCTCCATGTGTGGAAAATTCCCCACAAAACACATGTTCATGCTTGATCTGGAAATAAAAATAACATAGTCAGCCATCGATTTCGTTGCAGGAAATCAGTGTCTGCAGGAATTTCGGAGCTTCTGTAGGAAATATGGCTGCAGGAACTGTCTTCAAGAATTTGTGGAACTATTTCGAATCAAAGCAAATCTGCACATGAGTTCTAGGTCAGTTGGAGTGGTAATTCAATAAAGATACAACCAGATCAAGGAATACTTCAAGTTCAAGGAAAAATGACACTTATTATGTTAATCTGAGATACCTTATGCTTAGAGCACCCTTTTAGCCAAAACTAAACAATATATCCAAACTAAGCATAATTAGGGGTGGAAGGAGTTCAAAAATAGGGGAGGTGAGGCCTGGGAAAGTTGTCAAAGAATAGGAAAAATTGAGACTTAACATCCCCCACACACCAAAATTCTTGCATGTCCCTATGCAAACAAAAATGGTGTAGCCTTAGAAATAGAGAGTCATTATATCTTTTGGGCCGTAGCTACTACAGCCATATGATCCTACTAGGTTCGACTAGAGTCCACCTGAATCTGAACCCTGTATATTTTGTTGTTCTTCTTCAGATGATCTATCCGAGCATGTTTCTTTTTCATAATGCGAGTTGCTTTATCATGCCACTCCTCATGTTCTTTTTTCATTCTGAGGTTGTTCTCTTTCAAGGCCGCATTTTCCTTCCTTAAGGCCTTCTCTGAAATATTGAGCTCTTTAATGGTCTCTTATAGTGCTTGTTGAGACCACTTCCTATAGGGAGTTGCTTCCCCCTCATGATGTCCATGGGAAGATTGGGGCACACTAAGGTCCAGCTGCCTTTGCTGCTCTTCCATGGTTTCATTTATGCTTTCCTACAGTGAAGGATCCTGGAAGGACATAGTGTCCTTGTCAATGAATGTGGTTGGTCCCACCTTCTCCTTTCCTTTTTCCAGACCATGGGACTTTCCTTTCTTTTTATTAGACTTTTTGGGTTGTGTTCCCCCTTTCATTGTGTCCTTAATAGCCATCTTAGCAGCCTGGCTCCTTGTAAATATTTTAGTGGTGGTAGAGGGTCCCTTTTGATGGGAACCTTTTACAGAGTTTTCCCAGTCACCATCACTTCTTCATCCCCATCATCCTATTTTATTTGTGGTCCACGGGTCTGCAGATTCTTCTTAGGCTTCTTTGCTGGTGTATCCTCCTTGAGCCCTAAGGAGTCAGAGTCTCCTTCTTCTATAAAATGGTTCTCAGCTAGAAAGTCCTCCCATGTCTTCTCCTTTTTCTGTAGGACCTCCATCAGGATGATTTTCACCAGCCCGTGGTGATAGAGGTTATCCTTTATATGGGTGATTGTTTCTTTTGTGTCCGTAGACATTTTTGTTAAATACATCTTCAAATAGTATGGAAAATTTAAGGGCTTATCTCAAAACTATCCGAGATGTTGAATGTGAAATAGAAATGCCAAAGCAACCTTCGCACGTTATTTACTTATGTAGGAAGAACAATAGGTGACGATAATTACTTCTCAAAAAATATTATGGAATCCCCTTTCTCTAGTCAGGATTTGAATGATCCTTCTGAAGGAGAGACGCACAAACTCCCTTGTTGAAGCATCGATTCTTAAAAAATCGTTCCCCATCTTGTGGAATTCCACATGGCCGCACCACCAGGTCCTCTGATAACCTGAAATAAACATTTCCGACTCACTCTTTATCATCATTTAAATTCAAGGAAAATGACCTTGTCACTTCTGAGTTATGGCCACTTAACTTCTGAAAGAAGGGAAACCATCATGCTTTTTCCAGCCTCACTTTGCTACGAGGGTTGGCTTCCAACAGCGTAACGCTCTTTGGATAAAATCGAACAGGGGCTCATAGTTTGGACATGTTGAAGGAGGAAATGGATAGAGTGGATGAGGAAGGAAGGGAAAAAGTGAATGTGGCTCACAAGAATGCAGATGGGAGAAAATAATGAACACATTTTACGGGATTACAAACCGAGACGTTTGCAATGGATTTCTTGACAAAGAAAGGGGTTAAATGGGAAGGATTGAAAATCATGGTGATTTTCAAAAGGCAGGTCATGGTTATGATTGCCATAATGATCTGACATGTAGGAGTAATCTCGGAAATAAAACCACCATGATGTCAAAATCATGATTATAGGTCGTGAAATTTATGCCACAACAACATATAGCCGCATTTTTCTGCAAGGGTTGCCATAAACTAAGTCGTGCAATTTTTTTTTTAAATTAAAGTGTCACTATACCTTACCTCAAGAATCTTATCACCAACTGTACCTTACCGAGATTACCTCCAACGGTCCAGTCCTTTGATGACGTTGCTTGTCCTTGCAATGATAACTTACTAACATTACATCAAACCCGTGATCACATAATTCATGAATTCGATCAATAATGATTGTTAGTACTATATCAAATGATTTAAACTGATGTTCTATATTTACTTTTTTCTTTCAGGAAACAAAGGTGTTGCTGCAGAAAATGGAACTATGCCTGCCAAATTTTCTGTAGGAATTAAAATGTGACTATTGAACATTCTGCAGGAATTGAAACTGTGTCTGTCGAACCTTTTGCAGGAATTGAAACTATATCTATCGAACCTTCTTCAGGAAACTGTTATCTCCACTGTTTATGTACAGTCCATTACACATGAATGAAGGTGTTGATGTTGAATGTGCAATGATCTCATTGGATTACCATCCATTGATGTCAATTGTTAACCAATGTGAGGCCCATCACCATTAATGAGAGTGACGACCAAGGTACTGTGATGCATACTATCAGGTGTGAATTTATGAGTTGCTATCGAACCCCCAATAGGATCCAGTATTAAAGGAGCCATAATGATTAAAAATTTTTGCTGGCGAGATAGTCTGTCATTAGGGCATACAAGCTTCAAGGCATCACAAGGCTCTAATCTTGCACCCAAATAATTTGTTGATGTCGATGGGACAATGTTGTTGGAAGGAGGGCCTTAATAAATCCCATATCAGTCCAACATGATAAATCAATAGATTAACTGGAAAAAAAAATTATTGAGATAATCTGAAAGAATCTACTGACTTGTATTTTTAGCGAGCCCAGGGCAGTCCATGCTTTCCAGATTTAAATATTAGAGAGTCTGAAATACTGAAAAAGAATACTTCAAGTGGCTCCTTTTTCGTAGTTAGTCCATTGGGCCCAGAAAAAGGAATAAACCTATACCAAATAGACATTCCTCTCATGGTTTAATGAGCACGAGGTGGAACAAATTGAGCTCATTGTATCAGCAAGAAAGTCAGGAAGATATATTGGAAGGAATAATCTCTTCCCTTACCATTTCGAGCTCTTTCTTCTTCACATTTTCTTCCACAAATTCCTCCTTATATTGGGGCTTTTGATATAGCTTGAGTCTGTTCCCATTCACCAAGAAGGTAACATCAGCATCATCAATAGTTTTAATCCAAACAAATCCATTATCAAAAGCTTTCTCGATCTCATAGGGGCCTAGCCAATGTGTGTTGAATTTCCCTTTAAATTTCTTACATTTCAAATCATACAACAATGGCCAATCTCCCTCTTTGAATTGTTTATTTTTTATGTATCTGTCATGCCATTTAGCCCTTTGTTGTTGGATCAAGTCAGTATGTTGAAAAGAATCATGTTTGATCTCATCCAACTCATTGAGCTACAAGATTCTCTGTTGTTGTGCTTCATCAAGGTATATACCCAAATATGTTGCCATCTTGAAAGTTCTGATCTAAAATTCAATGGGTAAAAAAAAAATCCATACACTAATTCATATGGAGAGAAGCCAATGGTACCCCTCCATGTGATCCTATAAGCCCACAATGCCTCAGGAAGTCGTTCATACCAATCATTCTTGTGTAATTTCATTGTCTTGGTAAGGATTGTATCCAACACCTTATTGGTTGATTCCGCTTGCCCATTAGCCTTTGGATGATAAGGGGTTGAATTCTGGTGGGTAATTTGATATTTTTTCACAGTTCCTTGCATAAGCATAGACACAAAGTGAGTACCTTGACCAAAAAATATTTCCCTAGGTACTCCAAAACTTACAAAAATATCAAAGAAAATAACATCTACCACTCCTTTCTCCATTGCTCTAGGTATTTCTCTTGTCTCCACACACTTTGTAACATAATCATTACAAACCAAGATATACTTCTTACCTTTGGACATAGGATTGATGGGACCTACAAAATCAAGAGCCCACCTCTCGAAGGGTTATATGAGAACATGTGGCTACAAAGGAATCTCAACTAATTGTACAGGCCGCTCCATTCTCTAGCAGCTATGACACTTTTGAACATACTCCTTTGCATTTTTTAAAAGACTTGGCCAATAATAACTTGAGCGAAGGATCATATAAGTTGCATGCTTGTCTGAAAAGTGTCCTCCACAAGGTTCATCATGTCGGGATCTCAAGATGTCATAGATCTCATCTTCTCTCACACACCTGTGAATAATCAAATCAGGTCCATTGAAAAAGAGATCTCCCTTGATCCAAGAGTAATCATCACTTTTCCTAATAATACTCTTTTTATGATTAGATGAAACGTAAGGTAGAAAATTTCTTGTAGAAAGGTAATTATCCATGTCTGAAAACCAAGGCATTTTAACAAAGATGGCAAACAAATTTTCATTTGGAGATTTATCATTAACAGGAGCATCCTCACCTGCATGGTTAAGCTTAGAAAAGAAATCAGCTACTTGATTTTCTTTTCCTGGTCTATCCAATGTTGTGATGTCAAATTCATACAACAAAAATAGCCACCTAATATTTTTTCCATTAGTGACTGGTTTATTCATGAGATAACGAATAGTAGAACGATCCATGTGCACAAAAACTTCATAACTCGTGATGTAATGTATAAACTTGTTAATATCATAAATCACTGCAACAAATTCTTTTTCAGTTACTGTATAATTCAGTTCTACAGGAGTTAAGTTTTTACGAACAAAATAAATAGCATGGGTTACAGGATCCTCCTTTTGACCCAATATTTCTCCTATGGATGAATCAGAGGCATCAATGGAAATAATAAAGGGAAAACTCCAATCTGGGCCTCTCAAGACAGGTTCTAAAGAAATATTTTCCTTGAGTTTATCAAATATAGCTTGACACTCATCATTTAAATGAAATTCAAATTATTTAGTCAATAATTTGAACAATGTAGAGGCTACCTTTGTAAAATTTTCAACAAACCTTCTGTAGTAGCCTGAATGTCCAAGAAACATCCGCACTCCCTTTTGACTAGTTGGTGGGGGCAGCTTTACAATAACTTCAATTTTTTCCGTATCAACCCTAATCCCTATCGCAGAAACATGATGACCCAAAAAAATACCTTCAGTCATAATCATAAAAAAAATTCATTACTTAATGGAAGATGAGTTTCTCTACATCTCTGCAAAAAAATTTCAATATTATGTAAAGCCTCTTCAAAATTATCACCCATGATTGTAAAATCATCCATATAAACTTCCACGCAATCATGCAGAAGATCAGAGAAAATACCAAGGACCACCCATTGAAATGTGGCTGGTGCATTGCATAGACCAAATGGTAATACTTTATATGCATAGGTACCCCAGGGACATGCAAATTTTGTCTTTTCCTGATTCTCTAGAGCTATCCTAATCTGATTGTATCCGCTAAACCCATCTAGGAAGGAAAAATACTTTTTCCCTACTCGATTGTCTAGTACTTGCTCTATAAATGGTAAAGAGAAATGGTATTTTAATGTAGCTTTGTTTAGTTCCCTGTAATCTACACACACTCACCATTTATCATTATTCTTGGGGGAAATAACTAGTGGGGATACCCACTGGCTATCTGGGATAGGATAGATGAACCCTACATTTAACAATTTCTGCAATTTATCTTTTACAATTTCCCTTAAACAGGGTTTCATCCTCCTTTGTGGTTGTCTCACATGCCTAGCATTTTATTCTATATAAATATGATGAATGCATGTGTCTCGATGAATTCCCCTCATATATGCATATTCCCATGCAAATGTATCTAAAAAAAAAATCAATGTTTGAATTAATTGGTTTCTTGTTTAGGAGTCAAGGAAGAATTAATGTTTAAATATTTTTCAGGAAAAATTTCCACTACCTTACTCCCAATTCAGTCATTGAATATGTAGAAAATGAAGATAAGGGGGCTGAATGTAATTCGGAAGTTGTATTATGTTCAGAAAAGTCCTGTAGATCGGTAATGATATCTAAATTATGACTAGACTATTTTTTTAAATGCTGCGGAAAATGAGGATTAGAGATACAACAATTTATCAAATTTTCCTCATAATTTTCCTTAAGACTCATGGCTTGGGCTATTATTAAAATTGGGTGGGTACACTCTGAATCATGCTCTTGAGTCTTCAACCCAATGTGTATTCTTTGATCTTAAGAGGGGTTTAGCGGGGGGATACAAATTGATGTGCTTTGTTTCAGCCCCATGAGTAATGGTCATGTTTCTAGATCTACACCCTATGTAGGCATCAACCGTGGCTAACCACTACCTCCCCAAGAATAATGGATTCCCTCCCACATTAGTTTTAGGTTGAATAACGTAAAATTCTGCAGGGTACTCCCAAGAATCCAATGAGATGACAATGTCTTCTAATACTCCCTTTGGCTTTACCTTAGACCTATCTGCTAATTCTAACATGGTAGGAGTGGGTAATAAGTCAAAGGATCCTATATGAGATAAATTATCCATAGTCATCACATTAATGGCTGCACCCAAATCAATCAAAGTGTTCATTATGTGATACCCATTGATAAAGGTGATAACCACATGGGTTCTCAGGTCTGCATATTTTTCAGTAACCAATCCAGTGGACATTAAAATAGAAATCTTTCCACCCACTTGAATTGTGGAGGGTTTAATTATTTTGTCTCCCTAGTTTCTTGGAACATAGTTCCTTCAATTTTTTGGCATATATTGGGATATCCTTCATTGCTTGCAATAATTGGATCTTAATGCACATATTTCTCAATTTAGACACAAGATCAAACTCAAGCTGTTTTTTTTTTTAATTTCCATTTCTAACCTCTCTGGAAAAGGAGGATGGACCACATAGGATGAAGAATATTCTTGTGGCCTTAAGGTAGATGGTTTTTCTAGTTCAGGTGTGGTTTCATCTTTAGGTATTTCCAAGGCATATTCCTCTACAATCTCTTTAATTTTTTCGGGTCGAGTCACCACTTTTCCCAATTTAAGTTTAATTTCCTGCAGCGATAGAGGGAATTCCTGCAACACAGGAACATAAATTTCCTTCAACGACACAAGAAATCCTGTAACATAGGGACTGAATTTCCTACATCCACTGTTGTGCAATACAATAGGTATGAAAAGTGGGATAAGTGACCAATCCAATATTGTGAGAAGAATCGATGGCTTTATTGTTAGGGTTAGAAACTAGCTGAGCAGGTAGCTGTGTGGGACAAGGTTGAATTGGTGGGGTAGTCAATTGAATCAGTTGTTGTGGTTGTACCATTTTTTGCAGTGTGGGTTGTGGAGGATAAAAATTTTGAGTTAGGAAACTTTGTGCAGCAGGGTAAGAATAGTTCCCCTGCCAAGGTTTTTGAGGGGTCCAAGGCTGCCAGGGCATTGGAATATTCCACACTTGATTTTGAGCATAAGGAAATTGAAAATGCGATTGTGAAATACCTCCAGGACATGAATACCATGGTTTTTTAGGTGTCGTTTCATAAAGTGCATTGACAACTCCTTAATCTGTTATATACACTGCTTTAATTTAAGGAAAAGAAGGACATTGATCAGTGGAATGCTCAGCTTCAAAAATTCGACATACCTCTATACTATCAGCAAGGCATTCCCTTAGAGCATGTTTCTTCTTGCATTGGGAGCAGAACACAACCAAGGCTTTATCCGGTTCATCATGTTTCTCATGTTTCTTCTTAGCTTGAAAAACATCCAATTGTGAAGACAAAGTGCTAAGAATATCAGGTTTAAAATTTTCAAATAAATAACCCATTTCATATTGGGTTACTCTAGCTCTGACAACTGATTTAACAAGCCTGGAAGAAGTGTCTATTGACCCTCATCCAACCTTGGAATTTCCTCTGTAATATCTTCTACAAAGCTCACACACATCATCATAACTCAATTTTGATACATCACCTACTCCCATTAACTTTAATACCTCCAGATACTCTGATCGGATTGCCCTAAGAAAAATGGTTCTCTTGGTCCCTTGATCTAATTGATTCATCTTAGATTTTTTTAGGTTATATTAGAATCTTTTCACAAAATCTTCAAGGCTCTCCCCTTCCTTCTGATTCTTGCCAAATATTTCTTCCCTGAGATCCCTAGTCTTACAATAGTCTTGGTAAATTTTCAGAAAAACCTTCTTCATTTCATCCTAAGTTGCAATGGAGCTTGATTTGAGCCCCATAAACCCCGTGACAGCTGCATCCCTCAATGTAGCAGGAAATAAATTCAACTTCTGAGCATTGGAAGAATAGTCATAGCTTCTACATAGTACATTGAATTCAAACAAGAAGGCAGGGTATTAACTAGAGGCACCACGAAAGTTAGGCAAGGATGAGGGAGGAATGTTTTTTTATCTGAGTAGCTCCACCAATCACCCAGATAAGAAATTAAAATGTGACTAATTTCTCCTCATTCTCATCAGTGCCTTCTAAATGAGCCATATCAGTCTAAGAAAGAGTGGGACCTTGGAAGGCTACAGATTCTTTAGAATCAATGGTCTAGAACTTTGGTTCTATGACATGATTCACGAGGAATTCCTCTTCAGGCTGACCACTGAGTAGAGATGTTGTCTTCCTTGTAAGGGGAGATTCGAGATGGGCAACAATAGAAGATTTTCCAACAAAGGATTCTGTTGTGGAAATATTAATGTGATCAGTACTACATACCTCATGTTCTGATTCTTCTTTATTTGCTACCTTATTCCTTGCAGACTTCCTTGTTCTAGCCAGTGTATTAGTAAATGAAGTGGTGCTCACACCACCATGAAAAAAATTTGAAAATATTGGACCCTATTCATCTACTTTAAAAATAAATTCAAAAACTGTACTTACCAAACAATGAGGACATGGCTTTGGTGAATTTCTTACCTATGTGGGTGCATGGGATTTGCCCTTCGTCTAATCACTTCGACTCCCCTAGTCCTCGAAAAACAAAATCGAAAAAATCAAACTAAAACACTTTCAGTAACATCCCTTAGCACCTCCTAGGCAACGAAGCCAAAATGTTGAGTCAAATTATAGACTTATAATTTTCCAATCATAAATTGTCAACCCAGGGTAGGTAAGCTTGTGAGATACTATGAAAAATATATGCACACTTATTACTGTAAGTGTTCATAAATTAAATATTCATACACACACCAATTAATTCCCCTTTCCCACATCAATACTTAGCAGCAAAGGCTATGGAGTGGACTACAACATCCCTCTACAACTCTCGGTATTTTTGATATTTACCATGAAAAGATAAAAGATCAAATTACAACAATCAAGAAACCAACTTAGAGGGTGTAAATCCAAGCTTTGATCAAATGAAATCAACACATTAACATAAGAAATTTAATTATTTAATCAATTAACAAACTACTGCTGAAACTTTAGAAAGAGTGCATTAGCTGTGTAAAATAATTATTGTTGCATAAGAATTAAACACACACACACTGCGCTACAGGAGTTGTGAGCAAAGGGGGCCCTCCCTCACTCACAACCCCTTCAAAACTCGAAGAGATTGCTTAGAAAATTAGATAGAACATAAGATATTATATTAATCTGAAAATATACAACCAAGTACAATCTGATATATTGCTTATCAGCCAAAAATACCAACCCAACAACCCTTTACAATATGAAATACATCTGATTTTATACTGTCTCGAAAGCCCATATTTGGCTTGAATAAGGAAAATTACTAATCTAAGTTATCAGCCAACACTACAGGTCCAAATCATCAAAATTAACTTCTCTTGAGTATAATCCATGACTGAAAGCATGGATTAGATGATTTCTGTTACATATCTGAATTTGCATCCTCATGTGGTCATGAGAAGAAGTATGTGTGTTTGAGTTGTTTGTGAAGGAGGTTTGAAGCAGCCAATAGGAAAACCTCCATGTGCAACAAATTACCCACAAAACCCATGTTCTTACTTGATCTGGAAATAAGTAGAATATAGTCAACTACTGATTTCGTTGCAGGAAATTAGGACGGTTGTAGGAAATTGGCGTCTGTAGGAATTCTGGAGCTTATACAGGAAATATGGTTGTACGAGCTATCTTCAAGAATTTGCGTAGCTGTTTCAAATCAAAGAAAATCTACACATGAGTTCTAGATCAGTTGGAGTGGTAATTCAATAAAGATACAGCTAGATCAAGGAATACTTCAAGTTCAAGGTAAAATGACACTTATTATGTTAATTTGACATACGTTAAGCTTATAGCATCATTTTAGCCAAAACTAAACAACATAGCCGAAATAAGCAAAATTAGGGGTGGAAGGAGTTCAAAGATAGGGGAGGTAAGGCCTGGGAAAGGTGTCAAAAGATAGGCAAAATTGAGACTTAACACCAAGCTTTGAAGAATTTTTTGATATATTTTTGTAAATATTTTGTAAGTTTAGTCATGCGCAAGAAAATTCAAAGGGCTTTGGGGCAGGTCAAAGCCCCTCATGAGTTGTAATGGATAAAAAGGGTAGAACTAGGGGCCTCAAACCATGGTTTGGGGACCTTAGATGAGCGCGGGATAAAGGTATAAATAGGAGCCTAGATCGAGTTTGAGAGGTAATTTTTTGGAGAAGAAGTGAATGATTGATGGTATATCTAGTTGTGTTTTGATATTTTGTGAGAAATTTTCTGGGTAAAAGGCTCATGCTGGCAGTGTGTGCAGAGACCTTAGTCCTGCTTTGTGCGGACCTCGCTGGCTGTGTGTATGGGTGAACTGAAGGTTTTGTAAGGAATATCTAAACTTCTTATGAATAAAGAACTATTGTTGCTAATATTTGAGTCTGGAATGCATCTGTCATTTACTTTATGATCGTTTCTGCATGTTATTTCCGATTCTTGTGTTATCTTTGTTTAGATCAATTGCGCAACTGTTTCTGGCTTTAGATGAATGGTTATTGAATGAATATAGTGATATTTGGTTCTAATATTATATGTTAAGAGTTATTACATGGATTGTGGACTCTATTTTAACCTTTGTGCAAGATCTTCTGCATAATCAACCTAAATTTGTCTGTTAAGGGTTTCTTGGTTAGGGTTTCTATGCAAAGTTATGTTCATGATTTTTATGGATCTAAGGGCACCCACATCCTTTAATTATTTTTGAGGGTGCGAAAACCTCGTTCCAACACCCCCCCATACTGCTTCGGGTGAGACTTTGACTTGTGCAAGCAGGTCGCTGCCAAAATGGCTAGTAGTAAGATGGTTTTGTTGGTTAACCTCAACTCCGAACCTGGGTCAAGACCCCTCAAGCCTACAAATGGTTCCATTTTCGGGACCAGGATCATTTTGAGAGAGGTTGGGTGATGTGGAAAGGTCAACATTAGCCACTAAATCCCAAACTAGAGGACTAGTTTGAAAAGCATATTCAGGAATTTTCCTTAAAAGAGAACAGAAGTAAGATGATTTCTGCTGAAGAGTGGAAGAACAACTATATTTTTAGAGAGGTTCATGAGATCTTATTCTTAAAATTTTCGCATGAATTATAGGAGTGGTTGTCAAGATCAATACAATTTCAGACCTGTTGGAAGAATGATAAGGTCACACAGTGGACCCTTGAATTGATCCACTAGTTGGAAAATACTGATAATTTCATCACCCAAAATGTAGATCACTGGGTTGAGAGCATCTTGGGTGGGTTTGTGACAGAATCTGTAGTATATCAGTTTGTGTCATGTTCTAAAGCCAAAAGGAGATTTTTCAAGGGATTAAGAGGTAAATTCTTATGAACTTTGCCTATGCTGATTAAGATGCTATTCTGTGGAAAGGGTGTTTTGTGCAGCCACATCGAGTGAACGACTCTTGATCAGATAGAAAAAACTACGCGTAGCGGAAAATATTATCAAATCAATAAGAGGGGACAGATCTATATATATCCCTCTAATAAAGTCAAATGATATAGAAGGTAACGAGGCTACACATGTTGAAGGTAGCCCTCCTGCTACGCCACCATCGAACTCACACAGGGTTAGGACATCTCCTACACCACCACCACCACACTTGCAGAAGATATGGCCGTGCATATGAAGCTACCCACCTCTAAGGGTGTGGGGGATGAATATATGGATTGATTTTGGTTTTTTGTTGATGCAGTGTGGACTACGCAAAATTTTAATACTGATGTTGTCAAGAGAGCGCAGCTGGTTATGGAATTTTAAGGTTGCGCTTTAGATTGGTTAATGGGATACCTTGCTGAAAAATGTAGATCCCATTGTTCAACAGATTAAGGATGCCCTAAAGCAGCAATTTTAGAAGCTCAAGTCCTATTCACAGTCCGTAATAGAACTAAAAGATATCAAGAAAGGGCAGAAGGAATTAGTTTGGGAAGCTAACCAATGGCTGAAGCAAACTATTAGTGACAGATGATTTGTCTACGATGATAAGTAGCGTAAGAAACCATTTCCATGTTGTTTCCACATTTGCACGAGCCTATGGGTCGACAGAAGATTCACTCTCACACCAAAGCCCTAGAAGTTGCTACGAAATTAGAAGCTGCACCTAGAGAAGATTCTCAATTCAGAGAAATGCAAATTCAAAGCCAATTGGAAGCTATGCACTTAGAAATTAAAAATTTACACAGAGAATGAGGTAAAGAAGTTGGTGCAAATGTATGGTGCATATGCTGCAAGGGTGTTGGCCACACCAAAGATCAGTGTCCTATATTTTCGGATTACTTGCAAGCCGGGGGACTAAATCCATTATGGCCTAGGGATGTTGCTGGGCCTAGTGCCCCCCACACTATGGTGCGTTGATCGTAGGGTTGTTGGATGACACGATACAGACCATTTCCCGAGGTTAGGACCCTATGTGCTAGAACTGAAGCAACAATGGTGCAAATTTTTCTCTTCAGTTAGTCATGATGAGCACCACTGTCGGAAGCTTGACCTAATGATAGACAATGAAAACCTTTATAGAGTGCAGGCCGACCCTTCGTCACCAGCATATCCCTGTGGAAGGGGAGGATCCCTAGCAAGAGGAAGGGGAGGGGGTAGAGGTGGAGGCATAGGCCAAGGAAGAGGGAAATTAATTTTCTATAATTGTGGAGATGCTGAACACTATGCGCGTGACTACTCGAACACTGTGTGAAAATCCAGTAGGTATTGTAGGAAATTTGATCATGTAATTGAAAAATGTCTCGTGTTACTGGCTAAAATGTAGGAAAAGCAGTAGACACCTACCCAAAACATACAAATGGTTAAATTTGAACAGCGCAATGATGGTCCAAGTGAAAATGTAATTACACGCAGTGCTTTAACCACCAGAGGAAATGAGAAAAAGGCTGAGGTAGAGCCATTGATCAGAAGGGCATCTGACAAGAAGGAAGGACTCAACCTATAGAAAGAAAAAGAAAATTTCATTGAAGCCAGGAAGGTTTTTGCTGCTGCAAGAGAATCCACAACAAGGTCTACCATAGAGCCAAAGGCTGATGATGAAGTCAAACCATTCCTATAACCATGCATTAAGCTACTATGCAATTAGAAGAAGGTAGATAATAACCAGGCCCTCATAGACATATACAGAAAAAAATAAGTTCCTCAAATAGAGACTAAGGTCATGAACAAGATTTATAAGCAAAAGAAGAGAATTGGTCAGGAGATGTGCATGAGAGTGCAGATTTCAGAATATGAGATGGATCAAGACATATTGGATCTGGGGTCTGATGCAAATGTATTACCTAAGCAAACCTGGCAAAAGATGGGAGAGCCAAAGTTGGAATGGTCCACCATTCAGTTACACATGACTAACCACTCAGAAGAATTCCACAAGTCGTGGTAGACATTGCTCGAGTAAAGGTATGCATAGATTTTGATGTAATACAAATTTTGGATGATGCAGACCCCTACATTGCGCTGTTAGGATTATATTGGGCTATTGATATGGGAGGCATCATCAGCCTGAAGTGTAGGAGCATGATATTTGAGAATGATGGTACATGGGTGGCAGTCCCGCTAGATCTAGTAGAAGGGGAAAAATCTACAGAATCAGTATGCAAAGGAGACAATGTAAACCATATTTAAAAGCTATCTGTGTGGTGTTATCACTCGAATTGAACCTCAAGATGAAGAAGAAAATTCTGAGGTAACCTAATAACATGCTTAGCCAAGTAGCTAGCCCTACTCGGACAGGAGAGGGCTCTCTCCGTATAGATCACAACCAAAATGAATGAGGAAAGAAGATATTAGGCTAGATTTTTTATTTTGATTGTGTAGGGTTTTGATGGATTTGGAAGAGTCAAACAGCTAGGGAAAGGAAATTAGGTCAAAATTTGCAGGGTTTTCTATGGGGCAAGGTAGGAAAAATGTTTAGCACTTTAGGGTTTTTTATGATGAGATGATCAATACAAGTGAGGAGCTAGAAAGATCATGGTGAATTCATGGTTTCTTTCTAATCTACAGAAATTACAAATTATGAATGCTTACCGAAAACAGAGCATAGAAATTATGGATTTTGTACATCTAACTTGAAAACATTCATTCAATAGCAATGAAATGATGGATGAAATACACAAAACATTCCAACATATGAGAACAAAAGAAGAAACTGAAACTAAACACAATACCACATGGATCAAATAAAAATAGCTGCAAATTTGATTAATGTCTAGGCCAAAACTGATAGAAAAGTGTCCCTTGAGATGCCAAAGCTCCAAGTGAATCCAACCATTATAATGAATGAGGAAATACATCATATAGACCTCAAAACCACTCTCCCTAGCCTTAGGGAGTCGAATCCATGAGATAGGGATCAGTTTCACCTACTCCCAAACAAGAAACTGAAGACTACGAATATCCAACAATTTGCCTCTAAAAGAGAGGAAATTGAATCATTTGACCTATAGAAGACTTCACCTAATGTATCTACCTTAGATGAAAGTAAAAAAATGACATTTACATTCATCTTGACCGTTTACATCAATAATTTCTCATTTCCCAAGATAAAAATTCAAACTGGAGTGAAAATAAAAAAATTGTTGAAGACTATGAAAATTGCAATTTTCCTGGCAAACGTGCAGTGCCATGATAGGAAAAATAGCCTCTTTTCCAAGCAACTTTTGGCGGCCTTCCCGGTGTCCAATTCAACTCCAAGATAGCTCATTGGAAAGCTCTCTGAGTCTATTTCTCAAATATGCCTCTAGTTTCCAAAATGATGTTTATTTTCTCTTCAAAAAAAGTGAATCTCCCAGGACTTGTAAACACGCAGTGGAAAGGTAAAAAATAAGGCATAAACATGAAAATTTGGTGGTTTTTTGCACTTTTGAGGGACTATTTCCCCTCCAAATTTCTTGAAACTTGCTAGGGTTGATGTATTCATCATTCTAAACATGATGGTGGTGGTCATTTGTAATTGATAGTCCCCAAAAAAGAGCACAGTTTCCAAGGTGCTGCGTGTTTGGCACTTTGACTGTGCTAAAAATATCCTCAAAAAAACAAAATTTCATAAATTTTCAAAATTTTCCTCAAAACTTGTCAAAATTGGTGGGAATATGGCTGATAATGTGTTTGAGGCATGGAGTGTTACCTCAAAAAGCATGTCTAGCCTCCTTTTCAACTCTTTCATGGTCAAACTTTCAATCTTGGCATTGGCTTTTCTAAGCTTTGCCCTTGCAATTTTGCCTCTTGCAGTAGTGTTTTCCATCCTCCTTTGTATGTCATTATTTACTGTTTGTCTTCCTCATACAATTTATATTCCTCCTATGTTTGGCTTCCTCTCCTTTCTTTCTTCTTCCATAGTTTCCTTAGCTTCAAAACCCTAGGGAGGTGTGATGAGGTCAAATGTGAGTGTATGAAGTGAGGGTTGTTGTGATGATATTGGTGGAATTTGGGAATAGGGATTTGTAATATGAGGGAGGTGATAGGGGTAGTGATTATGAGGGATTTTAGGATAGGAGATTTAATTGTAGGTAGGGTGTAGGGAGCCTAGGAAAATGAAAACCTAGGACCTAGGGTTTTGAAATAGCAGGGGACACCAAATTCCTTTAGGAAAACTTCACACATCAAAATGACATTTGATAAAATGGAGTGAATCAAATTTTAACTTAATGGCTTGCTAGAGGCATGAATAATTGTTGTTTGAAGGTGTGGAAGTGAATTTGTTAGATTTTGAAGTTTGGAAGATAATTTTTGAAGCAACTAGGCAAACGCACAGTGCCCTTAGCACACACGCAGCGCCGTTGAAAAATACACTGTAATTTCAGTCAAACGCGCAGCGCCCCTGGCAAACACGCAGCGGTAGTGCAACACATTTTGGAAGAATACATTTGGATGCTTTCACAGTATCCAAATTGGGCTTAGGATAGCTCGTTGTAAGGCCCTTGAAGTCTACTGTAATGTTCCCTTTTTCAGGATTTCTCATAAATCAAGCATAAAAAACGCATTTCCAGCAACGTATGTAATAAAATAGTGAAATGATCATTTGTATCTCGTAGATACATAAATATATCATCTAAATACAAGAGGATATTTGAAATAAATGAAACTAGGTGCGATAAACAGATCTCCCACACTAGAGTAGCTGAAAATGACTAAAAACCCCAAACTGCATTTTACCGGAGTTGCTGCGTTAATGGACTGCGTAGCCTAAGGAGGGTTTTAACATAAAAATATGGGAGAAAAATATATCTACTCATATATTAATGAATAATGCTGAAGTACATAGATCTAGTCTCCTCATACAAAATAGAAGAGAACTCGACAAGGGTTTCTTGTCAAATACTCTGCATACAAAATGGGAGATTTAGTAATTTACTGAATAACCACTGAAAAACTCAAGAAAAAGATCATAGAAGGCTGTAAATATATCTGATATGATGTATAACCCTAAAGGGCTTCCTTCCATGAAAGGATTAACCTCTCAATCACAGGGAAACACTGCAACAGAGCCGCCAAACCATGCAATGATCATTACCTCCAAAATAACGCACTCCATAGTAGAAACAGTTCTGGGACGGTATAAGAAATGTGTGTTCTGATACCATGTATCTGAAATAAGTCCTAGATCTCTCCAAACAGATCTCTCAAGTGAAGGAAAACTCCCTCCAATGAGAAACTAGCTCAGAAGACGGGATTCCAATCCCTTCCACTGTTGCAGCTAGCGACACTACACAATCTCCAGAAAAGTTGTGCTGATGAATATGGCTGAAGCTTGGCCTGAAAAAATAAACTGGAATGATGAATAAAAACTCTCCCAATGAGCTCCTCAAAGGAAAGAGGTGGGATTCCTACCCGGGAACACCCAGTGCTAAATAGCACTGCAACAAGTTTGATAAGCAGCAAAGCAGCAACAATTCTTGGCAGCCAAGAATAATAATCTACAACATGATGAATAATTTTTCCATCCTCTTCCTTAAATAAGATATTAGTTTTATTTCCCTTGGCCCCACTCACTTAGGTTACTTCTAACCCAAGTTACATTTCCCTCTAAAATTGTGTTATCCATCCTACGATTCCTCCTCCACTAAAACTGGGCTGATGACTTAGTCAAAAAAGCTTCAATTTAACCCTTTTCACACATGGAGGTGTATTATTGAGCTAGAAAGAGTGTCTCCTTTCACACTTGGAGTGTTTTTATCCTCCTTAGGAGACTTATGGGCTTTTCTACCCATTTATTTACCGACAACAACTGCTGCTAACTCTAATGTTCCATTTAGCTTGGAAGCTAAAATTTTGGGAACATTACAGTCCTTCCCTCCAAAATATTTGCTTGTCCACAAGAAAATGCATAAGGAGAGAAAAATATCTCCCCTCCTCCTCATGTGGCCTCCCATCAATAGCCTCCATCACTGCATCAAGAGAATCTGCAAATATACTGTCATCCAATGCTCCCTCCCAAGGGTGCAAAACCAAAGTGTCTACATCAATCAAAGGTGGAAGGTGTGAAAGGAAACCTGCCAACTATCTCATGGCCTAGAAAAAGTAGAAGTGATGACCAACATGGTGAATGAGTACCTCCCTCACCCATGCTATCATCCAAATGAAGTGAGTCACCCTCCAACATGGTAACTCATGAAAATTCTCCTCCACCATGTGCTCCTGAAATGTAGGTGGGCTGAATGAATGTACATGATAGGCAAGAGGGCATATCCCATGCTGTCCTCCTCTCCACTTATGATAAGTGTAGAAGGCATGCTGATCTTGGGCTGCAACATGATTTCCCTCCAATGGAAAGAAGAAGATTGAGCCTTCAAGGACTCTCCCTCCAAAGTCATGAGACATGTCAACACAAACCATTCCATCCACGATGAATGGCACATCATCACCATTTGGCCTCCAAATCAGAAACTTTATGAAATTTAGGTGCAATTTTGGATGGTACCAAAGGTTCTCCAAGTGGATATTATGAAGTCCCCCAAATTGCTGCTGGAGAATGTCATATGGCAAGTGGTCCTGCAACAAGTTACAAGCTATATATGTTTGTTTTCCCATCATGGGGAAGTAAGCATCAATGTATATCAGCTGTACATAGATAGAATAAAAATACACTTGCCCAAAGACATGTATAGATGGGCTACTATCATCATAAACATTGGCCCTAAAGTGACCATGAAACCCAAAAATACTCTTGCTCCTTTGAGGAGAATGCACTGTGCAAACATGGTGAGAAAGTAAAAATACTCAATAGAGTAATTAACAAGTACAGAAATGCATTCTCTACCATACATAGTGAGTGGGATGAAAGTGAGATCCTCCAATAATTCCTCCCATGAGAATCTACTCATAAAATTCTGCAAGAATAAGGGATACCTCATCCTCTTGGAATATCTCATCTATAAGAACATGCTCCTATGTGACAACGTTGTAGGCCTTTGTAATAAGGCTTTGTGACTTCTCCCTTTGACATCCCATATGCCAAAGGCATCCACCATCATGCTACTATGTGAGAAGGTCATCTTCCAACATGGAAGTCTCTCATGATCCTTCAAGACTGAAGGGTAGCCTCCTTGCACCATGAATGTGCCTTTCTCCTCTTCAGAAATATCATGAAAAGTATGGGAAGAATTTTTCCCATACTCTCCCAAGTGCAACCATAGCAACAACAAATTTTTTTGTTGCCTCATCTCTCCCTCATACAAGCCATAGAGTAAGATCCTGAAGGTCAACTTGTATGATTCCCCATACCAACAAGTCTTCTTCTACTCTATCATATGGGTGCCATGCCATCCAATTGGTCTTTTTCTCCATACAAAGATTCCCTTGAACAAAAACACATCAGCAATACATGGAAGCAAGATACAATAAAAAAAAGTTTCCAAATGACAACTAGAGAGTGAATCATGGTCCCTCTCATGGAACCAGCGCAGTGCATCCCTGGCTTGAATCAAAATAAAATACAAGTGCTTTCCCAGCCACTTTTTTGCTACCACAGTCATATCATAAGATGAAAACATGAAGTTAAAATATGGTGTTAATGGTGCACACCAAGAAACATGTGGCTTCACCCACAGCTCATCAAAAGGATAGCCAAAATCAATGCTACAAGTAGCTGCAAGTACATCATCATACAATATGAAAGAAGAAGTAACTCTTCTTGATACATCATGCTGCTCAAATAAGGAAAAGAAGTACAATACAAATGTGAAATTATACCTTCTCCATCATGTACTTGATGTCTTGAGCTGAAATGGCTCAACTGAAAATTATCCCTTACTCCCAATGAGTAGGAAGGTGGCTATGACATCCTCTCTATCCCCATCCGAGCTATGCATCTCTCCATATGCTAAAATATGTCATGCTGAATTCCCTCCCAAATGAACTCCTCTGCCAAGGCAAGATATGTATCACAATGCGTGGAAAAGAAGTCCTCATGTGCGGCATGCAGCAACTTCTCCTTGAGACAAGAATCTCTAGTCAAGAAGACTCTACCACGTGAATAGATGACCATATCCTCCACCATATACTCATCATCTATACCCGGGTCATCGAGAATCATGCATGCACCAAGATCCTTGGAGTACTCTACCAAGAGCTGAGATCTCCAATAAGGATCAATACTCCTCAGTGACAACACTGGTGATCTGGCATGGGAAGCTCCCCTCATGTTGTTGCCTACTACTTTGACATCCCCCATGCCAAAGTCTTTTTCCAAACTCTTCACCTCTCCAAAATCCAAGAGTGGTGAACCCAAAGACAAGATATCTCTCATCAACTGAAGATCAGGTGACCTACTTGGTGGAATTCCTCTATGTAGTGAGACATCAATGTCAAGAGTAGGTTGCACATATGATTGGGCAACCTTGCCCTTGCCCTTACAACGCAATTCAGTCTGCCTCTTCCTTGCATTGGCTTTTTGAAATAGAGAAGGGTGTGGGCCTCTCATCAAGTGATGCTACTCTTCCTCTCCACCTCCTCCTTCCAACTGCAATGCTGCACAATCATGTTGCTCACCGATTCTGCTTGGACCTCCATGTGTGAGATCCTGGGGAACTTCTTGCAAATATAAAAGAATACGTCCGGTGGGAGCATGTGCTCCTCCTCCATCTACATGAGGCACTGTATGTGCTCTAGATATGACAACATTGTTGCCTTCTCCTCCATCAATGTGTGTAGGAAACATCTCAACCATTGGATCCCTTTGTGAAAAATTGATTGCCATGCCCTCTTGTTCAAGAATATGAACTGGAGGTTTTTCCTCTGGCAAGAAATTCAGCTCCTCCCATCATTTTCTGAAATGGAGTTTCCTCCATCACCTGCAAGGGTTTTGTTTTCTCCATTTTTCCTTGCTCACATGTCTTAGGAATTTTTTCACCAAATCTCTCCATCAATGTTTTTATGAATCTTGCATAAGAGAAAGCATTGGCATTTTATAAGGAACCAGATTCAAAAATCCACCATGCATGGGCCTTACCTCTGAAATGTAGCGTTGCAACTCTAATAGCCTCATCTTCGGAAATATGGTGTAGCTACAAATAGGATTTTAGCTACTTCACCCAAGCTCCAACTGAACATGTAGGTGATCCGGCAAAAGTAGATAGAAGAAATATATCTGCATCCTGCTGCTAGCTATTCTCCATCTGGATTTTGCAAAACTCTTGGAAATGAGTATGATCTCTAAACCTCTCAGTTTGAGATTCATACTCCCGCAACACATCACTAAGATTCATTCTCTTAGGCATTCTTCCTCCTCCCATACATCTCAAGATAGCTTTGGGCATTTGACTACGTTGTGCATCATGGAGTGCAGCTGCATGCTCACACCCACCATGTGAAAATCTAGATTCATCTCTAGAATCAACCTCCTTTGGATATTTCATCTCCAATCCTGTTTTCTTTAGCTCTCCTTGAAAGCTCTTCATAGATTTTGGAAGAAGCTTTGTAAGCTTGTCTTCCTTTCTTCCTGCACACACTAAAAATTTCTAGCTTTTGTCCATATCTCCTTCTTCTAATAGCTAGATCTCACAGGCTGGGCCAAAGATCATACTTTGATACCATTGTAATGTTCCTTTTTCAGGATTTCTCATAAATCAAGCATCAAAAACACATTTCCAGCAGCATATGCAATAAAAAAGTGAAATTATCACCTGTATCCTGTAGATACATCCATATAGAATCTAAATACAAGATGAGATTAGACAGAAATGAAAATAGGTGGGTTAAACAGATCTCCCACACTAGAGTAGCTGAAAATGACTAAAAACCCCAAACTGCATTTTACCAGAGTTGCTGCATTAATGGGCTACACAGTCTAAAGAGGGTTTTAACGTAAAAATATGGGAGAAAAATAGATCTACTCATATATTAATGAATAATTTTGAAGTACAGAGATCTAGTCTCATACAAAATACAAAAGAACTTGACAAGGGTTTCTTGTCAAATACTCTACATACAAAATGGGAGATTCAGTAATTTACTGAATAACCACTAAAAAACTAAAGCACAAGAGAATATAAGGCTGGAAAGATATCTGATCCGATGTAGAACCCTCAATGGCTTCCTCCCATGAAAGGATGAACCTCTCAATCATAAGGAAACACTGCAACGGAGCCACCAAACCATGCAATGATCACTGCCTCCAAAATAATGCACTCCTTAGTAGAAACAACACTGGGAGGGTATGAAATGTGTGGTCTAATACCACAAATATGAAATAAGTCCTAGAGATCTCCAAAAATATCTCTCAAGTGAAGGAAAAGTCCCTCCAATGAGAAACTAGCTCAGAAGCTGGGATTCCAATCCCTTCCATTGTTGCACCCAGCAATCCTACACAATCTTTGGAAAATTTGTGCTGATGAAGATGGCTGAAGCTTGGCATGAAAACCTGATGTGGAATGATGAATACAAACTCTCCCAATGAGCTTCTCAAAGGAAAGAGGTGGGATTCTCGCCCGGGAACACCTGGTGCTAAACAGCACTGCAGCTTTGCTAAGCAGCAACAATTCTTGGAAGCCAAGAATAATAATCTAAAACATGATGAATAATGCTTCCATCCTCTTCCTTAAATAAGATATGATTTTTCTTGCCCTTGGCCCCACTCACTTAGGTTACTTCTAACCCAAGTTACATTTCCCTCCAAAATTGCGTTATCCATCCTAGGATTCCTCCTCCACTAAAAATGCACTATTGACTTAGTCAAAGCAGCATCAATTTAACCCTGTTCACACATGGAGGTGTCTTATTGAGCTAGAAAGAGTGTCTCCTTTCATACTTGGAGTGTTTTGATCCTCCTTAGGAGACTTATGGGCTTTTCTACCCATTTATTTATCGGCTACAGCTACTGCTAACTCTAATGTTCCATTTAGCTTGGAAGCTAAAATTTTGGGAACATTACATCTACTTTCAAAATCTACCTTTGGTTTTCTTTTTAAAGTTGATTTACCTTGTCAAAAGTTGATTTTACCACGACTGGTAAAAAAGTTTTGAATGAGGGTGAAAAAATGCATAGTGATGGTGAAACGTTTGGAGGCCTTCCTCAACTCCAAATTGATCTCATGATAGCTCATTCTAAATATTTTCAAGTCTAGTTGTCATTTGATTTATCAGTCAAGTAATTTGGACACTCTAGCTATGAAAAAAATTGATTTTCCCAAGGTCACTCCAGAAGTGCATCAAACTTCTTGTAGCACCTGTAATTTTGACATTTCTCCCAAACCATGATACCTGTGTAAAAAATTAAGGATTTTTTTCTTTATTGAACTATGAGGGAAAGAAACCTCTCTCACTTTTTTCAAATTCATCTATGTTTGGTCAGAAACATAGTTTAAAGTGAAACTGGCCCTATGAGTGGAAAATTGCTTGACTCTTGGAATGATTTGCTGGAAAATGATGGAGACATGATGTTTATGAGTTTGAAATGACCTCATACTTATTGATATGACCTTACTTATGTCTTCTATGCTCATATGTCTCTGATTCCATATAAAACCCTAGCTCAGTGGGAGAGGAAATTAGGGTTTAGTGCTTGTGGAAAATGATGACTTAGGCACCCTTGGAAAAAGACAAGTCCCTTTGACATTCGATCAATTTCTGAAGTAAAGACTTTTTGTATTTGACCCTTGATGTGTTGGCATGTGGAAATTTTATTTGGAAACTTTGGGTGATTGAGTACTTATTACATTTGAATTGACATAAAATTACATGAATAAAAAAATTACATCTTGTAATGAAACTCACTTGAGATCAAAATACAACTTTGGAAACCATTTTGGAGATCATCTTTACATGGTAAAAAGAAATTATTGGGATCACTCTCATACTTTATGCAAATGAAATGGTGCATTTTTGGACCTTGAAAGACAAAGCCCTAATGACCTAATGAGACTTTGAATAACTTGAATTCCATGGTTGAATTTAAATAAGACAAGACATGGTGAAATGAGATTTTCATAGGTGTTATTATGTTGAAGAAGACATGAGAATGTGTCAGCCAATATGATCTTCTGAGGGAGAATGAAGTTTATTGACAAGGACAACCACCAGTGGAACAATTTTATATCATGACCTAATGGAATGATTGAAAATTTGTTTAGAATGGGACACCTAAGATGCACATGAAAAATGTGTTTTGATCCCTGGTGGAAGTATCCAAATACTGACACTAAAATTGGCTCCAGCTGGGGATGGTAGCTCTTTGGAGGTGCCAAGAACACCAGAGACCAAGTTCCTATCCATTGGGCATGGATTCAATAGCTAAAAACCAAACTGAATATTGAAAACTTGACTCAATAAGCTGACTCAAGGCTAACTCAAACACAACTGATAAACTGAAAAAGATGCTCAAAATTAAGCTTTTTCAACAAAACCTACTCTAATTGATCCATTCATCACCTAATCAAGTGAAATGGAACAACCAATGCAACCATGTAAGCATTCTAGCTACTGTTTGAATTCTGCGCAAGTGTTATCTTATGAGCAAGAAGAAATAACTACTACAAGGAAACTCCCATGAAAACTTGTCAACAGATTGAATGTTGATGAAATTGCAAAGCACGAGCCCACTGACTGACCTCAATAATGTTGTGAAAGGATATTCATAGGAATGCATATTGATTTCCAGCCCATCTAATACATTACTACACTGCTGTAGGTAGTCTTCGTACCTTGGTTTTAAAATTTTCCTAACACCTGTGATTTCTTTCTTTGATGACTGCAACAAGTTGACAAAAGGATCCTGAAACTTGTGGATGCCTAATTTTTCTTGATGATCAACAACAAAACAGGAGTCTTCTTCATTACTCTCCTAATATGACTGCAAATATTGGTATGAGCTTCGTAATGAAACACCCATTGAACAAGACAATGAAGTCAGTTGTCGGATCAAGTTTATATCAACACTCTTTTCAGGCTCACAGTTAGCTAATGGAGAAGGACTTTTACTGTAGATATCATCTAACACATCAGCTATTAGGTCATGAAAATATTGAAAATACTATTGAAATGTATCCATCGGTTTTAATGAGACTGCATGAAACTCTACAGATTGATCATCCTTTGCTTTAGAGATATTATGAAAATTTTCCTTTAAAAATTGAAATGCTTCAAAACATAGTGGTACATAGTCATCTTGCATCATTTGATCATATGTTTCAACTTCCAAGCCTTCATCTGCAACTTGACATTCAATGGCATTCGGTGGCTGCAAATCTGGAGGTAAGGAGGATTCTCTGTTGCAAATAATTTTCTCAACCAATTCAAGAGAAGGTTTCTCATTAACAACTTGCTCAAGAAGTTCATTATCTACCTCAACCTCAACATCAAAACTGAAACACTGCTAATTTCTAATCTTAGAAATTTTTTCTTTCAGAAATTTAAATGAAGCAAAACATAAAGGAAAATATCCTTCACTTATTTCAAAATTTGTAGCATTTTCCTCATCTCTGTCATCATAAATATGCATCGGTTGATCACTATATTCTAGGTGCTGAAACTGAACTTCCTCCTTCCACAAACTAGCTGTTGATTTCTCTGCAAGATTAGATTTTGTTTGGAGAACATACTCATCATCATAATGATCAAAATTTGGCAAATCATCAATATAAGTAATGTCACAAATCATAAACATTAGAGTATCATATTGTTTCTCCTCGGATTGATCTACAAATCCATTTTCTGATCTATGGTGGCTGGGATTAGTAGGAAAATTTTTAGAGCTTGTAATCTCTTCTTTTTCTGGGATAAGTGGGTCATGATGATCTTGAATGGAAAATACATATCTCATGGTGAAATTTTCATCATTTCCTCTATTGTACTTACTAAAATTTTGAGCTTTACCTTTGAAGATGTCAGGTGCTATGCAATGTTCTTCTTCTCTTCTTCCTTCATCTTTTCCCTTATGATCAGCAGATTAGCCTCTACATATACTGCATTGTTCTACATCTCTTCAAGTGATGCAAGGTTCCTTTATCTCAGTTGAAACTCCATTTCCAGATCAAAAGCATCCGGATAATGTAAGAGAGCTGAGCTAGGAGGAGGTCTTATATCACAAGGTATCGAATAATAGGCTTGATTGAATCTCGCAGAAAAATGTTGTATTGTCTCCCCTGGTTGTCTTTTCAGATTTACATACTCTTTTAGAATTAGGAAAGCATTTTTTTTTACCACCCACTTATCAAGGAAAACTTTGAAGAACTGCAGGAAATCTGAGATGCTTGTGACAGGCAAGTTTTTGAACCAACTCTTGACTCTACCTTGCAAGGAAAGAAAAAATAGCCTGACATTGACATCCTCTTCATCAACTTCAAAAAGGTGAAGGAAATTCTCAAAATTCTGCATATGTCTCTCAGTAGTGATGTTGTCATATTCACCATCAAACCTCGGTAGATATAGGTAATGATTTTTAGGGAAAGCATGGAGTACAAGAGGTAAGATGATTGGCTTGTATCGATCTAGAATTTTACAAGGTGTGGGAGTATGTACCGAAGTTGTAGGATCAGTATTGATCTCTTTAGGCTCATCAATTTGAAGATTGTCATCATAAGATTCAAAAAAAGGATGTGGACGAAGATCAAAGGAAAAATCGGTATTTACCCTTTTCGAATAGGTAGAATCAAGATTTTAATCATCTTTATCATACAACAAACTCTGAAAAACTTTTAGGATATTTTTAGGAAAAGAAAAGAAGTAATTTACAAGAAATCAGATTAGATCTTGAATACAATTCCATTTTGAATACTTGACCTTTAAGTAAGGTCCTTCCATTTTCTTCCTGGCAAGGTCGATCCTCCAATGGATTCTTTACCTCAAGTTGGAGTCGCCAAGTGAAGAATTGAACCTTCATATGCATTTGATTGTCGTCCATCATCAACAATCAGATCTAAAATTTGTCATTCTTTCACATGGAAGATATGAACTTTTTCTTCCCCAGTGGAGTTTCCAAAATGTTATCACTCGGATTGAACCTCAGGCTGAAGAAGGAAATTCCGAGGTAGCCTCAAACCACACTTAGCCAAGTAGCTACCCCTGATAGGCCAGGAGAGGGCTCTCTCCGTATATATCATAGCCAAAATAACTAAGGAAAGAATATATTAGGCTAGGTATAGTAGCTCAGGGTTTTTGATTTTGATTGTGTAGGGTTTTTCTAGATCAGAAGGAGTTAAACAACTAGGGCAGGGAAATTAGGTCAAAATTTGCAGGGTGTTCTATGGGGCAAGGTAGTAAAAATGTTTAGCACTTTAGGGATTTTGGTGATGAGATGATCAAGAAACTTGAGGAGCTAGAAAGAGCATGGTGAATTCATGGTTTCTTTCTAAACTGAAGAAATTACAAATTATGAATGTTTACCTAAAACATAACATGTTCATCTAACTTGAAAAAACTCATTCAATAGCAATGAAAAGATGGATTAAATAAAAAAATATTCTAAAATATGAGCACAAAAGAAGAAACTGAAACTAAACACAATACCACATGGATCCCATAAAAATCATTGCAAATTTGATTAATGTCCAGGCCAAAACTGATACAAAAGTGTCTCTTGAGATGCCAAAGCTCCAAGTGAATCCAACCATTACAATGACTCAGGAAATACATCATATAGACCTCAAAACCACTCTCCCTAGCCTTAGGTAGTCGAATCCATGAGATAGGGACCAGTTTCACCTACTCCCAAACAAGAAACTAAAGACTAGGAAGATCCAACAATTTTCCTCTAAAAGAGAGGAAACTGATTCATTTGACCTCTAGAAGACTTCACCTAATGTATATACCTCAGATGAAAGTCAAAACATGACATTTACATTCATCTTGACCTTTTACATCAGTAATTTCACATTTACCAAGATAAAAATTCAAACTGGAGTGAAAATAAAAAAATTGCTGAAGACTGTGAAAATTGCAATTTTCCTAGCGAACGTGCAGCCGTGACAAGAAAAATAACCTCATTTGCAAGTAACTTTTGGAGGCCTTCCTAGTGTCAAAATATGCTCCAAGATGGCTCATTGGAAAGATATTTAAGTCTGTTTCCAAATAGTCCTCAAGTTTACAAAATGATGCTCATTTTCCCTATCAAAAAGTGAATCTCCAAATATTGGTAAATGTTCATCACCAAGGTAAAAAAAGAAGGCAGAAACATGAAAATTTGGTGGTTTTTGTTCTTTTGAGGGACTATTTATCCTCCAAAGTTTCTGAAACTTGCTAGGGTTGATGTATTCATCATTATGAACATGATGGTGGTGGAAATTTTTCATTTTGAAGCCCCAAAAAAGATCGCAGCGCCCAAGGCATTGCACGTTTAGTAATTTGACTGTGCTAAAAATATCCTCAAAAACACAGAATTTCACAAATTTGCAAAATTTGCCTCAAAACTTGTCAAAATTGGTGGGAAGATGGTTGATCATGTGTTTGAGGCATGGAGTGTTACCTAAACAAGTATGTCTAGCCTCTTTTTCCCCTCCTTCTTGGTCAAACTTTCAATCTTGGCATTGGCTTGCCTAAGCTTTGCACTTGCAATTTTGTCTCTTGCAGTAGTGTTTTCCATCCTCCTTTGTATGTCATTATTTATTGTTTGTCTTCCTCCTAAAATTTATTTTCCTCATCTGTTTGGATTCTTCTCCTTTCTTTCTTCTTCCATAGCTGCCTTAGTTTCAAAACCCTGGGGAGGTGTGATGAGGTGGAATGTGAGTGTATGAAGTGAGGGTTGTTGTGATGAAATTGGAGGTATTTAGGAATAGGGATTTGCAATATGAGGGAGGTGACATGGGTAGTGATTAAGAGGGGTTTTAGGATAGGGGATTTAATTTTAGGTAGGGTGTAGGGAGCCTAGGAAAATGAAAACCTAGGACTTAGGGTTTTCAAATAGAAGGGGACACCAAATTCCTTTAGGCAAACTTCACACATCAAAATGACATTTGATAAAATGGAGTCAATCAAATTTTAACTTGTTGGCTTGATGGAGGCATGAAGAATTTTTGTTTGAAGGTTTGGAAGTGAATTTCTGAGATTTTGAAGTTTGGTAGAGAACTTTTGACGAAACTGGGCAAACACACAGTGTTGTTTAAAAATACACTACAATTTGAGTCAAACTCGCAGCGCCCTTGGAAAACACGCAGCACCAGTGCAACACCTTTTTGAAGACTACATTTGGAGGCCTTCCTACTGTCCAAATCAGGCCTCAGATAGCTCGTTGGAAATACCTTGAAGTATAATTTCCAAATCTACTTTCTTTTTCTTACAGGAGTTGACCTACCTTGTCAGAAGTTTATTTTCCCAAGACTGCTCAAAAACTATTGAATGAGGGTACAGAAATGCAGAGTGTTGGTAGATGAAACTTTTGGAGGCCTTTCTCAACTCCAAATAGAGCTCAAGATAGCTCATTAGAAGGCTATTCAAGTCTAGTTGTCATTTGAATTATCAATAAAGTTATTTTGACATTCTAGCTATGAAAAAAAATTATTTTTCCAAAGTCACTCAAGAAGTGCATTAAACCTCTTGTAGCACCTGTATTTTTGACATTTCTCCAAAACCATGATACCTATGTAAAAAATAAAGTTTTTTTCTTTATTTACCTATGAGGGACAAAAAACTCTCTCACGTTTGTCAAATTCATCTTTTTTTGGTCGGAAACATATTTTAAAGAAAAAATGGCCCTATGAGTGGCAAATGGCTTGAATCTTGGAATGATTTGATGGAAAATGATGGAGACATGATTTTTATGAGCTTTAAATGTCCTCAAAATTACTGATATGACCTAACTTATGCCTTCTCTACTTATATGTCTTTGATTCCATAGAAAACCCTAGCTCAGTTGGAGAGGAAATTGGGGTTTAGTGCTTGTGGAAAATGATGACTTAAGCACCCTTGGGAAAAGACAACTCCCTTTGACATTTGATCAATTTTTGAAGTAAACACTTTTTTTATTTTACACTTGATGTGTTGGCATGAGGAAATCTAAGTTGGTAGCCTTGGGAGACTGGGTACTTATTACATTTGAATTGACATAAAATTACATGAATAAAAAAAATTACATCTTGGAATGAAACTCACACTTGAAATAAAAATACAGCTTTGGAAACCATTTCGGAGATCAAATTTACATGGTAAGAATACATTATTGGGATCACTATCATACTTTGCTGACCTTATGCAAATGAAATGGTGCATTTTTTGACCTTGAAAGATAAAACCCTAATGACCTAATGAGACTTTGAATAACTTGACTTCCATGGTTGACTTTGAATAAGAGAAGACATGATGAAATGAGATTTTCACGAAGCTATTATTATCAATAAGACATGATAATGAGTTAGCCAATATGATTTTCTGAGGGAGAATGAAGTTTATTGACAAGGACAACCACCAGTGCAACAACTTTATATCATGACCTAATGGAACGATTGAAAATTTCTTTAGAATGGCACACCTAAGATTCACATGCAAAATGTGTTTTGATCCCTGGTGGAAGTGTGAAAATATTGACACTAACACGTGGGATGAAGATTGGATCAACCCCACAACTGATGGGATGTTGAATTGGGAGAATGATATTTCGTGTTTCTCAGACTCGGTTGGCAAGATGGAGAACTCGAAGAATCGGCTGTGTTATCACCCTACTAATTCTCAGGTTGTGGGATGAGAATTTTTGTAGTTAAGAAAACCAGGGGTAACCAAGAACCTCTTTTAGAATTCAGGATCCAGCCTTCCTGAGTTCTGGAGAGGGATCTCTCGTAAAGATTTAAATTTTTTTTATAATTGGGTTTTAGGCTAGCTATGAGTGGACAGTGGGAATTTTTTTGAAAGTGTGGTGGGAATCAAAATTGTTTCAAGGTAAACTAGAGGGATCTACCAAAACATTGGGCTATGGAGTCAACTTTCTAGGCAAGCAGAGCTAGGAAATAAGAATTAAAGATGCAAATGTACTAAGGGCAGGGTAGATGACCTTCAAAGGCTTTGAATAGGCTTTGTTGATGGAATGGGTGAAATATGAACAAAAGGGCACTTAAGAATCCTTAAGTTACATAAATAAAGATTGAAGGAGGGAATCAAATAGGGACCTAGAGCAATTAAGAATTCTATAGTCCGGTTATCAAGCAGAAAACATAATAATGCTAACTAGTAAAAGACAAGGAGATTTTTATCACTAATACTGTCTAAATTATCCTACTTGATCATTAAAGATAGAAACACATTAAAATGAATGTATGGAAACTTTTTAAAGAAAAACAATGAAAACAAGGAAAAGAATAGACTTATCTGGTCAGCACAAGAATCCTGAGTTATGATGTCTCTAATCTCAATTCCAGTCTACTTATTTTCCAATTGATTCATTCCAAATTCAATATATCTAGAAAAATGACTATAGTAGTCTTGATAAATTTTATTCCACACAAAATACTTCAAGGAGTTAAGTATTTATACAAATTCTAAACTAAAATATCTTGAAAAATTTCAAGATTGGTTTACAAAATATCTCTAACTGTTTTACATAAATAGAACCTAAGTAAAGGACACTAAAGACTAATTCATGTATTTGGAAATATTTTTTATGGATAGGTGATGACAAAGAGGAGAATTCAAATTTGATCCAACTCCTAGTTGATGATGAGGCATCCAAGTCACTAACTATTTCCTTTCTTTGTGCATTCTGCTCCAACAATTCTGCAAACTTGGGGTCCAATGATATATTTTTATTTCTCAATAAGAAATATAAATGTAAATAGTGAAAGAGGTTATTGTAGATAAATATGTTGGTGAAATAAACCACATTCAGTTTCCTAAAATTCCTCTCCAGTTGTTCATAATAGGCTCTGCCAAAATATGTGTAAAACAGAGTTTTATAGAGTCTGAAAAATAGCCTGTAAACATGTGAATGTATCTCTTATTATGAAATGAATGTCAAAAAATTGAGATAGGTTTCTGTCGATGGGTTGCTTAGGAACAACAACCTCCTTCATTTTTGTATGATTTATTTCTGATTGGCCACGATCTTCTCTTCCAAATGATGACTTAACAGGCATTTTCGGAAAAAAGTGCTCTCCAATATTGTTTAATATTTCCCAATTCATACTAGCTGTTAGAAAAGTGAGAGAGGTTTTTGTATTTGAACATCTTAGGAACATAAACCTCCTTAATATTTGCAAAATTAATCTTCGATTGGTCACAATAGTTTCTACAAAACAATGACTTAAACATGAATTTCTGCAAAAATGTTCCTTCTTGTTGTGTTTTCATCTTTTCACCTTTTTGTTCTTTTTAACTGTTTTACTTTCACTTTCGATAAAATTTATTGTTGGTGAAAGTATTTTCATATCTTTTTACCTTTACTGCCTCCATGTTTTACTTTTATTTTTTTATTTTGACTGTTCTGTAACTTTGTTTTGACCTTTCACTCTCACTTTTACATGATACACTTTATCCACTGATACTCTTCAACTGTTATGATTTTCTTTATTCCTGTGAATTCTGATTTCATTTTTATCATTCAATGTGAAAATTTCATCATTTTGATCTCTCACCAACTTGATTTTATTCTTTCTTTGTATAAAAAACAGTTTGTTGAATGAAGCTTTTGAATTAAAATCTGAGAAATTGGAACAAACAATTTTGTCAACTAGTATTGAAACAGTTGGCCCAATTTCTTATTCTGAAAATAACCTACAAAAATCAAACAATTTGTTAATGAAACAAAGGTCCGCAAGGAGGTGATTGAAGTCTCTTGAAAGACCTGCAGAATGAGATCAATATCTGGAGGCTTAACTCTATTTTTTAGACATTGTTAGGCTTACTTTTGCAAATTTAAACAGTTTGTAGGAGTATTTCACTTTAACAGAGGGAATTTTTGAGAAATTCTTGGGTAAATATAGTCTCAATGGGTATTTTAGTGCTCAATTAGGAATCTGAGAGATGAAAAACTGGGTTAAGACTGGAGACAAGGGTTTCCTAAATGGTTGAGAGTATAAAAGATGACTTGTCAGGAGATTTGTAGGTTCAAAGACCATTTAAAGCCATAGAAATGTTTTTTTAAGGGTATATACTGAATATTGAACTTAAAATAGAGGCTTTTGATGTTGATATGTTGCAGTTGAAAGGTGTCTTTGGCCTTCAAACAGATATTTTGTTGGTCAAAATGGAGCTTTTAGGCATGAAATGGGTCTTTCAGGTACAAAATAGGCACACAGAGGGTAAAAATCAGATTTGGGAGTCAGAAAGGATTTACCAGTCGGGAAGAGCTTATAATGTTCACATAAACCTTATAACAAAGGTTTAACCTTTATTGTAAACCTTATAACATGTAATATTGGTGAGTTACATATCTGGCGGGAAAATTTTATTGTTTGAACTGTGGAAAACTGCTGGTGGTTTTCGTGTTGGCTACAGGCGGTAAGTTGTTTTTGGATTTTGGAATGTGATCGAATGAAAAGGGGACACGTAGCATTGGGTTGTATTGGAAAACAAATTTTATCGCGCGATTTTCATAAAACATGGGTCGGGCACCTTATTTGCGCGATATAAGTTTCAGGCTATTAGATTTGACATCGAAAAGTGAACGGTCAAGATTAAATGAAAATATGCGGGGAAAGTATAGTGGGACCAGGGCATCAATTATTGACCATTTATTTGGTGGATGGAAGATCAACAGTAATCTCTTAATGCGATGAGCTGTAGTGTGGTCGGGGACTGGAGCTGTCGGGTTACATATGAATCGTTAGATCTTAATAGTAAATGTAGATCCAACGGTTGACATACGACGCGATGGGAAGGTTAAGATTATGAAATAGAACTATCGCATTTAACAAGAATCATTGGATTGTGAAGGGATTATTAGACGGCTATAAAGAAGTGCGATAGGATGTGAAGAGATATGGGGATAAGAATATCGCGTTTGTTTGGAGTCATAGAATCAAATGAGTGTTAGGGATCGAATGGTCAATATTGAATCTTATAGTTGAAAGATATATGAAGGTTTTTATATATAAAATAGGCTTTATACATTAAAAAGGTGGTCGGGATGGGTAAAAGGGATTTGAACGAGGATTAATATTTGCGGAGATGGGATATATATCGCGGGGAAATCGTTAGGTTATAGTTTTAACCTTGGTTAAAGGGAGTCGGGAAATAAACAAAGGGATGGGTTTTGAAGTTTAGCTTAAATAAAACTTCAATATTTTTGTTTTAAACACATAATAAAACATGTTTAAAGGTTTTTCACATATTTTTATTATATAGTAGTTAAATAAAAGTGATTTAACTACCATAGGGGCGGGATATTTATATAACGATATATTTAGCCAAAGGGGGTATAAAGTGGGTTTTTTATTTAAACATGTGGGAATAAATAACTTTGGATAAAATTTTGTTAATGGGTTTTTGGGGCTTATTATATAAAAGGGAGTTATATAATATAGGAAAGGTTATTTCTATAGGGAATTAATAGATAAGTTAAAATTAATATGAAAATGGGAGAAGGTATACTCAAAATACATAAACATAACCAAGTAAAGTGAAGTTTTAAAGGAAAATTTGCATCATACTAAACTCATCACTTTAACTTATGATAAAATGTAATTTTTAGGGTTTAATGTTTTCATGTGATGAAGGAAATTAGTTAAATGGGAATTACAGTATATTTAAATAAAAATGAGGTTTTACTTAGGATTATTTAGGGGTATGAATGCATGAAATGAAATAATGATATGAGTTTGAGGGATTAATATAGACATTTACCTTTTTTCAACTAATCAGCCATAGAGCCTTGGGTCCGGTCCCAACAGAAGTCAAGGGAATGCCTTGAGCCTTTCTGAATGATAGCTTAGAATGTTTAATGGCTATGGGAAGGGGAAGTTAGTTACTTTCAACCCTGGTGAATAATATTTCCATTGATGTTTTTCACCTTCTTCTACCTACCCAACTTACCATGCTAACATTTTTTCTTCCTTTGTAGTAAGGTGCATTTGAGCTAGCAACCTTTACAGCATTTATTCTTTCTGAAAGAAAATAAAACTATCTAATTCTACACTTATTTCGTCCATGAATCTAGATTAAACTATTGGATTCAGTTTATTTCTCTACCTAACTACTGAATTGTCATGATTAAACAGTATGACAACTCTTTATTCTCTATCTACAACAAGTGGAATTGAAAAGTGACAAATCAAGATTGAATTGTTCAACTCATCATAGACTATGACATTTATTGACACTCTGCCATAGTCAAAATGTAAAGTATTGGCATTTATGTTTGCCCACTTTCATGTTTTATTCAATTTTCTTTTGGAGTCTTTATTTTTTCTAAGTCCTTGGATTGTTCTTTTAGGACTTTTTACCCTCTTTTTTTATTTTTGATTTTTTTTTTACAAAATATGTGAATACAACTTCCAGAAGGCAAAGTATGTACACATTTACAAAATTACCAATAGTCAAGTCAAAATTATGAATCCTATATTTATAGGTTCCTAACATTGGCTTCACTTGGGGATGGCATTTCCTAGTAAAATGTCAAGAACTCTGAGATCAGTAGCCTTCATCTTTGACCTTTGATGATCTTAGTAAGTGTCTTCTGTCTTCCGCAAACTGAAATTTGATCTGAAACTAAAACAACACACAACAATTTTCAAACCAACTTATAGATCTTAAACATCTCTAGGACCTCATCCTTGGCTTTAAATCTTATTGAAGAGCTAGCTTAAAATTAAAAACTAAAAAAAATGCTCAAAATTCTAAGCTTATTGGCACTCATATACTTACTCTAATCTACTAAAAATCTTATTGGATCAGGTAATACAAAAATGCCAATGAAGCCAGTTAAGTAGCTGTAGAAATGAATGGATAATTTCATTACCTGTGATCAAACTTGGAAGTATAACTTGATCATGTGTCTTCATGATCAATGATAAGATGTGAAATGGAAATTGCTGATATATTTGATCCTCATAGATAAAACTTGTTTGCAGATTTGAGCTAAAAATATTCTCCATATAATTTGCTATAGGATCATTAAAAGCATAATGTATGATTTGTGCTTCTAGGCCTTCAATGACTAGTTGCTCAGTTGTATTCTGAATATTAATCCTTGAAACTATTTATTCAGTCTTGTGTTTGAAAGAATAATCATCCACAATATGCAAGTCAAAAGATAGTACAATTTCCTCTTGCTTAGGAGAAAGAAGATTTTCAAAGAATTCTTTAGGATTTCGAAAATTGTATGACTGAATTTGAGAATGCAAAATTTTAATTTCATTTTCATAATTTTCAGAAATTATCTCAAGAACACATATTTTCAGTTTAAGAGAATATTTTCTTGATTTAAAAAGAAGAAAGAAAGCTCTTAAAAAATCCTCATCAAGCTGAAGTTCTAATATCTCATCCCTCAAAATAGCTAGTGATTGTTTTGTGAAATTATCATAATTATCATCATACTGATCATATTTAGGAAAATCTTCAAAATAAGGAATGTCATCAATTATAAACATTGGATCAACAGATTTCTCTTCCAACAATCCCAATATATCTTGATTAGATTGGTTGCACTCTATTTGAAAGTCATTATTTTTCTCAATAGGAGTGCTATCAAGCAATGGGCCTTTTTGGGAGGGTAAAATAACATGAGCATCAACTTTTTCTTCCATCTCTTTATGGATAAAAACTTTAGTACATTCATAAAAATTAGAAGAAGTAGAAACAATTTCTTCATTATGTAAATATTTTGAGGATGGTTGCATGTTTAGAAGCAAATTGATTTCTTCTTCGGTGGGTTGGGGGGGGGGGTGGGAATCTCTGAATTCTTAGATTGAAATGACAATTGTTTTTTCTCTTAAATTTGATCATGAGGTTGAATATTTTCTTTAACTTCATTCAAAACATTAAATGAAACATCATTTGTTAATACAGAGGGGATTTGTGGATCTTGATTCATCTCATGATCTATTTCATCTTTGTTTAACTCCTCCTTATTATTATGACATTTAACTTGAGAATGAAAATTTTGGACTTATTCTAATAAATCTTCAGGAAACCAATTTCCAAAATCTTCATCAATATTTTTAAGGTAATGTATAAGACCTTCAACTTGATCACAACAATTTTCAGCTAATGATAAAGATGGAAAATCTTCTTTGTAATGCTCATAAAATACCTTATGAAAATATTTTAGAGAAAAGAAACTTACAGTTTTGAGAGCTTTGTACCATTCCCTTGCTTTTCCTTTTCCTTCTAAGGTTGCCATGAATATCTTCATGAGGAAATCCTCATGCCAATCACCCTTCAATCTTGATGAGTGTATATGAAATTTAATGATATGTAGTAAAGGATCATCAATATTCTCATCTTGAAACATGGGTAGATTTTCACCCGAATTTACTTTCAGTATTTTGTGTGGAAATCCAGGTATGTGATCTCTGCTCATGGGAGCATATCTTTGTTTTATTCTTGGATCATCTTGAAAATCAGCCATAATGAAAAGCCACGGTATCTGTAAAACCAAGTTAGATCCTTATATAAAATACAATATATATTGAAAAAGTTTCTTAATGAGAAATAACATAATGTCTTGGATTAAGATCCAAGTTGAAAGCCTGATATTTCCATATTATTCTTCCAGGTTCATTCCTCTAGTGGAGCCTAGATTGTGAAATTGGTGTGGAGTCGCCAGGTGGATGATTTTAACCTTTGTGTGTCTAATCACTATCCATCATCATAGATCAGATCTGAACCTATAAAATATTTCTGAAGAAAAGGTTAGTTTCCCTAGTAGAGTTGTCATTATATTACCCACAACCTTTAAACTTAATCTTAAAGTAGAAAAGATATGTTTTAGAAATCTTCCTCTAAGATTAAAATTATAAATGGAGAGTGGTTAATTCCCCAGTATGGTAACCAATATGTTATCACCCTAGTAATTCTTAGGTTGTGGGATGATGATTTTTGTAGTTAAGAAAACCAGGGGTAACCAAGAACCTCTTTTAGAATTCAGGATCTAGCCTTCTTGAGTTCCAGAGAGGGATCTCTCCTAAAGATTTAACTTTGTTTTATAATTGGGTTTTAGGCTAGCTATGAGTGGACAATGGGACTTGTTTTGAAATTTTGGTGGGAATAAAAAGTGTTTCGAGGTAAACCAGAGAGATCTACTAGAACATTGGGCTATGGAGTCAACTTTCTAGGCAAGCAGAGCTAGAAAATAAGACTTAAAGATGAAAATGTACTAAGGGCAGGGTAGATGACCTTCAAAGGCTTTGAATAGGTTTTTTTGATGGAATGGGTAAAATATGAACAAAAGGGCACTTAAGAATCCTTAAGTTACAGAAATGAAGATTGAAGGAGGGAATCAAACAGGGACCTAGAGAAATTAAGAATTCTATAGTCCGGTTATCAGGTAGAAAACATAATAATTCCAACTAGTAAAAAACAGGGAGCTTTTTATCACTAATCCTCTCTAAATTCTCCTACTTGATCATTAAAGATAGAAAAAAATTAAAATGAATGTATGTAAACCTTTGAAAGAAAAAAAATGAAAACAAGGCAAAGACTAGACTTATCTGGTTAGCACAAGAATCCCAAGTTATGATGTATTTAATCTCAATTCCAATCTGCTTCTTTGCTAATTGACTCACACCAACTTCAATATATCCAACAAAATGACTATAGTAGTCTTGATAAATTTTATTCCACACAAAATACTTCAAGGAGTGAAGTATTTATACAAATTCTAAACTAAAATATCTTGAAAAATGTCAAGATTGGTTTACAAAATATCTCAAACTGTTTTACATAAATAGAACTTCAGTAAAGGACACTCAAGACTAATGCATCTATTTGGCACTATTTTTTATGAATATTTTATGACAAAGAGGATAATTTGAATTTTATCCAACTCTTAGTTGATGATGAGACATCCAAGTCACTAACTGTTTCCTTTCTTCGTGCATTCTACTCCAACAATTGTGCAAACTTGGGGTCCAATGATATCTTTTTATTTCTCAATCCGAAATAGATACGTAAAAAGTGAAAGAGGTTATTTTATACAAATATGTTGGTGAAATAAAACTCTTTCAGTTTCCTCAAATTCCTCTCCAGCTGGCCATAATAGGCTCTGGAAAAATATGTGTAAAACAGAGTTTGAAAAATAACCTGTACAGATGTGCATGTATCTCTGATTCTGAAATGACTGTGCAAAACGTAAGATAGGTTTTTGTAGATGGGGCTCTTAGGAACAACAGGCTCCTTCATTTTTTCATGATGTAGTTCTTATTGGCCACAATCGTCTCTTCAAAACGATGACTTAATAGGAATTTTCTGAAACAAGTGCTCCCTAATATTGTTTAATACTTCCCAATCCATATTGTATGTTAGAAAAGTGAGAGAGGTTTTTGTAGTTGAACATCTTAGGAACATAAAACTCCTTTATTTTTGCAAAATTCATCTTGGATTGGTTACAATAGTTTCTGTAAAACAATGACTTAAACATTAATTTCTGCAAAAATGTTCCTTCTTGTTGTGTTTTCATCTTTTCATCTTTTTGTTCTTTTTAACTGTTTTACTTTCACTTTGGATAAACTTCATTGTTGGTGAAAGTATTTTCATCTCTTTTTACCTTTACTGCCTCCATGTTTTACTTTTATTGTTTTATTTTGACTATCCTGTAACTTTGATCCACTGATACTCTTTAACTACTATGATTTTCTTTATCCCTGTGAATTCTGATTTCATTTTTATCATTCACAGTGCAAATTTCATCATTCTGATCTCTCCCTGGATTTATTTTACTCTTTCTTTGTTTACAAAACTATTTGTTGAATGAAGCTTTTGAATTAAAATCTGAGAAATTGGAGCAAACAATTTTGTCAACTAGTATTGAAACTATTGGCCCAATTTCTTATTCTGACAATAACCTGCAAAAGTCAAACAATTTGTTAATGAAACAAAGGTTTGAAAGGAGGTGGTTGAAGTCTCTTGAAAGAACTATGGAATGAGATCAATATGTGGAGGTTTAAATCTGTTTTTTAGGCATTGTTAGGATGAGAAGTTTAAGATTATGAAATAAAACTATCGCGTTTAACAATAATCGTTGGATTGTGAAGGGATGATCGGATGGCTATAAAGCAGTGCGATAGGTTGTGAAGAGATATGGAGATAATAATATCACATTTTTTTGGAGTCGTAGGATCAAATGAGTGTTAGGGATCAGAGGGTCAATATTGAATTTGATAGCTGAAAGATATATGAAGTTTTTTATATATAAAACAAGCTTTATACATAAAAAAGGTTGTCGGGAGGGGTAAAAGTGCTTTGAACCAGGATTAATATTTGTGGAGATGAGATATATATCGCGGGGAAATGGTTAGGTTATAGTTTTAACCTTGGTTAAAGGGAGTCGGTAAATAAACAAAGGGATGGGTTTTGAAGTTTAGTTTAAACAAAACTTCAATATTTTTGTTTTAAACACATAATAAAACATGTTTAAAGGTTTTACACATTTTTATTATATAGTAAATTAAATCAAAGTGATTTAACTACCATAGGGGCGGGATATTTATATAAAAATATATTTAGGCAAAGGGGGTATAAAGTGGGTTTTTTATTTAAACATGTGGGAATAAATAACTTTGGCTAAAATTTTATTAATGGGATTTTGGGCCTTATTATATAAAAGGGAGTTATATAATATAGGAAGAGGTTATTTCTACAGGGAGTTAATAGATAAGTTAAAATTAATATGAAAATGGGACAAGGTATACTCAAAATACATAAACATAACCAAGTAAAGTGAAGTTTTAAAGGAAAATTTGCATCATACTAACCTCATCACTTTAAATTATAATAAAATGTAATTTTGAGGGTTTAATGTTTTCATGTGATGAACGAAAATAGTTAAATGGGAATTATGGTATCTTTAAATAAAAATGAGGTTTTTGCTTAGGATTTTTGAGGGGTATGAATGCATGAAATGAAATAATGATGTGAGTTTGAGGGATTAATATAGACATTTACCATTTTTCAACTAATCAGCCATAGAGCCTTGGGTCCGGTCCCAACAAAAGTCAAGGAAATGCCTTGAGCCTTTTTGAATGATAGCTTAGAATGTTTAATGGCTATGGGAAGGGGAAGTTAGTTATTTGCAGCCCTGGTGAATAATATTTCCATTGATGTTTTTCACCTTTTTATACCTACCCAAATTACCATGCTAACATTTTTTCTTCTTTGTAGTAAGGTGCATTTGAGCTAGCAACCTTTACAACATTTATTCTTTATGAAAACAAATAAAACTATCTAATTCTACACTTATTTCATCCATGAATCTAGATTAAACTGTTGGATTCACTTTATTTCTCTACCTAACTACTGAATTGTCATGATTAAACAATATGAGAACTCTTTATTCTCGATCTACAACAAGTTAAATTGAAAAGTGAAAAATGAAGATTAAATTGTTCAACTCATCATAGACTATGGAATTTATTGACACTCTGCCATTGTTAAAACGTAAAGTAGTGGCATTTATGTTTGCCCACTTTCATGTTTTATTCATTTTTATTTTGGGGTCTTTATTTTTTCTAAGTCTTTGGATTGTTCTTTTAGGACATTTTACCCTCTCTCTTTTTTTTGATTTTTTTTTTTTTTTTTACAAAATATGTGAATACAACTTGCAGAAGGCAAAGTATGTACAGATTTCAAAAATTACCAATAATCAAGTGAAAATTATGAATCCTATATTTATAGGTTGCTAACAGGCTGCACGATGTGTCTGTGTTGCATTGCCTCAAGATCCCGAATAAATTTTGGTGAATCTCCTCAGAGGTAAGAGAAATACCCTATTTTGGATGGTTCTGGTAGTGTCAAAGAATATCTGCAAGCATTGGAAAAGGTTGTCCTAGAGGAACGAAAGTTTTTGGCACTTGATTTGGCTATGCGTGCGACTCCAACGCGTTGGTGGGAGACGCACAAGGGAGCTTTTCAGGACTGGGAGGAATGTAGAAAAATGATAAAATTGCGATTTGAACCTCCAGCTACTTCATCAACTGAGGTTTACTTATGGTTGGGGATATCCACACAAGCACCTGGCCATATGGATGGAGGTTTTGGATGAAAAGACCTAGAACGAGTGGGTTCATAGTTTTATTCATTTGCTGGGGCTGATATCGACCACATGTTATCTATAAGGTGAGCTACACCGAGGCCCATGCCACTGGACTACGATGAATGAGGATTTCCTACAACCTTTGGCTTGGTTGGGGGCTTAGATAAACTGGATAAAGCCATGCAAGACATATATGCCCTTGTATTTGACGAATCCCGACACTGAAAGGAATGTGATGAACTAGCTTGGGATGCGCAGATGCCAGATATTGTCAATTGCAGAAACTTGTCAATAAAGGATAATGAAAATGACCCAAGAAATGTTAACATCCCTAAATTAGAAGGAGGGCGCATAGTCGCAAGACCCTCATTAGAAATGGTGGATGTAACTAAACATCTGAAATTTAAGGAAGTCAACATTGGGACATAAGAGCAACCCAAGTTGGCCGACATTGGGGATTACTGGGATGATGATACAATAGGAAAGATTACGGAGCCGGTGACAGAGTATCAGGATCTATTTCCCACAAATTTCTCTAAACTCAAGGGAATTGTAGGGGACTTGGGTGTTATGGAGATCACATTGAAGGCAGATACGTGCCCTGTTAAGCATCGACCATACCGATTGAATCCTAAATATATAAAAAAAAAGTAAAGTATAAATTAGAAAATATGGTGGTTTCGGGCATCATTAAGCCTATAGAGAAGTCTAATTGGGTAAGCCCAATGGTGGTTTAGGAGAAGAATACCAAAAGAGAGATAAGGATTTGTGTATATCTACGCAAGATGAATGATGCCTATGTGCATGACCCCTTCCCTACTCCCTTTTCTAATCAATTCCTCCATAATGTGGGAGGACAAGAAGCTTATTCATTTACTGATGGATTTTCAGGGTATCATCAGATCAATATTGCGCTTGAAGATCATGGTAAGACCACCTTTCCAATAGAGTGGGGGTATTTGCATTATACTGTCATGTCATTCGAATTGAAAAATGCATCGGCGATCTTCTCATGCGTGGTCATCACTGTGTTCAAATAATTCATGCATAAATTCTTGGAGGTATATTTTGATGATTGGAAAGTATTTCAAATATTCAAGAAACATGTGTAAAACCTGCACATGATGCTTGAAACTTGTAGAAAGCATCACATTTCACTTAACCTGAAGAAATGTAAATTCTGTGTGCCTTTTGGAATTTTGTTAGGACATATAGTATGCCAGCAAGGATTTATGGTAGACCCAACCAAGATCGCAATTATCATCAACTTAGAAGTTCCTACTAATGAGAAAAAATTGTGCTCCATCCTAGGACACACTGGTTATTACAGCAAGTTCATTAAAGGGTATGCTCTGATCATTATGTCGATGGGGAAATTTGCTAAAGAGAGATGTGTCATTTCTCTAGGATGAAGAATGTTAGAAGAGCTTTAAGTTCCTAAAAGAGAAAATGGTCATTGCACCTTGTTGAGGAGGTAAATCCCCTCTGCGGACAGAGGCGATCCCTACTAGCCCAGCAGGGGTCTAGCAACAAAAAAACAATGCTATGACGCAAGCTCCTAGTTACGAAATGAAAGACTTGAGATAAGAGCCTACCTGGATTCCAACGCTAGATCTGAAGAAGAAGATGCCCCCGTCCTTCAGCCCTGGCAGATCACAATCCTTCCACGATCTCCGTGGACGAACACCTGCACACAGAAGAGACGAACATATACATGCATAGGAACCAGCATACGTAACTAAATATCGGTCAGAAAAGATATTACTCGCATTAACATGATTGCAAAAGGAGTGGAACCATAATCATAGTCATCTATTAAAGTGATAAACTAATAGAAGTTACAACCGAGTTCTGACGTCGCAGCCTCCTTCGAACGGGTCCCCGGTTGTCCACGTCTCGCAAAGCTCGCCAAGGAAAGGGAAACCTCTCCAGAGTCTCGTAACAATGGTCTCCTTGCTTAATGGGCCTTAAGGGAAAGAAAGGATTCTTTACAGCACAAAGGCACTTGGGAATAGGGAGATGCAAAGCTTCAGCACTTCAAGACTAGCTTGCCATGGATCTGAGCAAGCTTTTATAGATGGGGAAGGAGGGAGTTGGGATCCCTACTATTATGGGATTGGCCCTATCAACAAGGAAGGTTCCATAGAAGGTGGCAAAACCACTTCCCTTCCATAGAACTCCCGCAGCCAAACCTCCCAACTCAAGATAGGCAATGGTTGTGAGTTTGTTTGAACTCAACTTCCGCCATCCATATTTAAAAAACAGTCCCTAAAATGGGTGGCGCAATTGTTGCTCTATGACAGAGCGCCAAGTGGCGCGACCTCTTTACAGGATTTCCCTGATTGGCGCGAGTACTGAACTGTCTACCCGCGCCAATGCAAAAAGAGCTGTTTTTCATGGATTTTGCAAGGAGATGTCTCAAGGGGAAATGAAGCTCATACTCAGAGGGATGCAATGATGATGTTTTCAATGCATGACAGTGTTCACAGGTCACATTATGGGTCCTCCATTGTGCGGGACGGGGAATGGTAGGGACGGTGACAAATTGCTGTGTAACAGATGCCCCCTAAAGCATGAGGCCCGAGAGAGAGAGGGGTGAAATGTTTTACGAGAACATGTCCAACTGAAGGCCCGCCGTCGGAAAACCTGCACAGACAGATACAACTGATATCTCAAGTACATGATGTATATATATGGTATGGACGCAGCCATCCGAACAGAGTATGCTATAATCCGGATCCAGGGTATGGGCGCAGCCATCCAACTAAGATCAAACAAATAGACTCAGGTATGGTCGCAGCCATCCAATCATTGAGTCATGTACATAATGACAATAATCCACAATCGCGGCCTGGATTACAACAGACACAATCCAGGGTCTTGCGCTCCATCTCGACCCAAATAAGTACAAGTTCTAGCACGCGAATATGTGAGCTGATGTCGAACATGCAAGAACATCGCCTGATTACCAGCCAATGATGAAAGCCGTTAACAGACGCGAGAGGAACCACCAATAATGACGATGGTCCTCAAGGTACTACAGGTACAATCCACGGCGTGTGAATAAATGAGCTGACGTCGAACACCCGCAGAATCATCCGATCGGAGGTCAATAATGAAAACCTCTCGTCGAATGCGACGAACCCGCCATTAAGGCATGCAGGCCCCAAGGTACCATCAGGAGTCTCTAGACCAACTTCCTGGATAATGAGTTGAAGTCGACAGGAAGTGATCTTGATCGAAGGTGGGCCATAATGATTCCCACATCATCGACACGAGACAGAGGAACATAATGCTTTGTTGTGAATTAGGATCATATGAGAAACAGAGGAAGGTTGATATTCGCAGAGGCCAACTTCTCTTGAACATATAAACGGCACGGCAATGGACTTGGCAGTATTTGACATCACCAGATCAAAGGTCATGGCGACGAGGCAGTGAACAGATGAGAGGTCAAAAGAGATTACCCAAACCCATGGAAGCAAAGTGAAACAACGAGATGAGATGTCCCCAACCCGACACGAATGCAGACAAGTGCCGTGTTCAAGAGCGACATACTGCCGACGACAACGACGATGGTTCCATTTTTCCCCCACCATTTCTGGCGAGTACCCCAATTATTTTGATAACAAGCTTGAAGGGGATAGCATATGCTTGTGATATAAGTCCGCCCTTCGGGCGAATCCATCCTAGTGCATTTAACGAGTCCTAGGAAGGAGAAACTCGGAGAACGTCATTTCGACGTAATCCAATGTCATCAGGGTTTAACGAGTCTGACAAAGGAAGAACTCGGCGTCTTTTCATGTTTAGAGAGTTTGAAAAGACAGCGGAAAAGAAAACTCCACAGGTCCCTTTTCGTAAATAGTTCCCCATATCCGAAAAGGTAGAAAACAATATCCGGAAAAACCTCCTAGTCGCGATAGGCTAGGGTATTCCTTTTCAGACCTAACCAAAATTGTATACCATCAAGCAAGGAGAAACAATCAAAGCGAACCAATCATAAACGGGACAAGGAAAACCGGACGATCCCCAGTGGAGTCGCCAATTTGTTGAGGAGGTAACTCCCCTCTGCGGACAGAGGCGATCCCTACTAGCCCAGCAGGGGTCTAGCAACAAACAAACAATGCTATGACGCAAGCTCCTAGTTACGAAATGAAAGACTTGGGATAAGAGCCTACCTGGATTCCAACGCTAGATCCGAAGAAGAAGATGCCCCCGTCCTTCAGCCCTGGCAGATCACAATCCTTCCACGATCTCCGTGGACGAACACCTGCACACAGAAGAGACGAACAGATACATGCATAGGAACTAGCATACGTAACTAAATATCGGTCAGAAAAGATATTACTCGCATTAACATGATTGCAAAAGGAGTGGAACCATAATCATAGTCATCTATTAAAGTGATAAACGAATAGAAGTTACAACCGAGTTCTGACGTCGCAGCCTCCTTCGAACGGGTCCCCGGTTGTCCACGTCTCGCAAAGCTCGCCAAGGAAAGGGAAACCTCTCCAGAGTCTCGTAACAATGGTCTCCTCGCTTGAATGGGCCTTAAGGGAAAGAAGGGATTCTTTACAGCACAAAGGCACTTGGGAATAGGGAGATGCAAAGCTTCAGCACTTCAAGACTAGCTTGCCATGGATCCGAGCAAGCTTTTATAGATGGGGAAGGAGGGAGTTGGGATCCCTATTATTATGGGATTGGCCCTATCAACAAGGAAGGTTCCATAGAAGGTGGCAAAACTACTTCCCTTTCATAGAACTCCCGTAGCCAAACCTCCCAACTCAAGATAGGCAGTGGTTGTGAGTTTGTTTGAACTCAACTTCCGCCATCCATATATAAAAAACAGTCCCTAAAATGGGTGGCGCGATTGCTGCTCTATGACAGAGCGCCAAGTGGCGCCACCTCTTTACAGGATTTCCCTGAGTGGCGCGAGTACTGAACTGTCTACCCGCGCCAATGCAAAAAGAGCTGTTTTTCATGGATTTTGCAAGGAGATGTCTCAAGGGGAAATGAAGCTCATACTCAGAGGGATGCAATGATGATGTTTTCAGTGCATGAAAGTGTTCACAGGTCACATTATGGGTCCTCCATTGTGCGGGACGGGGAATGGTAGGGACGGTGACAAATTGCTGTGTAACACACCTATATTGATATTCCCATACTGGTCTAAGGTTTTTCATGTTCATTTGGATGGATCTGGTATAGCACTTGGGGAAATTTTAGCGTAGCCAGGAGAAGGAGACATTGATCACCCTGTTGATTTTTCCAGTAGGAAGCTCTCCAGTGCAGAGCGCAGCTACTCAACTAGAGAAAGGGAAGGACTAGCATGGTGTATGCTCTGCAAAAATACAGGAACTATCTGCTAGGATTGAATTTCAAAATGTTCATTGACTATTCTACTTTAAAATACCTGGTCAATAAGCCTGTGTTGGGTGGGGGGGGGGAGGATTTTCAGATGGTTTCTACTCTTTCAGGAGTATGAATTTCAAATTATTGTGAAGCCTAGAAGATTAAATGCCAAACCTGATTATTTGTCACAGATCAAAAATGGGGAAGAGAGGACCAGTCTGGAGGAGGGGTTACCCGATGCGCAACCCTTTTCTATCAAAGTGGTTGATGAGAAATTTGATGATATTATTCATTTCCTAACCATGGGAAGCACACCTATTAAATATTCAGTATAACAGAAGGAGTTGGTTGCACGTGTAGCTGATTTCACTTTGATTGCGGGTCAATTGTATAAGCTAGGAGCAGATGAAGTATTGAGGAGATATGTGCTGGAACATGAAAGGTAGGCTATCTTGGCTGAGGCTCGTGGAGGGGTGGAAGGAGGCCATTATGATGGAAAAGCCACTGCCCAGAAGGCGTTGTGAGCTAGGTTATGTTGGCCCACACTGCATAGCGATGCACATGCATACTGTCGAGCTTGTGATGCATGTGTGAGAACAGGGAAGCCCTCGCGGAGAGATGAAATTCCCTTGCAACCACAAATGTCCTTGTAGGCCTTTGATAAATGGGCTATAGAATTTTTTGGACCGATAAATCCTCCAGGAAAGAAGAGAGGAGCATGCTATATCTTCACTGCCACTAATTATGTAACCAGATGGGCAGAGGCGAAGGCTGTTAAGGACACTACTATAGATACTACTACACACTTCATTTTTGAATACATTTTGACCAGATTTGGATGTCAAAATATTTTGATGAGTGATAGAGGTATGTATTTTGTTAATGAAACAATTGAAGCTTTGACAGAGGAATTTCAGATCCATCACCTGAAGAGTACCCCTTATCACCCACAAGCAAATGGCGTAGTAGAGGCTTTCAACAAAATTATGGAGAATGCGATCACTAAAATTTGTAATGACGATCATAATGACTGGGACATGTGCATCCCTTCTATGTTATGGGCTTATAGAACCACATGTAATGATTTGGCTGGGATAACACCTCTTAAGATGGTCTACAGGCAAGAAGTGATCATGCCAATGGAGTATATTTTCCCCAGCCTGTGCATTGCAGCATTTACAATGGCTAAACCTGACATTATGGAGAAATTTTTTGTGCAAATTTTTGCCTTAGAAGAAGATCGGTTCATTGCTAACTTTCATCAGCAAGTGCAGAAGGTGCACGAAAAAAAATTTGCATGATAGGTACCTCAAGAAGAAGGTGTTCAAGGAGGAAGAATTGGTCTTGTTGTATGATAGCCAGTTTGTGTAACACCCAGGGAATTTCAGAAAGTGTTGGTTGGGACCATACATTATGAAGGAAATCACTAATGAATCTGTTGTGCACTTAGCCATGCTCCGTGGTTAAAATCTTCCTGGGTATTTCAATGGAAATTGCCTGAAGCCATATAGATACAATCCGGTGCCAACCAAATGGCTATATGGCAGGAGCATAAGGATCAAAGGGTCTATGCGTAGAACAGAGGGAAGGCACAAACACATGTGACATAAGCACAGGGGTGATGCGCAGGAGAAGAAACTAGCCATTGGAATAGTGAAACTGGGTGAAAAAGTAATTTTACCGTTGGATGGAATGGGTTTTTCACATTTAATGAGGTGATATTGGAGGATATTTGACTGTTTTTACGGAGACAAGTTGCATTTAATGAAGACCTGACTGGTTTTTCCATGGATTGCTTATAAAAGGAAGGGCACGGGTCACAATTGGTTCCTTTTCTTTCTGAATATTTTGTGCCCTGAGATTATCCATGATTTATGCTATAGAATTGCTTATGAGCCCTATATGTTTCGTCGAGAAACCTCGTCCGACATAAGTAATCCAAAGCTTATATTCTGCCTGAGAATGAAAGCCACCGGTACTGCAAAGGAGCACTTTGCTCCCCTCACTACATCAACTGAGTTGGGATCGGATGTGTTAGGAATCTGTAATTTTAGCAGATTGGTGAGACTAAAACTATGGAAACAACATCGTTTCAACCAACTTTGGGATTCTAGGATCTAGCCCTCCTGAATCCAGAGAGGGATCTCTCCAATAAGTGCAAAGATGGATTTGTCTTTGAAGTTTGGGTAATGATATTAGGCTACTTATGAGGGCCATGGATTTTGTTTGTTTTTCGATGGTTGAGTATGAAAACTGTTTGAGGTGGAAAATCCTAAGTGCAAAGAGTTTCAAAGGCGAGAAGTTGCAAGCGAGTAGAACAAATTTTTCTAAAAGATAGATATAACACTGGTTTTTAATCCATTGGGCTATGGAGTCATAACAAGGCTTTAATTGAACAACAAAATCAAGAATGATCCAAGGGGCAAGTCATCTACGCCACAAGATTATTGATATTTAAATGATGGAATGGGAAAAATAAAGTGTTGGAGGGGTGGAAACTAATAATAATTTCACAAGGGATTTATAGTCAGTCCAAACAAGAAAAATCCTCTTAAGTAACTATTTGAAACCAACCAAGTGCAGGGCTAACCATTGAATTCTTGAGTAAGTTTGTATTAAAGCAGCTTAATTGACAAACAATCTAGTAATCCACATAATTACCTTCAGAAAGTATGAAAAAATGTAAGAAGAAACAAAGTGTAACTTAAGATCAAATAAAGTACTTTAAAACCTAGTCTGCTTTCAGCCAACACCAAGGGAAACTTTCAGAATCTTCCTTTGGAGAATAGAAGCTAGAAATAGGGCAAACCATCACTTTCTAGTCTAACTTTAATAAGCAAATAAGGAAAATAACTTTCAATAATTTTTTTTAAAGAAAACAGTAGGATGAAGGAAATCCAACATTCCTAACTACTTAAACTGTATTGAACCATTCTTAAATAAACAATTTGGAGGAAAACATTGAGATAAAGTTTTTTCAGTTAGAGAAGGGAACTGATAAACAATAGATCCTAACTTTGTAAATGTTGTTCTTTATAAGAGAATCATGAACAATATGGCATACATAGAAGGAAAAAAATAACAAAGAAAGGGCACTTCACCAGTAATATAGACCAGGAACCCAAGAAACAACTTGTTATTGATGTCAAACCAATTACAGTCATCAAGTCCAAAGTTTCAGTTCAACAATCATCTTCACTATTCAGCCTAACTTATCTAACACAAACAGAGCTTCAAGGGCCAGTGAATAATATTTACAATCAGAAGATTCAAGCTCAATTACATAACAATGTTCAGCAACCTAATCAACCAACAATTGCTCATCTTCTACTGAGGCATTTATAGAAGAATGAGGAGGTGAAATCTAACAAAAGATCTCTAAAGATAATAATTACAGATTCAAGACTTCTCGGCCTTTTAAGGGGCTCGATGGAGAAATGTACAGGTGGATCACCGTATTAACTTTTACAATAAATATCAAAGCTCGGTGGGAGCTTTTGTTGACCTTTAGGCTTTGCGTAATGTTTGGAGTAACTCTACAGATATTTCTGCATTGATTTCCTTGCAGAAGTGACTCCCAAGCTGCGCTGGAGGTGAATATATGTTTCTCTTCAATAACTTCGGCCTCTGTTTTGAAAGGTTTGAGGCAACAAGTGGCCCTGTGGTAGCTGAGGAATCAATTCGCCTCAAATACAGCGGTAGAGGTCCTTTCTACCTGTCAAACATTTATAGTTTTATGTTGACTGTGCTTTAATTCTGGGAATAGGCTTTTGATAAGCATTGTTAGCCATAATTCCCAAAATCTGTCTTCCAAACTTCATTATGTTGTGCTTCTGTTCTTTAAACTTATACTCTATTAAATCACATTTAAAACACAGTGTCTTGTCAATGTGCAGAGCCACGCTAGGCCTTTAAAGGCATCAATGCCCATGAAGCATTGATAAAACAATGGAATGAATCTCCGTGAATGGTTCTCTTTGATAACTCAAAGGGGTAGAAAATGACTTTCTCAGCCCTCGGATTTCCCTTATTATACAATGGAAAACCATTAAAACACCTGCCAAACAAAAAAACAATTAAGAAATACTGCGTTTTTGGGTTAAAACTGCTTAGAAGGCAGGGAAGGAGCGTAGACGTTGGATCTAGACACGTGGACAGTCTAGATTTAATTGGGGGATCGCAATCGGTAGAAAATGAATCGAGGGAGTCGCAATCAGAGGTCAGGAATAAGGCGATGCGATTAAACATTGTGATGCGATTTGAGATCATCGATGCGACGGAGCAATGGCCATTTGATCGACGTTCGATCAATGATGGGGATTAGTTTTAGAGTGGAGTGGCGAAAAAACCTTTATAACATATAAAACCCAAAGTTTCAACAAATAAAAAAGGTTTTTTACAGATTGGGATATACATATATGATAGGCACCCGACTGCGGGGCCTTTTGGACTTTATGCAACGTTATATGCCCGCGACGTTTTTAAAAGAAAAGGGGCCAATCGCAATTGGGCCATCGGGCCCGACCCTTTTAATCTACCCATTGGAAAACTGCGATGCGATTCAGCGTTTGGGACTTCGACACTCGGTCTTGGGCATAAGTCATATGGAACGGAGGCAGGGGGGAGTTTTTAACACACAAGACCCAATTGCATCGGAACTTTGATGCAGGTCTTCTCGATCAACCCATTGTGAATTCTTCGATCGCGATTGCACGATCGAGTCTTCTTAATCTACCCATTTTTATATTAAACCACGTGCTTTGGGTTTTTTAAGTTAAAAATTTGGAGAAGTGGGTTTTTGCATTTTACAAAGAAAAAAGGTGATCGGGAATGATTTTTACAAGGCTTTAAGCGCCCAGGCAGACCCACGAGATATTTATACAAAGGCTTAAATCACATCGGGGTTTTTCAATCCAAAGCATGATCGCAATTGGAATTTTTGAATAGAGCACAAGTTTCTCTCATTTGGATATTTCCGATGCGATTAGCGCTCGGGGTAATAACTCTGGATTTTTTCAAAAGAAACATGAGATCTAGAGTTATATCAAAGGGAGCTGATCACATCAGAACTTTTGGTCTATGGCAAAAGACTTGCGCTGTTTGAAATTGTGCGATGCGATAAGCGTCGGGAGGGGCTTAGCACCTGGTTTTAGGGTGTAGGCATGTGGGGGAAGTGGTTAGGGGGCTTAGCCCAAGGGGCTAAAGTCCGCAATAAATACTTGTGTTTTTTATGAATTTTTCATGGTTTTCAAAGGAATCGGGGGTTTCAAAATAGTTAAAAAATGAGTTTTCAACTATGGAAGGGTGATTTTCATGAAGGGAAGAAAGGAAAACATGAAAAATAGAGGAAATTTATAGGAAAAAGGGAAGCAAATGAAGGTTAGTTTTGAGTGAGAGAAGGGGAAAAAAACGATGATTTTGCAGCAGTTTCTTCTCATGTTTTTAGCAGCAATTCTGAGTATAAAATGGAAACAGCCATGAAGATTTTGGGATAGAGGCATGAGGCCTAGAAGAGTCTTCAAGAGCCAACAATTTTTAGAAATGAAATTTTTTCTTTGAAGGCTCAAAAAGTCTTAGCCACCTTTTTCTATAACAAATATTATAGGTGGCTAACAGTGGCTCCACTTGGGGATGGTGCCTTCTTGAAGGCATCAAGAACTTCAAACTTGCTTCCTCTAGGAGGCTGAACTGTGCCTGATCCATTGGGTTGCTCTTCCTTTGGTCGGATGATCTTGCTCTGAAAACATATTAGAAGCTATAATAACAATGGACTTTCATCTACAAGCTTTCTACTTACCCAATCCTATAGATCTAACATTTTTTCTTCATTAGAGTGCACTTGGATTGGAAAAATCTTTACAACATTTTATTCTTTTGAAAACAGGAAGTCTAATCTATTTCTACTCCTTATTTCTCCACAGACTCAGATTAAACAGTTGAGTCCATACAATTCTCTACCTAGTCTGCTATCTGTTGGGATTAAACTGTCCAACAGATTTTTATTCTCTAATTTCTAAAGAAGAAATTAAATAGCATACAAGTTAGGATTGAATAGTCTAACTTGATGCTGATCTATGGCATAAAATCAAGCTGCACATAGATTATTATTTGCAAAAAATTAAAACAAAATGATGAAGGCTTAAGATCTAAAAATTCAAAGTACTTCCTTCATCTTTTTACAGCTCTGTTTTGACTTTATTTGAGTTATTTCTCCTTTGTCATCTGGTTCAGATTTTTAGCTTTTTAGAACCAGATTTACATCTTTTTTTGAGTCAGAAAATAAAACAGACTTGAGTCAATTCTTGCCTAGAAATTAGGTTGAGATTTTGAGTTTGTTTGAACCTCTGATTTCTATCCTAAACTATCTACTGATAAGCCAAGATTAAACAGTTTGGCGAATCGAATTCACTATCTTATCAATAGAAAATTTAAAGCTAATTAGCCAAGATTAAGCTATTTGAATAACTAGAAGTGTGTTTTTCAGGAGTGACATTTAATCTTGCACACTTTCAGATTTGTTTCTCTTTTTTGGTATGGGACTTATACCTTTCTTGTTTTGACAATCTGCCCTCTTTTCTTTCTTTCATTGTTTTTGTATTTTTTATTTTTCTAAATTTGAATGCAATGGTGGATGAGATATTCATAATAGAATTTTTTTTAAAAAGGCTTAAAAACACGTCAAGGATCAAGAGAAGTAATGTTTAAGCATCCTGCCATTGACAGGACCTCCAAAAAATTCTGCTCCATTAAACTCTTGCAAGAAAAATGCATTGTTACCAGCGGCTGAATGAATAGAGTAAGGTCCAAGCCACAAGTTATCAAATTTTCCATGCTTTCCCTTGTATTCCCTCCTTGAGTCCCATTTTAAAACTTTGTCCCCAATATTGAAATTGCTATCCTTTGTTCTTTTGTCAAAATTTTTTTTTAATGCTGTCCTGTTTCTGTAATTCTTTGTTATAAACTTCCTCTCTGGTTTGCTGAAGGTGAATGGTCTGATTTATTCTTCTGATCATGTCCTTATCTTTAGTTTGCAATTCTTGAATCAACTTCATTACTGGTACACCAAGGCTGTTTGGAAAAATTGCATCAGTACCATACACAAGCTGAAAAGGTGACATGTCAATAGATTTATTCAAAGTTAATCGATCAACCCAAAGTGCATGAACCAGCTTTGTGTGCCAAGACTTTTTGTTATCCTCCAAAAATTTCTTCATTATATTCAGTAAGCTTTTGTTTGAGGATTCGTCAAGTCCATTAAACTGAGGGTAATAGGCCATGGAATGCCCCAATGTTATCTGATATCTATGACAGAACTCAACCATCTTCTTTGATCCAAATGTTGCTGCATTATTAGTGATGATATTGGAAGGATAGCCAAATATGGAGAGAATGTTAGCCTCCATGAATTTTATAATAACTGAATCATTGGCCTGTCTACAAGGTATGGCTTCTATCCACTTAGTGAAATAGTCTGTGGCAGTGGGAATCCATCTATGCTGAGTAGAATATGGGGGATGGATTTCGCCTATGAAGTCAAGTCCCCACTGTTGAAATGGGGCTTCAACAGTGATTGGATGCAGAGGCAGGGGCAGGAGTTTTATTTTGCCTTCAAAAATTTGACATTTATGACAGGCTATGATCATCTTGTGGATATCAGGAAAAAGAGTGGGCCAATAGAAACCAGCCCTCAAAAATTTTTTGGCTGTTGTCTTCTAGTATAAATGACCTCCACACTCTCCTTCATGGAACTCGTGCTTAACCTTCTCTCCATCAAACTCAGGCAAAAATTTAAGCAGTAGACCACTTGCATTTTTCCAAAAAAGGCATTGATCAATAATGCAATAGTTTACAACTTTTAATTTAAGGAAACTTGCCTTTGTCTTTGTCAAAACCGGAGGTGTATTCAAATTTAGCAAAACATAAATAATATTAGCATACCAAGGGGAATTCATAAAATGGTTTTCAACAATAGGAGTTGAGATTTCTTCTTGGCCATCCAAAGCATTAATCATATTAATATCAAGAATTTCAAAATTGGATTCAACCATTAATTTAGCTAGACCTTGGCATTTCATGAGTTTAGTGGGTTTTATCTCTAAATCATACTCAAGAATAATAGCAATCCACTTACCTCTCTTACCATTTGGATCCTATGTTAAAACTTCTTTAACGATCGAATTTGGGATAAAGGCAATGATGTGTGAGTGAAGGATGTATACTCTGAAGTATTTCAACACTTTAACCAAAGAAAAAGCTTGCTTTTCCATAATTTTATACTTCAAAGGGGCATCGCTCAACGCCTTGCTAAAGAAAGCAATAGGCTGCTCTTGTCCTTGTGGATTTTTCTGTAAAAGGACAACAACTATGGCATGTTCTGATGCAAATTAAAAGATATAAAAATCTTTTGAGAAATTAGGACTTATAAGAACTGGTGTTTTGGTTAACGCTTGTTTCACCAGTTCAAAGGACTTCTTTGCTTCCAAGGTCCATTTTACCCCTTGCTACTTCTTTAACATGTTGGTGATATTCATAAGGATCTCAGCCAAGTTGAGCATGAACCTTTTCAAAAAGTTGATCTTTCCAATGAAAGACTGCAACTCTTTGATGTTTCGAGGATGAGATATTTGCAATATTGCCTCAATCCTCTTTGGATCCATCTTTATACCCTCTTCAGAAATAATGTCCCTCAAAAGTTTACCTTCTTGGAGACCAAATAGTGTCTTCTTAGGGTTTAAGGATATCCCAAAATTTCTGCATTTCTTGAAAACTTTTCTTAAATGTTCTAAGTGTTCTTCATCTATTTTTGAAAATATAGTAACATCATCAAGATAGATAATGATGAAGTAGCCCAATTCTTCCGAGATATATATGTCCATGGCTCTTTGAAAAGTTTCTCCAGCATTCATTAGACCAAAAGGCATTTTCACATACATGAAAGTGCCCCATGGTGTAGTAAAGGTTGTCTTTAATTGATCAGTAGGGTGAACTAAGATCTGATTGTACCCTGAATAGCCATCCAGCAAAGAAATTCTTTTAGACCCTACCACCCTTTGCAAAATATGATCCATCTTGGGCAAAGGGTAGTTGTCTTTTAATGAAGCTTTGTTTAAGTCTCTAAAGTCTATACAAAGCCTGATCTCTCCAGTTTTCTTCCTAACAGACACCAGATTAGATACCCATTCAGAATATCTAACAGGGACAATAATACCAACATCATACATTTTCGTGATCTCCTTCTGAACCAATGGTAACTGAACAGGGTTTATTCTGCGCAACTTCTGTTTGAATGGTTTTTGGTTCTCTTTGAGGGGAATTTTGTGCTGTGTTATTTCAGTGTCATAGGATTTAAGATCTTCATAACTCCATGCAAAAACATCAGAGAACTCTTTAAAAAGCTCAATATATTTGAGTTTAATATGATCCGGTAAATTTTTGGGCAGTTTAATCATTTTTTGTTTAAGTTCGCTGCCAATATTACATTCTTCCACTTCGGTCTCTATAGGTTCCAGTTTTGGTTTATTTGCCACGTCATTAAAATCGAACAACTATTCTAAAGGAGTCAGACCCTTAGGTAAACTTTCATCTTTAGAATGCAGAGCTTCTAACTTCTCTGTTTCACTTTTAAGTTTTCTTGACAACATATTTATATTAGCAAGTTCAGGAGATGGTTCTTCTTCATCAAGAAAAATTTCTTCCTTGCAGTCTGTTTCATAGTCTGAGTCCGAACTCTTTATTTCGAATTCATTTCTGAATTGCATGAAGTCTTCTATTTGTTTTTCATTGTCAAACACCTGCCAATACTTCTCATCATTTGGCACAACCGGTCTGAATTTTACCTGAGTTGTACAGACTTTAGTGTTATACGGCGTCAAGCATGTTCTCGCTGCGTAGGCTAGGTTGTGGGCTACAATGTTTTCCTTTCTTGGGACAAAAATCAATTGGGTTTCTTCGAAACTTTCCAACAGGTCCACGACATCGTTTCGGTAGGCCCGAAGTCTGGGATGATGAGCGTTATATTCCCCATTGACCTGCCTAATGACTAACTTTTAATCCCCGTGAACTTTAATTCTTTTGGCTCCTATCTTTTTCAACAAACGTAAACCTAGGAGAAGGGACTCATATTCTGCTATGTTATTGGAACATTGGAAGCTTAGTTTGCAAGAAATGTTTTTTATGTGATTGTTTTAAGTGTTAGTAATCCAAACACTTGTGCCTGCGTTAGTTTTAGTGCAGGATCCATCAAAAAACATACTCCATAGAGGACTATTCTTGGTTTCATTCTGGTTACCATCCTCTTCAACTAACATGCTCGAGAGTTGTGGAATGTCAGCACTTAGTTGTACCTATTTTGATTCCCCAGTATTTGCGTTCATTTGAGGTTCGTTTTCTTTAGTGTCCAGGTTCAAAAATGAAAGATATATGACCTGTAGTTCAAGAATTTTTTTTAGTTTGCTAACATCTTACAACGCAGCAAGATGTTCTGTTAGTTTTGTGGTATTTACCTTCTCCTCTCTATCGGCCATTAACTCTATTAAAGTTACTTGTTCATCTAACGTTTCTTCATTAAAAAGGATAAATAAATCAAGGCCGATATCTACAGAGTATAAAGGGGAGTCTTGCGGTCTTTCTTGACTTGTAACCATGTATTGCATATGAGACTCCCTGTAAAGTCTTCTATTCTGATTGAAAACAGGGATAGTCGCGTAGGTCATGTCCATTTGCATAGTCCCCTGTAACTTAGCCCCCCAAGACCTTGATAATAACATTCCATACTTGGGGGGGACATCAGCCACAACAATATCCATAACTAGGCATTTGGTTGGAATCTGGGCTAAGTTAACACAGAGGTATTTGATTAATCCTAAACACCTTACTTTGCTGGAATCAAAGGAATACAGGTCTTTATACGGTTTGGTAATTTCAAAACCAAGGCTATCCATCACGTCTTTAGGCATTAAATTATGAGAAGCCCCAGAATCATGCATAGTGTTGTGCAAAATTTTGTCAAACGTTCAAACTCACATAAAATAAAGGAAAAGGTCCCTCTTGATATTTTCCTTCAATATTTGGACCGAAGATAAGCTCTGGCTGGTCATCATTAAGATTGACTGTATCCCCATTCTCTTCTATATTTAAAGCCTTAAAAATTTGGGTCCTATATACATGTTGGGCAGCTAACTCAGTCAGGGGAACAGAGATTTTGATCTTTGAAATTTCCTACTCCAGGCTGAAAGGAATTTGACTCTTCGAAGTGATGGTTTCAGCCCTATTAGCTGTCACTTTATCAACAATATTAGATTGTTGATTTGTTTTATTTGCACTTGACACAGTTGTTTTCACAGGAGTACTAGCTGAAGTGTTAGTACTACTAAGGTCTGCACTCTGTTTTTCACTTTTTAGAGTGCTTTTCTCTTTATCTTTATCAGAATTTATAGCCACTTTTTTATCCTTTTGTTTGAAAAATTTAGGCTTGGTTGTAGTGTTGTTTTGTGAAGATTTTTTATAGGTTTTGGTGTTGGGAGTTTGTTGACTAGTTTTGCTTCTAAGGTCATAGTCTCTTTGAGGCTATATGATGACATTTTCCGTGTCTTGATAAGAATTTTCAACATCATCTCTTTTGTCATCATAAGGTGTATATAGACCTTGATTTTTATCATAATGAATCTCAAATTCATCATTATCTATGTCTAGCATGTTGATACCATCTTCCTCTGTTATCTCATCTGTTTCCTCAACCTCACTTACATAGTTTTGATGAAAGGGAGGAGTGATCTGCTGATCATCTTCCCTAGGTCTGTTTGGAGGTTGGTTCCTTCTAAAATTCTGATTCTCGTTCTGATTTATATTTTGAGGAGAAATTTGGGTTTTTCTTGCTTGTGATCTCTTAATTATGCTCATCTCTTTCATCATTTCTTCCATCATTCTCTCCATTTTTGAATTGGAAGTAGAAGGTGTGGATTCTTCTCTAAAGGAAACTCTCTTTTCAGTTTTCATTCTTTCTCTCTTCTCCATTAGGTTGACTTCTATAGAAAGAGAACCTTTTTTCATATCTTCAAGAGTTGCAAAATCTCTCTCTCTCAGCTGATAGGTCATGTCAGAGTCAAACCCTTCAGGGAATTTGTTTAAAGCTGAGCCCTCTGGAGATTTTAGTTCTGGTGAAAGTGCATTGTACACTCTATTGAATCTAGTGCAGTAAGCTTGCACGCTTTCCCCAGGGTTTCTATGAAGGTTCTTGTAGTCAAAAAGGACTTGAAGAGGGTTTTTCTTTACTTCCCATTTGTTTAAGAATGTTTGATGGAAGGCTTGGAGATAATTAATACTATGGGGGGCTAATCCTTTGAACCATTTTCTTGCTTCTCCCCATAAGCTCTGAGAAAATAACCTAAGCTTGACAGAATCATCATCAATTTCATTTCTATCAAAGTAGTCATCCATCTTATCTACATGTTGTGATGCGGTTGTAGCATTGTTAGCATCATATAATGGAATTTTGGACTGATAGTCTTGTGGAAGATTTACTAATGGTACAGGAAGGAGCAGGGGAGCATACCATGCTACCATGATAGGTGGTGGGGGAGGATTTACAAGGAGTGGATTAATAACAGGAAAAGTGGGCTGAAGTGGAGTGGCTTGAATAGTGGATGTAGGGTGAGCAGAAGTGGATGGACCAGGGATAGACTGCTGAGCTGATCTTGGATGAGAGACACCTAAGTTGTGAAGGAAATGTAAATCAGGAGCTGTTGTTTCTCTATTACCAAGAGGTTTAATTGTTTTAGGAGATGATAGTGAAGACTCAGAATCTAACTGATCTAAATCACCAAGAGACCTAGTTCTAAATGGATTTACTAAGTCAACTTGAGATTGTTGTAGAGCTGAAATATTTTCAAGAACTGAATTAGATCTCAAGGGTGATCTGAAAACAGTTGATAATTTAATCTTAGGAGACTTCCAAAGGATACTTGCTAGATTATCAACTATCTCAGGTGGATTAGGGTCAGGATGGGCTCTAGTGTGAATCTTTCCAGGAGCCACTATGGTGTGTTTTGGAGACCCAAATAAACAAGACAAGTTCAACCATGTATGACAATCTTTGAATGGTCAACCAATCTATCTTCACAATTTTAATCCTACAGTATTCTGACTGAGTTTAAAAGATATTATAATGATAAGGGTTCTTCCCAGTGGAGTCTTAAGGTTTGCTCAGGATTGTGGAGTCGCCAAGTGGAAATTTTTAGCCCCTAAGGAGATAAAAGGTTTTATGGTCCACCACCATGTTTATTGGATACCAACCTGAAATGTTTTTAGGTTTTTTCTGAGTTAATTTTTAGTTGTATGGTTTTTAATAATATCCTAACTTTGTTTCAAAACTTAGCTACGGTTATGAGACAAGGACAGTTTACTCTTATGGCTAAGCCAGCTGATTTTTCAAGGTTAGATAAAGTCTTAAGAGAATCTTAGGGTTTACTTAGTTTGTCACTGATTCAAACAAGTTTTACCATGATTACCATGGCTTGGTAGTGCTTGAAAAGGCTACTTTTTACTCAAGGTTTTATGAAGTGTTTAAGGGTTGTAGTTCCCCAGTGGAGTCGCTAGAAATGTTAGGAATCTGTAATTTTAGCAGATTGGTGAGACTAAAACTACAGAAACAACATCGTTTCAACCAACTTTGGGATTCTAGGATATAGCCCTCCTGAATCCGGAGAGGGATCTCTCCAATAAGTGCAAAGATGGATTTGTCTTTGAAGTTTGGGTAATGATATTAGGCTATTTATGAGGGCCAAGGGTTTTGTTTTTTTTTAGATGGTTGAGTATGAATACTCTTTGAGGTGGAAAATCCTAAGTGCAAAGAGTTTCAAAGGTGAGAAGTTGCAAGCGAGTAGAACAACTTTGTCTAAGAAGATAGATATAACACTAGTTTTTAATCCATTGGGCTATGGAGTCATAACAGGGCTTTAATTGAACAACAACATCAAGAATGATCCAAGGGGAAAGTCATCTACACCACAAGATTATTGAGATTTAAATGATGGAATGGGAACAATAAAGTGTTGGAGGGGTGGAAACTAATAATAATTTCACAAGGGATTTATAGTCAGTCCAAACAAGAAAAAGCCTCTTAAGTAACTGTTTGAAACCAACCAAGTGCAGGGATAACCATTGAATTCTTGAGTAAGTTTGTATTAAAGCAGCTTAATTGACAAACAATCCAGTAATCCACATAATTACCTTCAGAAAGTATGAAAACATGTAAGAAGAAACAAAGTGTAACTTAAGATCAGATAAAGTACTTTAAAACCTAGTTTGCTTTCAGCCAACACCAAGGGAAACTTTCAGAATCTGCCTTTGCAGAATAGGATCTAGAAACAGGGCAAACCATCACTTTCTAGTCTAACTTTAATAAGAAAATAAGGAAAATTACTTTCAAGAGCAATGTTTAAAGCAAACAGTAGGACGAGGGAACTCCAGCATTCCTAATTGCTTAAACTATATTGAATCATTCTTAAATAAACAATTTGGAGGAAAACATTGAGATAAATATTTTTCAGTTAGAGAAGGGAACTGATAAACAGTAGATCCTAACTCTGTAAATTTTGTTCTTTATAAGAGAATCATGAACAATATGGCATACATAGAAGGAAAAAATAACAAAGAAAGGGCACTTCACTAGTAATATATACCAGGATCCAAAGAAACAACTTGTTATTGATTTCAAACCAGTTACAGTCATCAAGTCCAAATTTTCAGTTCAACAATCATCTTCACTATTCAGCCTAACTTATCTAACACAAACAGAGCTTCAAGGGCCACTGAATAATATTTACAATCAGAAGTTTCAAGCTCAATTACATAACAATTTTCAACAACCTAATCAACCAACAATTGCTCATCTTCTACTGAGGTATTTATAGAAGAATGAGGAGGTGAAATATAGCAAAAGATCTCTTAAGATAATAAATACAGATTCAAGACTTCTCAACCTTTTGAGGGGCTCGATGGAGAATTTTATAGGTGGATCACTGTATTAAATTTTACAATAAATATCAAAGTTGGGTGGGAGCTTTTGTTGACATTTAGTCTTTGCGTAATGTTTGGAGTAACTTTGCAGATATTTCTGCATTGATTTCCTTGCAGAAGTAACTCCCAAGCTGCACTGGAGGCGAATATCTGATTCTCTTCAATAATTTCAGCCTCGGTTTTGAAAGGTTTGAGGCAACAAGTGGCCCTGTGGTAGTTGAGGAATCAATTTTCCTCAAATATAGCGGTAGAGGTCCTTTCTGCTTGTCGAACATTTATAGTTTTATCTTGACTGTGCTTTAATTATGGGAATAGCATTTTTGATAAGAATTCTTAACCATAATTCCCAAAATCTGTCCTTCAAACTTCATTCTATTGTGCTTCTGTTCTTTAAACTTATACTCTTTTAAATCACGTTTAAAACACAGTGTCTTGTCAATGTGCAGAGCCGCGCTAGGCCTTTAAATGCATCAATGCCCATGAAGCATTGATAAAACAATGGAATGAAGCTCTGTGTATGGTTCTCTTTGATAACTCAAAGGCGCGGAAAATGTCTTTCTCGGCCCTCAAATTTCCTTTATTATACAATGGAAAACCATTAAAACACCTACAAAACACAAAAATAAATAAGAAATCCTATGTTTTTGGGTTAAAAATGCTTAGAAGGCAGGGAAGGAGCATAGCCATTAGATCTAGACACGTGGACGGTCTAGATTTAATCGGGGGATCGCAATTAGCGGGAGGAGGAAAGGAGTGCGATGAAAAATCTCCGATGCGATTGCGCGATCGGGAGGGCAGAAGTGATTAGGCGATGGTCGTTGATCTAAGAACGAGATCAACGGTGGAAAATGAATCAGGGGAGTTGCAATCGGAGGTCAGGAATAAGGTGATGTGATTAAACATTGCGATGCAATTTGAAATCACTGATGCAACGAAGCAATGGCCGTTTGATCAACGTTCGATCAACGACGGGGATTAGTTTTAGAGTGGAGCGGCGAAAAAACCTTTATAAAATATAAAACCCAAAGTTTCAACAAATAACAAAGGTTTTTTATAGATCGGGATATACATATATGATAGGCGCCTGACTGTGGGGCCTTTTGAACTTTATTCAACGTTATATGCCCGGGGTGTTTTTAAAATAAAAGGGGCCAATCGCAATCGGGCCATCGGGCCCGACCTTTTTAATCTACCCATTGGAAAACTGCGATGCGATTCAGCGTTTGGGACTTCGACACTCGGTCTTGGGCATAAGTCATATGAAACAGAGGCAGGGGGAATTTTTTAACACACAAGACCCAATCGCATCGGAACTTTGATGCGGGTCTTCCCGATCAACCCATTGTGAATTATCCGATCGCGATTGCACAGTCGGGTCTTCTTAATCTACCCATTTTTATATTAAACCATGTGCTTTGGGTTTTTTTAAGTTAAAACTTTGGAGAAGTGGGTTTTTGCATTTTACAAAGAAAAAAGGTGATCGAGAATGATTTTTACAAGGCTTTAAGCGTCCAGGCGGACCCACGGGATATTTATACAAAGGCTTAAATCGCATCGGGGTTTTTCAATCCAAAGCATGATCGCAATCAGAACTTTGAATAGAGCACAAGTTTCACGCATTTGGATATTTCCTATGCGATTAGCGCTCGGGGTAATAACTCTTGGTTTTTCGAAAAGAAACATGAGATCTGCAGTTATATCAAAGGGAGCTGATTGCATCGGAACTTTTGGTCTATGGCAAAATACTTGCGCTGTTTGAAATTGTGCGATGCGATAAGCGCTGGGAGGGGCTTAGCACCTGGTTTCTAGGTGTAGGCATGTGGGGGAAGTGGTTAGGGGGCTTAGCCCAAGGGGCTAAAGTCCATAATAAAGACTTGTGTTTTTTATGAATTTTTCGTGGTTTTCAAAGGAATCAAGGGTTTCGAAATAGTTCAAAAATGAGTTTTCAACTATGGAAGGGTGATTTTCATGAAGGGAAGAAAGGAAAACATGAAAAATAGAGGAAATTTATGGGAAAAATGGAAGCAAATGAAGGTTAGTTTTGAGTGAGAAAAGGGGAAAAAAAGATGATTTTGTAGTAGTTTCTTCTCATGTTTTTAGCAGAAATTCTGAGTATAAAATGGAAACAACCATGAAGATTTTGGGATAGAGGCATGAGGCCTAGAAGAGTCTTCAAGAGCCAACAATTTTTGGAAATGAATTTTTTTCTTTGAAGGCTCAAAAAGTCTTAGCCACCCTTTTCTATAACAAATATTATAGGTGGCTAACAGGATGACGGTTGGGAGGTGACACCTGAGGTTGAAGAAGTCATGTCGATGTCAGCTAAGGAAAAAGGGAAAATTTCAAAGTGAGCTTCCTCAAAGCCATGCACCTCTCCATGGAATGTGATGTGCCCACGTCAGGCTACTAAGGATCTGTCCCCCATGGGTGATCCCTCAAAGAGACCAATGAGTACTGCAGAGGAGGCTATGTTTGTTGAGTCGATCTCTTGGTAGCCGCCATATGTCAAGCCACGCAAGCCCTCTATGCACACATTGAAGAATGTAGATTCAGTGTTGGAATACCTTTAGATGCCATTGATACCACAAGAAGTTCGCCTTGTTGGTGACATGTTCGGCAAGATCCCGAACATCAAGTTTGATGATCATGGTTTGGAAAATGAAGACACCTTCCTAGAGCTAGCACCGAAGAATTATTTGGAGTGAGTACTCTATGAAGAGGTGCCAAAGGTTGAGCCAATTCCTTGGTCGTGCATGTTGAACAACATCGGAATCATAAATTTATCGGGGATCCTGCATTTTGGAAGGTACCTAGTCACCAGCATCTACGTGCGCTATCTATTAGCCTTAGTCCACGATGGCTATCTATGGATTCGAGGGAGAATTTCGATAGACATTGCATTGATCCATCAGATCACCGGCCTACCCAAGAAGAGGCCTCATCCAATGACAGCTTTCGAAAAAATAAATGAGCTCAAGGTTGTGACAAACGTAAAGAAGAAGTACAAGGTGGAGAGGGACAAAAGGGGATTCCTGGTTCAAACCATCGCTGACCCAGGAGTGTGCCTGGGAACTCTAGTAATCAGTTGTAAATTAATGAGAAATGTCGAGTAAAGGTGGTTTCGACGCACATCATTTATTTGGTAGGGAAATGCGAAAAAGGGGTCAGTTATAACTGGTCCCAATACCTTTGTGAAGAATTTCTTGATAATGTGCACGAAGGGCAGGAGCTAGGTAAACATTTCTGCAACTATTGGTTGTTTTTTCTCATTGCGCTAGTAGCATGGGAGACTCTGGCAGATATAGTCCTTCTCGAGATATAGCTGAGCATATGTGAAGGGGCATGCTACATGAATCTATGGGATTCCCCTGATCCCCCGCACTTAAAGGAAAACAAGATATTCTCAGTACTCTTTGAAGGTGTGCTAGATGCTGTCATCCATTCATGATCCAGAATCTTTCCAGCTATATATTAAAAATACAAGAGTGTCGCCGAGTTCCAAGAAACCATGCACAATGTGCAGATTAGGGCATGCAAGGACCCTGCATGGTATAACTTGATATTCATTATAATGGAAGAAGAAGCTGACCTAGTCGTGGAAACTTGCATGAAAGCATGGAAAGCCGAGCTCGGCTCCACCTAGCCCATTATTCCCTCTAAATCAGGAAAAGAGACAGATCTGAAGGACACCGAGAAACGAATGGAGCTATGCACTAAGAAAGAGTTTGAAACAAGGGTTGAGAAGAATAGTAGAAAGGACTCTGAGGAATAAGAAGAAAAGGATCTTGAAACACAGAAGGATAAAGAGCATGATCTAGGAGGTGAGGCTGATGTGTACCCCAGAGGTTTAGATGGGTTAGAAGGGGATGATCCCGAATCTCCGTGTGGCACTAAGAGAGGTGCATAAGCTTCAAAAGGTCCACGCAAAAAGTGAAAGGGTTCAAGGCTGGAGGGGATGAAGAGGTCACTCTGACAGAAAAGGACCTTGATCAGATTGCAGATGAAGTCGCTTCTGTCTTTGAGGATAGATGGACTTCTATGGAAGAGCAATACAAAGCTACGGTGGAGGCCTTGCAATTAGGATTACATTTTTTACAGCTGAAGATGGACAATTTTCAAGTGAGCATAGATCAATCGAGGCCGGTACAAGTGAGCTTACCAACCACCACGATCATCACAACCTCAGAGAGTCGAATCTGCCCATTCCTAGGCTTAGTGGTGACAGTGGAACAACCGGAGCTATGCACGCATGTGAAAACTTTCCCTTAGGTCGGCATTGATCTCGTGAAGCTGCCAAGTGGAAAGCTACATTCTCTTCACATATTTATTTCCGTGGAGTTGCAGTGCAGGGAGGTGTGCGCGGAGCAGCAATTAAGTGAAGCCAAGCAGACAGTCGCCCCAAAAACAACAAGATCTCTCCAGGTACAAATAATGTAGTAGGTGGTTGTGTCTTAGTGCATGGAATTGGAGAACCTGATAGACAGATTGTGGGGAGAGCTTCTTGAAGGAGTCATCCTGGAATCCGCCACGCCACACGTTAAGATTAGAATCCTGTTTGCCATGCTTAACGCCTCCAGATCCAAAATGAAGATGGTAAAGGAAGAATTTTAACAACAAATTGTTGCATTACAGGCTAAGTTGCAGCTTGAGCCTCCTCTGGAGCTGAATGCACAATGGGCTGCCCTAGTTAAAGATGCATATGCAAGCATTTCAACCAATGTCGACAAGGGCTTAGAGATACTGGAAACCACCATTGCATGGTGGAACTCTGTGCAAACAAATCCACTTGTCAGGAAGATCAATCAGGAGTTGCATGCCAAGGAGTATGTGTTTTATGATCTGCAGGAGGCCTTATTTATGTTCATTCCTGCCCAGTGCATGGCCCACCTTCAGACCAGTCAGGTGCTATGCAATGAGGTCGAGGAGCTCCATCGAAGGAAGAAAATTTTCACTGATGATATGAAGTCGTGGGCAGAAAAGGAAATGAATTTGTCTCAGGATTTGGATGTTGTAGTGAAGACCTTGAATCGTACCATGTAGAGTGTCAACCTGGTCGTAGAATGGCTGACTTCGCAGAAGCTGATATAGACAGCACAGAGCACAATCAATCCGAGTGTGGGAATATTGGTGCCCTTTGCTACCGACATTAAACAACTCTAGAATATGATGAAGAACCCAGTGTTGCTTGGAATCAGGACGAGTCACAAGATTGTGTTGGGGGCCTGTTGGAGCGGGGTCCCCTAAGTCCGAGCGTTAAAGACATTTTTAATATATTTTTGTAAATATTTTGTAAGTTTGGTTGTGCGCAACACAAGTCAAGGGTCTTTGGGGCAGGTCAAATCCCATAATGAGTTGTAATGGGTAAAAAGGGTATAAATAGGGGCTGCCAACCCCAGTTTTCAGACCTTAGATGAGCACAGGCTAAAGGTATAAACAAGAGTCTAGATCGAGTCAAAGAAGTCAGTCCCTGGAGAAGAAGTGAATGATTGATGATAGATCCGGCTATGTTTTGATATTTTATATGAATTTTTCTGGATAAGAGGCTCCTCCTATATGTTTGCGCGGAGAGCTTAGTCCTGTTGTGTGCTAACCCCGCTGGCTGTGTGTGTGGGTGAAGTGAATTTTTTGTAAGGAAGATCTGAACTGAGTCTGAATAAAGAATTGTTGTTGCTGATATCTAACTCTAAAATGCATCTGTCGTGTAATTTATAATCATTTCTGCATGTTATTTCCAATTCCTATGTTATTTGTGTTTAGGTCAATTGATCAATTGTCTCTAGATTTAGATGAATGGCTATTGAATGGACCTAGTGTTATTGGGTTCCAATATTATCTGTTAAGAATTATTACATGGATTGTGGACTCTATTTTAACTTGCACACAACATATTCTACATAATCGACCTAAATATTTCTGTTAAGAGTTTTCTGGTTAGGGCTTATATGCAATGGTTATTTCATGATTGTTATATATATAAGGGTACCCACATCATTTAATTCTCTCTGAGTGTGTGGAAACTTGGTTCCAACACCCTCCCATACTGCTTTGGGTGAGAAATTGACTTGCGGAAGTAGGTCACTACTGAAAGGGCCATTAGTAAGAGGGTTTTGTTGGTTAACCTCAACTCTGAACCTAGGTCAAGACCCCTCAAGCCAACATGCACAAATGACGATGTACTTCAACATATGAAGGCTAAACAATGCATGTGAATGCCAAGATCATATTATGGGAGATGCACCAAAGTATTCATTCCTTTCTTCATGATCTTAATTTTAGTAAAAGAAAGGAGTTGGGTAGACCAATGAATCAAATTTTTTTTCTAGAAGATAACATTCCATTTGTCAAATTAAACCATGGAATTTCAAGGCAATGGACAATAATGAGGCTAATACTAAGGTAAATAGATAAAATAAGGTGAGACTAGTTGGGGTGATACATATAACACACGTGAAACATCATATTGAGTTGATTCAAAGGAATATTTTAGACCAACATTTTGCAATCTCAAAGTGATTCATATCAAAAAACCGTAAGGGCATAGTCAAGGTCACAATAAAACATGACGAAGGAGTGGGAAGTGTGAAACACTATTAAATACTACCCAAGGGATAATTGAGGAATGAAATAACTTGTGAAAGGAATTATTTGAGTAATAAAGGATTAGACAAGACAAGGGAAGTTAAAGTTGGAAGTAGGAGAAGGAGCACGAGAGTGGCACTAAACCGAAGGAGTATGAGGGAGCTCATAGAGTGAGCTGGGGGAGAATTGAAAGAGAAGGAGGAAATGCTGAGAGAAGGAGCCTCTGGGAGTGGCCATGGTAAGGCAACATGGTTATGGAAGAAGATACTACGTCAAAAGAGCTATGTGTAGATATAGAAAAGGAGATTTCATCCATGGGAGAAGGTTAAGTTGCAACATGCGGCCAAGACTAGTGTGGCCAAAACTAGTGAGGCCCCACTTCACTCACAAAGATAATTCTCACATGATGCTAAAGTATCACGAGTAGGTGTATCCCAAGACCCCTTTAAAGATGGATTTGTGAGTCAATATGGTGGGACTTTTTTGGGATAGTTCCCACTATGGTAGTCGTAGCATTAGGATGAGAATTTTCCCTCTTGCTTAATGGTAGCATAGGGGGACCTTACCACTAAATGTTACTTAAAATCAAACATAATCCATGTCCTAGTGGGAAGAAGGAGTTAGAATCATTTTTTGGAAATAGGATGGCTGTTTAAAAACGTATGATCCACCCCACCCCAAGAACATCAAATTATCTTGAAGAATTGAGCAAGGCCACACCTTTTCCACCACCCAAAAAAGGAAAGAGTAGGTACAATAGGGAGAAGAGAGAAATGGCTAGGGATAGGCATGGGATCTAGAATTGAAGTAATAGTGGTGGTCATGTTTCTATTTCTCAGAGCATCACTATAGTGTAACACCCTCCTCCCACATTCACCCACGTTCGTCAGGGTAAACATGTGACTAGAGGCTACTACGATGTAATTCAACTGCCCATCTATAGTTAAGGAAGTGGAACTGATAGAACACAACAAATCATACCTTCTACACATGATAGAAAAACTACAGAAGCTAACTTACCCTTCCAGGTGACCAACCCTTGAGGGAACTCAACATTTCAGTGAATTGAATCTCCAATCACTCCCTTGCCAAGGACTCCATGTGACTGAGAGCCATGGTCGCTCCCATAGGCCCACCTAAGTGCAACTTTAGCCATTTGTTTCTATATCTATGCCAACGATTGTGATATTTAAGGCTAATTTCCAAGGGTAGGACCTAGTCACTGATCAAAAATCCACGAAACTTACTGAAATTAAAATTAACATAGAAGCAATGAAACAAATTGAAATACTTGAATGAGGACTTTTGTGGACCCCTAATAGCCATGATAGGAATTTGGTCAAACATGTCACAAATATGCATTCTACAGGTCATAATAACATATATGATCACAGGGGTCTCATACTTATCTAAGAATCAATAAGAAGCATTGATTCCTTATCATATAATTAGCTGCACTATCATCCATTAAGTCATATATTCATTTTTCATTCATTTACAAATCAAAACATGATGAGATCCATACATCATCACTATCACAAAACATACTCATAAAAAACATATAAGAAATAGAAATAATAAGGATACAACATCCATAAATGCCACATATTAACTAGTACACTTGCACATACAATACCAAGGAAAGAAACTCTTATTAATAAATGAAAAATCCAACCAGGTTTGGGACTTCCACATTCCACCCAACCATATATTGGCTAAACCAAATCTCTCTTCAGCTAATCACCCTCGTGCCATATTCCAAGCATGAATGTGGGACTCAAAACAAAAAAATCAACCAAGGCTTCTCGAGGATAAACCACCTCACCCTCATCAATAGAACTAGGGTTTAGCACAATACTCACTAGATCACTAGGCCATAAAAAGTCATGGATGCCACTATATTTCTCCAGCTACATTGTGAGAAATTTTATTGCCTCCTAGTCTCTAGGCGTTTCCGAAATCCACAGTCTGATCCAGGGATCAATAGAACATAATAGAGACACCACCCTCTAGGATTTACCATATATCCTGTCGTTCATTGGCCAAATATTCCTAGGCCTAGTCAAGGGACACCACCTCTAGGATTTACCGTATACCTCGCCATTCACCAATCAAGGATTCTTAGGCCCATCGAGGCACACAATACTTGGATTTACTCACCCTCATATTTTTTTTTATAGGGTACTATTCTAATGGATTTATCACACTCCACAATCTAGTCCAAGGATTACTAGGCCATATTTTCTTTCATTCAGAGATACACCTCACTCATTTTCAAATCCATCTAGCAACTGAGCTCAACGAAAACATGAGAACCCCATCACACCATGGCTATTCGAAAATCCAAAAGACAAGGCTGAAGAAAATTATCACACTTATAAAAACCCATGCCAATGAAAGAAAGAGAACTAAGAACACCCATGCATAACCATCCATGCCAAATCTAGCAAGGAAAACACACATGCAAATCAATACCTACAAGTAAACCCATTGTAGCTGCCTGATCCTGCTCTTCCTTTCTTGATATTTTCCTCCTCTTTGGACTCTTTTCCTTTCTTGATCCAATGTTGAAGTGCTCTAAGAAAACTATAAGTGTCCAAGAGTGTGAGAGAGAGAATATAGAGAGAGCTCCAAAAATGAATTGACAAAAGGTTACATTGACAAAAGGTACCAACTGAACCTCAAAAGCCTTTTTATTAATGATGCCTCTATTTTCTTCATTTTCTATTATTTTCCTTCTTTTCCCTCCTCACATGAAACCTGTGGCCTTTCACCTTCTTTTTCTCCCAATTTCCATTATTTTCATAAATAAATTTCCAAAAATAGCATTTTTCCTTTCCATAATAATTGAAATGAACACCCACACTAGGATGTTTTTTAGATCATTGAACTTTGAATAAGTGTCCCATAATCGGGGTTATTAGTTTTCCTTTAGTAACTTTAATTACATGGAATTTGAATCAAGGTTGTCACAGAACCCTCCCCCTTGGGGGAAAATCCTCCTCAGTGTTCAATGACACCTACAACTAGCAAGACTTCTAAATGGAAAAAATACTTCCCATGGAACATTATACCTTAGCTCATTTCAATATTTACAATCATCAACCTGGTAAGAAGAAAACCAGCATGGAAATATAATGATATGTCAACCATAATGACATGACACCCATATTTCTTATTGGAGCTTTATAACACAACTCATGGAGATATTTACATCCATATACGTATTTAAATATACCAAAACATCATACCAAAGAATATACCAAAACATATACCGAGGACATTTTCTCAACTGACGAATAGAGAAAGATACATAGCCTACATCTTCTCCACCATCTCCCATGTAGTTTCATTACACCCAAAGTGCTTCCACTACACTTTAAAATTATTTATTGGTTGCTTCTAGAGAATGAGAACCTTTATATTCAATAAACAATGATTTTCTGGCAGGAATTCTCCATCTAGATCCACCTAAAATGAAAACTATTCAATCACATGATCAACATATTTAACATACTTCTTAAGAAATGATACATTGAAAACATCATGGAGTTTCATTGTTGGAGGTAGTGTAAGTCAATAGGATACTATTCCAATCCTTTGAAGAACATTTAAAGATCCACAAAACCAAGGTTCCAGTTCTGCACATGATCTAATCCACATGTATCTCTTCTTTGGATTGATGCACAAGTACACTTGTTCCCCAACCTAGAAATCCTTAAAAACCTGTTCCGATATGCATAGATTTTCTCATGTATTATGCTTCATTTAGGTTCTTTTTTATCACCTACATTTCCTGGTACATTTTTTCTTACATGTCTGGTCCAATCAATATCTTGTTCACTGGACCACTCCAACTAATGGGAGTATTACAATTCCACCCATATAATGCCTCAAATGGATTCATCCTCAATTACTCCTGGTAACAATTTTTGTAAGAAAATCAACAAATTGAAGGTACTACTCCAATATATTATGCTTATGCATCACATACATCCTCAACATATCCTCTAATATCCTATTGACCCTCTCTGTATACCCATCTATTGGTGGATGATAAGATGTACTAAAGGCCAACTCTTTACCTAAACCTGAAAACAACTCCTTCCAAAACTTGGAAGTGAAATTAGCATCCCTGTCTAACACAATATTGTTTGGAACATCATGAAATCCAACCACATATTTGATGAATGCATGTGCTACATCAATGGATTAATATATAGTCTTCACTATAATGAAGTGTGCTACTTTATTCAACCTGTCCACCACAACCATGATGGAATAATGTTGTCTATATGTCCTCGGAAAACCTGTGATGAAATCTATGGAAATGACCACCCATTTCCACTCTAGAATCACAATCATATATAATAGTCCACATAGGTACCTACATTCTGCCTTTACCTACTAACTGTCCAAATATCTAGCCACAAAATCTGCAACATCCCTCTTCATATTTGGCCAATAATAAAACTTATTTACTGTTGTCAATTTATTTTGGTATCCTAGCTGACTTGAATACGATTTTGGAGGAAATTACCACAAGATAATATTACTGAGCTCACTATTGTCGAGTACATATATCATGTCCCTAAATCTAATCAAGCCATGTACTGAGAGATGAAAGGTACACATCCTATACACATGTACCTACACATGTACTTGTACCTATACATGTAGTTGTACTCTTCTATAACTTGTTATTGAGCTCCATGTACCTGTTATCCTATAGACCTACCTGTAAGATACGATCATGTAATTTTGTCCCATAAGAACTTATAGCTGCTATATGATTCACCTGTATCTGACTACTAAGAGCATCTACAACTCCTTTCTCTTTACCCTCGATGTACTTGATCTAAAATTCAAACTCCCTAATCGTGTCGAACCATCTAAATTTCCTGAAATTCATCTTTGGCTGCTCAAACAAATATCTCAACCCACTGTGATCACTAATCAATACAAACCTCCTTCCAAGAAGATGGTTCCTCCACATATTCAATGCACGAATGATGCTACCAACTCAAGATTATGTGTCATATAGTTTTGCTCGTGCTCATTTAGTTTTTGTGACACATTGCATACTACCTATCCTTCCTACATAAGGAATCCACCAATTCATCTCTTGTAATAATATGTACATACCAAAAAATATTTGTCTAGATATGTCACCTTTAACACTAAAGAATTTTTCAAAAACTGCTTCAATTTTTCAAGACTTATTGCACATTCCTCTGTCCATTAAAATTTCACACCTTTACTGTGCAATGACATAATAGGATATAAAATATGAGAGAAATTCTTAATGAACCTCCTATAATATCCCTTTTACCCCATGAATTATCTTACCTCATCCACAATTCTATGAGCTTCCCACTCCATGATAGCCCTGATCTTCTCTGGATCCACCGTTGTGCTTTCCTTGGAGACCATATGCCCCAATTAATGTACCTACGTCTCAAAGAAACTACATTTACTAAGCTTAGCATACAATTGATGTTCTCTTATCAATCTCCACACTTCTGCTAAGTTCTAGGCATGTTCTTCCTCATTCTTAGAATATATCAAGATTTCATCAATGAATACAATAAAAAAATTGTCCAGATAATGGCGCAACACAGTATTCATCAAGCACATAAAGGTAGATGAAACATTAGTCAAACCAAATGGAAATAAAACAAACTCATAATGCCCATACCTGGTTCAGAAATCTATCTTGTAAATATCATCTTCCTTGATGTGTACTTGATGATATTCATATCTCAAATCAATATTTGAGAACACTGTTGATCCCTTCAATGGATAAAATAAATCATCATTCCTCGATAACATATACTTGTCCTTGATGGTCACCTTGTTTAACTTCCTCTAATCAAAGCAGAAATTGAGAGTACCATCCTATTTCTTCAGAAAAAATGCTGGTGCACCCATGGTGATACACCTAGCTTAAGGTATCCCTTCTCAAGCATTTACTTCAAATGCAACTTTAGCTCTACTAAATTTGGAGTGCTCATTCGGTACAGTGCCTTTGATGCTGGTCCTGCCCCTAGTACCAGATTAGTGGAGAAGTCCACTTCTCTGTGAGGAAAAAACTCTGAGATATCTTCTGGAAACACATATTGAAACCTTTGTAAGAACGGGTACCTTCTCAATATCTCTACATCCTCATCCTCCTTACCTTTATCACTAGAAATGTGTACTGCGGATAACACACACCCTTTTTTGTGACTGCGATTTTCCTATATAGTTTTTACCATCCTAGCTGATGTTTCTTTCTTCTTACCGTGTAATATTCTTTGTTCTCCATTTTCATCAAAGCACTAAATGTATTTGTTATAACAATCCACGTTCGTCCTATGAAGATAAAACCAATCTATGCCAAAAATCATACTGTATGACCCCAACAGTAATACATTCAAACATGCTAAAGTAGGCATACCATTCAACTCAAATGCACAAGCTCTTACTGAATGATGAACTCCCTACTTGGTACCTATAGCCAACTAAACTAACCAATATTATGCATGTAGTTATTTATTGAAAACACACTTATCGACCAATTCAGGGTCAACATAACTATAATTAGATAAAGCATTAATCAAAATAGAAATAACTTGATCACAAAGCTTACTGTCCATCCCAATGATAGATGCTTGATTACTGGCTTACCTATTATCCAACACTTCATAAATAAGAGGAATGTTATTCCCAACATCCCCAACAATTTGTGCCTTTTTTGTACTATCTATTTGAGGCCTACCACCTTTATTCCATAGAAAATCCCTTATGAGATTCTCCTTACCACATGTCCAACAATCAAACCATCATGTGCCATCACCTCTATTCTACTGTTGTGAGGCATGTCCCTATCTAGTTTCATTTAACGTCTTATGCGGTGCAACATTATTTTTCTCTTCTTCATTCTGAGGCATGATTCTTTTCAATTTCCATTTACCTTTACCCTTTTCTTTCCCTTTCCATCCTTGCTAAGATTCATTATTACACTTTGAATGTTCATAACAGTGATTTAGTTTCCCAATAAATTCCTCATGTGAAAAAGGCTCATCATACTCAATTTGATCTCTAAATCCTAATGGAAATCCACTCACAGATCTATGAACTTTATCCTTTTCATCTTTACGATATGGTACATACTTCAAAATATCTAAGAACATGGTCATATATTATGCTTATGCATCACATACATCCTCAACATATCCTCTAATATCCTATTGACCCTCTCTGTATACCCATCTATTGGTGGATGATAAGATGTACTAAAGGCCAACTCTTTACCTAAACCTGAAAACAACTCCTTCCAAAACTTGGAAGTGAAATTAGCATCCCTGTCTAACACAATATTGTTTGGAACATCATGAAATCCAACCACATATTTGATGAATGCATGTGCTACATCAATGGATTAATATATAGTCTTCACTATAATGAAGTGTGCTACTTTATTCAACCTGTCCACCACAACCATGATGGAATAATGTTGTCTATATGTCCTCGGAAAACCTGTGATGAAATCTATGGAAATGACCACCCATTTCCACTCTAGAATCACAATCATATATAATAGTCCACATAGGTACCTACATTCTGCCTTTACCTACTAACTGTCCAAATATCTAGCCACAAAATCTGCAACATCCCTCTTCATATTTGGCCAATAATAAAACTTATTTACTGTTGTCAATTTATTTTGGTATCCTAGCTGACTTGAATACGATTTTGGAGGAAATTACCACAAGATAATATTACTGAGCTCACTATTGTCGAGTACATATATCATGTCCCTAAATCTAATCAAGCCATGTACTGAGAGATGAAAGGTACACATCCTATACACATGTACCTACACATGTACTTGTACCTATACATGTAGTTGTACTCTTCTATAACTTGTTATTGAGCTCCATGTACCTGTTATCCTATAGACCTACCTGTAAGATACGATCATGTAATTTTGTCCCATAAGAACTTATAGCTGCTATATGATTCACCTGTATCTGACTACTAAGAGCATCTACAACTCCTTTCTCTTTACCCTCGATGTACTTGATCTAAAATTCAAACTCCCTAATCGTGTCGAACCATCTAAATTTCCTGAAATTCATCTTTGGCTGCTCAAACAAATATCTCAACCCACTGTGATCACTAATCAATACAAACCTCCTTCCAAGAAGATGGTTCCTCCACATATTCAATGCATGAATGATGCTACCAACTCAAGATTATGTGTCATATAGTTTTGCTCGTGCTCATTTAGTTTTTGTGACACATTGCATACTACCTATCCTTCCTACATAAGGAATCCACCAATTCATCTCTTGTAATAATATGTACATACCAAAAAATATTTGTCTAGATATGTCACCTTTAACACTAAAGAATTTTTCAAAAACTGCTTCAATTTTTCAAGACTTATTGCACATTCCTCTGTCCATTAAAATTTCACACCTTTACTGTGCAATGACATAATAGGATATAAAATATGAGAGAAATTCCTAATGAACCTCCTATAATATCCCTTTTACCCCATGAATTATCTTACCTCATCCACAATTCTATGAGCTTCCCACTCCATGATAGCCCTGATCTTCTCTGGATCCACCGTTGTGCTTTCCTTGGAGACCATATGCCCCAATTAATGTACCTACGTCTCAAAGAAACTACATTTACTAAGCTTAGCATACAATTGATGTTCTCTTATCAATCTCCACACTTCTGCTAAGTTCTAGGCATGTTCTTCCTCATTCTTAGAATATATCAAGATTTCATCAATGAATACAATAAAAAAATTGTCCAGATAATGGCGCAACACAGTATTCATCAAGCACATAAAGGTAGCTGAAACATTAGTCAAACCAAATGGAAATAAAACAAACTCATAATGCCCATACCTGGTTCAGAAATCTATCTTGTAAATATCATCTTCCTTGATGTGTACTTGATGATATTCATATCTCAATCAATATTTGAGAACTATTTGTTAGTCAATTCAATGGATAAAATAAATCATCATTCCTCGATAACATATACTTGTCCTTGATGGTCACCTTGTTTAACTTCCTCTAATCAAAGCAGAAATTGAAAGTACCATCCTATTTCTTGAGGAAAAAATCTTTGAATTGCACCATGGTGATACACCTAGCTTAAGGTATCCTTCTCAAGCATTTACTTCAAATGCAACTTTAGCTCTACTAAATTTGGTGGCATCATTCGGTACGGTGCGCTGATGCGGGTCACGCCCCTAGTACTAGATTGGAGAAGTCCACTTCTCTGTGAGGAAAAAACTCTGAGATATCTTCTGGAAACACATATTGAAACCTTTGTAAGAACGGGTACCTTCTCAATATCTCTACATCCTCATCCTCCTTACCTTTATCACTAGAAATGTGTACTGCGGATAACACACACCCTTTTTTGTGACTGCGATTTTCCTATATAGTTTTTACCATCCTAGCTGATGTTTCTTTCTTCTTACCGTGTAATATTCTTTGTTCTCCATTTTCATCAAAGCACTAAATGTATTTGTTATAACAATCCACGTTCGTCCTATGAAGATAAAACCAATCTATGCCAAAAATCATACTGTATGACCCCAACAGTAATACATTCAAACATGCTAAAGTAGGCATACCATTCAACTCAAATGCACAAGCTCTTACTGAATGATGAACTCCCTACTTGGTACCTATAGCCAACTAAACTAACCAATATTATGCATGCAGTTATTTATTGAAAACACACTTATCGACCAATTCAGGGTCAACATAACTATAATTAGATAAAGCATTAATCAAAATAGAAATAACTTGATCACAAAGCTTACTGTCCATCTCAATGATAGATGCTTGATTACTGGCTTACCTATTATCCAACACTTCATAAATAAGAGGAATGTTATTCCCAACATCCCCAACAATTTGTGCCTTTTTTGTACTATCTATTTGAGGCCTACCACCTTTATTCCATAGAAAATCCCTTATGAGATTCTCCTTACCACATGTCCAACAATCAAACCATCATGTGCCATCACCTCTATTCTACTGTTGTGAGGCATGTCCCTATCTAGTTTCATTTAACGTCTTATGCGGTGCAACATTATTTTTCTCTTCTTCATTCTGAGGCATGATTCTTTTCAATTTGCATTTACCTTTACCCTTTTCTTTCCCTTTCCATCCTTGCTAAGATTCATTATTACACTTTGAATGTTCATAACAGTGATTTAGTTTCCCAATAAATTCCTCATGTGAAAAAGGCTCATCATACTCAATTTGATCTCTAAATCCTAATGGAAATCCACTCACAGATCTATGAACTTTATCCTTTTCATCTTTACGATATGGTACATACTTCAAAATATCTAAGAACATGGTCATATATTAATCATATGTCATCAATCCCTTTTTAATCTCATAGAATTCCTTGGCTTTGTTGTCATAGTACCTCTTCGAAAAGTACTTATTTTTGAAGAGATGCTTGAATTCATGCCAACTCAACTTCTCTGTCTTGATGTCTCTGACCTATTTTACATTTTCCCACCAGATATTCTCTTTCCCTTTAAGACTGAAGATAACTATCCTGGCCTTCATATTTTCTATGTACTCATGCAGTTCAAAGAAATTCTTCATGCTAGGTAACCAAGCCTTTGCATCGTCCGAATTCTTGAAATCTCCATCAAAATTAGGCGTCTTTTTTCTCTTAAAATCATATGGAAAGTATCCCCTATCACTCCTCCTGTAAGGGTGATAACGATGATAATCATAGTACTTATCAGAACCAAAACTAGAATAGTACATGTCTGCACCACCTATCATGTATGGAGTATCCAACAATTTACCATCTCAGATTGTGTCATATATATCTGACTTGTGACCACCATGATACCTACTTCCATATTCCTCATTAGTCCCATGCCCTCGTCCATAGTTGATCTAGAGTGAACCCTGTCTTTGTAATTCTAACAAACTCTAAAGAATTACTACATTTCCTTCTTCTTGTTTCTCTTATGCTTGCATTATTCTGTCATTATTTTCTTTGAAATTCTTTATTTATTCCTTCAAACTTCTAAATGTTTTTTAATAACTTAGAATAGTTCCCAACACCACGCTGCTCATCTTTTTCACAAGGAGAATCTTTGTAGTCTGCCATTTTTCTAGTCATCTTGATCTCTTCCTGTAAAGCATATTATGTCAACTAAACCAAATAATAAACAAACCAACATACCTTAATATAATTCAGCGAGGATATGTTGTGAAAGACCGACCATATTAGCACAATATATATATATATATATATATATATATATATATATATATATATATATATATATATATATATATATATATAACCAAGTCAACATATAGTCATTATTTCGACCATTATCCAGTTACCATGCATGATGCCACAACCATAATAGCAACTAGACACAATGCATGCATAACAACGTGTAAAAAATGTCATGCATAACCAATGCATAACCAACATACATTCACCACAATTACATTAAAAAATGACATGATCAAATTTCACATGGAAACACGACTAAAACCATAACCAACACCATACATACACACCCAGTACATAGACCACAAGCATAAGAACACATATGCACCTGACCTTAATGCATGACCGACACACTGCCCATCTAGTCTCAGGGATGAACGATGCTCTGATACCACTCCATAATACCCTCTTCTCACATTTTCCCAAGTTAACTGATCTTCTAGGGTAAACATGTGATAAGAGTCTATTATTATCTGATTCAACTTCCCATGTACAATTGAGGAATTGTAACCGACACAACACAACCAATATGACCTTCTACACATGCTACAAAAACTCCAGAAGCTAACCCACCCTTCTAGGTGATGAACCCATGAGGGAAGTCAACATTTCAGTGAATTAAACCCCCAATTGCTCCCTTTCCAATCCCTCCATGCGACTGAGAGAACAATTCCTTCCCATGAGCCTTCAAGAGTGAAATTATGGCCTTTTTCTTCCAGTTCTATGCTAGCAATTGTGTGATTTAAGGTTAATTTCCAAAGTTAGGACCCAGTCACTTCCCATAACTCCATGAAGCTTACAGAAATGAAAATTAACATAGAAATAATGATACAAATGTAAATACTTGAAGAAGGACTTGACTAAACCCCTATTAGCTATATTAGGAATTTCGTCAAACATGTAAAAAATATGCATTATACAGGTCATAATAACATATCTGAGCATAGGGGTCCCATACTTATCTAAGAATCACTGAGAATCATTGCCACCTTATCACATTAGCTGCATTATCATCTATTAGGTCATATATTCATTGTTCATTCATTTATAAATAAAATCCATAAATCATCATTGTCACACAAGACTCATAACCAAAATATAAAAAACAGAAATAATAAGGATACAACAACCATAAATTCTACATATGTACTAATATCATTGCACATAAAATTCCAAGGAAAGGAAATCTTATTAATGAATGCAAAAGCAAACTAGCTTTTTGACTTCCACACTCCACCCGAACATAGGTTGGCTAAACCAAATATCTTTTCATCCAATCACCCCCATGCCATATTCGAACCATGAATGTGGGACTCAAAACCGAGAAAATCAACGAGGGCTTACTGAGGCTAAACAACCTCACCCTCATCAACATAATCGGGCGTTACTACAATCCTCACCAGATCACTAGGCCATAAACAAGCATTGATGCCACTGGATTTCTCCACCTGCACCATGATTAATTTTATTTCCTCCTAGTCTCTGGGATTTATCGAAACCCATAGTTTGATCTCGGGATCACTGGGCCATAAAATAGACACCACCGTCCAGGATTTACAGAATATCCCTCCATTCACTAGCCAAGGATACCTAGGTCTGATCAAGGGAAACCACCTCTAGGATTTACCGCATATCCCTCCATTCATTGGTCGAGGATTCTTAGGTCCACTGAGGCACACGATACTCGGTTTTACTGCCACCCACAATATAGTTCGAGGGTTACCAGGCTTGTGGCTATACTGCAATCCGTAATCTGGCTCAGGGATTACTAGGCCATGTGTTTTTTCATTCAGAGACCCACCTCACTCAGTTTCAAATCCATTCGAATATATAGCTCAACCAAAAAATGAAAACCCCATCATGCCATGGCTATCTATAAATGTCAAGACAAGGATGAAGAACAATATCACACTTGGAAAAACCCATGCCAATAACAATAAGAGAATCAATAACACACATGCATAACCATGGATGCCAAATCGAACAATGAAATCCAACATGAAAATAAATTCATCGAAGTAAACCCATTGTAGCTGCTTGATCCTACTCTTCCTTCCTTGATCTTTTCCTCCTCTTTGAATTATTTTCATTTCTTTATTTTCCTCCTCCTTCAGAAGCATTTTTATTAATGATGCCTCTATTTTCTTCATTTTCCATTAGTTTCCTTCATTTTCCTCCTCACATGAAACCTGTGACCTTTTACCTTTATTTTCTCTTAATTTCCATTATTTTTATAAATAAATTACCAAAATTCCATTTTTCCTTTCCAAAGCCTTTTCCATTTCCTTTTCCAATTTCCTTAGCCATAATAACCAAAATGAACGCCCACACTAGGTATTTTTTCCCAACATTGAACTTGTAATAAGTGTCCCATAATCATGGTTATTATTTTTCCTTTATTAAGTTTTATTACATGGAATTTTCACCAGAGCTCTTACATATGGGAAGGGGGGATGTGGATAAACCCTCTTCGTTTTTTCAAAGAGATCTAAGGTAACCAAGTTCCCTATTTACCCCTACGCATGTTGCATCGAAAACAATAAGATAATCTCAGTAAGGATAGAGGTTCCATATCCATGGGGATAGAATAAGGATTAAGTGGCTCACGGATGAGCCACATTTTTCGTTTTGGTGTAAAAACGCAACAATTGTTTTATGTTTTGTCTTCTCTTCAAGTTTTGTCCCTCGGTGGGTTAGTTCCACCACAAAACAAGGGTTATGAGATTTGTAATTTTTAGCTTAGGCATTGTTTTGATGATTCTTTGAACAAGAACTGATTCAATAATTCTGGAAAGGTTCTATAGCTTCTCTCTCCAAGGGAATAGAACCTCGATGGGTGATGAGCGAAGAGCCCCCCCCAAGTTTTTTTACATGTACTTTATGTATATTTCCATGTTAATATAATGTGAAACTGAATCTTTTCCAACAAAAAAATCATAGCACCTTAATGGGCCTTATTGTTATGGAGTAATAATTCCCTAATGGGCCTCAGTTGCTGGGTATGACATTGACCTCTTTGGGCCTTCTTGTCTGTGATATGAGAAATTATTATGATAGATGTATGAAAGAGATATGTTAAGCCCTATGAAAAATATATCATTACAGACCCATGACAGAGATATCATGACAGACCTACGACTGTTTTGCTGCATTGTTATTTCTAATGTTCTCTCTACATAATTTCTTATGATGATATGGGGTGAATGCAATGTGAAAATGTTTAAAATGTTTCAAAATGAAATTATCTAAAACAATGAATTTTAGCCCTAAGAAAATTAAGACTACTACTACTCTATTATTTAGTAGATATATAACGATGTAAAAGTGTGCAAAATAGTAAGATAAAAAATCTACAATTTGAATCAATAATATTCACCAGGAAATGAAGCCTCGGTGTGCATTTTATTGAATCAAGGGAACCTTCTTCACAAAAATGCATGCCCAACCTTCATTTCAAGGCCAAATTGAATAATTAAACATGGAGAGTACTTTTTTACTCATAAGTAACATTAATACAAATAAATATTTTTATTTTTTCACATGTATCTTTATTTTGTTCAATAATACTCCAAATTGCATGGATTTCATAGGGTAAAAGGCAAGGTTTATGTGCCTCAAATAAATGAACACCAAGACCTGTAATTAATTAACAGTGATATAATGACCATTCCATCCTATGGCATTGTGCCTCAGTATTGTGGTGAAACATTTCCCTACTAGGGCCATGAACTTATGGTGTAATAATGCCCTAATGGGATTCATTTATTGTGTATGAAATTGGCCTCTTTTCCAACATTCTTATCTATTATATGAGAAAATATTATGATAGATATATGCTAAGCCCTATGACAGAGATATCATGAAAGAACTATGACAAATATATCATGATAAACTATGACTATTCCGCTACTTTGTTATCTATAATGTTATCTATATCTAATTTCTTATGATTATATGGGGTGAACTCAATGTGAAAGTGTTGAAAATGTTTTAAAATTTAATTATCTATAACAAAGACTTCTATGCCTAACAATATTAACACTCTTACTACTCTACTAGTTAGTAAATATATAACAATGTAAAAGTCTATAGACTAGTAAAATAAATAACCTATCATTCGAATCAATTAGATTGGCCAAGAAATGAAGCCTTGACATGAATTTTAGTGAAGCAAGAAAAATTTGGATTTCTTCACAAAAATACACGCCCAACCTTCATTTTGAGGCAAAATTCAATGTTTCTAGTTGGAGAGTTTTTCCTTACTCATAAGTAACATTAGTACAATTAAATATTTTTACTTTTTCACATATATATCTTTTTTGTTCAAGAATACTCCAAATTGCATGGATTTCATCAGATAAAAGGGAGGGATTGTGTGCCTCAAATAAATGCACACCAAGACCTAAAATTAATTGGAAATGATATAATTATCATTCTATCCTATGGGTCTGTGCAATTGTATCTCAGTCTTGTGTTGTAACAACACCCTAATGGGCCTCAGTATTGTGGTGTAATAATTCCCTATGGGCCTCAGTTCTTCGATATGACAATGACCTCTCTGGGCATTCTTATCTATGATATGGGGAAATATTATCACAGAGATATGTAGGAGATATGTTGAGCCCTATGACAAACATATCATGACAGAACTATGACATAGATATCATGACATACGTATAATTGTGCCACTGAATTGTTATTGCCAATGTTATCTATACATAATTTCTTATAATGATATGGGGTGAACACAATGTGAAAATGTTTTAAAATGTAATTATCTATAACAAAGACTTCGATATGTAAGAAAATTAACACTCTTACTAATATACTAGTTAGTAAAACTGTAAAAATGTAAAAGTGCGTAAGATAGTAAAATAAACAATCTAGATATGAATCAATCAAATTGTCCAAGAAATGAAGTTTGGGCATGAATTTTGTAGAAGAAAGGAAATTTTGGCCCACTTCATAAAAATGCACTCCAAACTTTCGTTTCAAGGTCAAATTGAATGATTAAACTTGGAGACAATTTATTTACTCGTAAGTGATATTAATACAATTAAATATTCTTATTTTTTAACATATATATTTATTTTTTCAAGAATAATCCAAAGGGTATGGATTTAAAAGGGTAAAAGGCAAGGTTTGTGTGCCTCAAATAGTTTCACATGAGGAACTATAATTAATTGACAGTGATATCATGATAATTCCATGCTATGGGTCTGTGAAATTGTACCTTAGTCTTGTGGTGTGACAGTGCCCTAATTGGCCTTAGTTCTTGGGTATATAAATGACCTCCTTAGGCCTTGTTATTTGTGATAACGCCACAATTCCCTAATGGGCCTCAATATTTTGGTGTAATAGTGCCTTAATGGGCCTTAGTATTGTGGTGTAGTAACACCATAATGGGCCTCAATATTGCAGTGTAACAATTCCATAATGGGCCTTAGTTATTGCGTATTACAATGGCCTCCTTAGTCCTTCTTATCTGTGATATTGTAACACCCTCCTCCCAAATATACCAAAATAACCAACCAACCAGGACAAACATGTGACAAGAGGCTACTATGATAAGATTTAACTCCCCATGTACAATTAAGGAAATGGATCCAAAACAACACAACCAATATGACCTTCTACATATCCTACAAACCCTCTAGGAGCTAACTCAACCTTCCAGGTGAACAACCCCTGAGGGAACTCAACATTTCAAGGAATTAAACCCCCAGTTCCTCCCTTGCCAAGGCCTCCGTGTGACTTCTATCCCCAGTCTCTCCCATGAGCCTGCCTAAATGTGACTATAGCCTTTTGTTCCAGTGCTATGCTAACGACTGTAATATTTAAGGTTAAATTCCAGGGCTAGGACCCAGTAACTTCCCATAAATCCATGAAACTTATAGAAATAAGAAGTAGCATAGAAACAATGATTCCGATGAAATTTCTTGAACAAATACTTGACTAGAACCCTACTAGCCATGATAGGAATTTTATCAAACATGTCACAAATAGGTATTATACATGTCATAATAACATATCTTAGCATAGGGGACTCATACTTATCTGATAATTGCTAAGAATCATTGATGGCTTCTCACATTAGTTTCATTATCATCTATCAAGCCATGCATTTATTCTACATTTATGAATTAATAAAAACATGATGAGTGACATACGTCATCAATTTCATAAACCTCACTCATAACCAGAATATAACCAACATAAATATCAAATATATAACAACCCGATATATACTAAATATAAACAAGTAATTTTAACCATAAAATAGCAAGGAGAAAGAGCTCTTATTAATGATTGCATTGGATGACCAGGTATGGGACTTCCAAAAACCACCGACCATAGACTAGGTTGAACAAAATATTTCTTTCGGTTAGTCACCCTCGTGCCATATTCCAAGCATGAATGTGGTATCTCATTAAAAAAATCAATCAAAACCAAACTATGGCTTATAGAGGCCGAACCAGCTGAACCCGCAACTAGTGGTCCCACCTCACAATCATACCTCACTAACTATCACTATATTTGTCTCTACCAAAGTTGTCCAAGTCTCCAAGGCATTTTTTCCAAACAGGACCTCCCAGACTACTAATTCAACCCACAAATGTTATCGGGGTTCAAGAGTGTTTGTCGAACCAGTTCTTCCAGGAGTAGTAACTCAACCCAATTTTTTACAAGGCTTTTAAAGCGTCTGTCCAACCAAGGATTACAGGAGCTAACAACTCAAGACACAACTAAAGGAACATGAGAACCAACGAGAAAAAAAAAGTAACACCCACAACACCATCGCTATCCAAGAAATGGAAAGGCTAGGAAAAGCCAATGCTAATCTAGGTAATCCTCCATGCCAATGACATATCATAACCAAGAAATAGCATGCATGTGCCATGCATGCCAAAAATAGAAAGGAAATGATACATGCAGCTCGATATCTGCAAGAAAAACCCATTGTAGATGCTGACCCTGTTGTTCTCTTACACTTTCATGCTTTTCCTTTGCCTCATTTCTCCAAATCCCAAGTATGCCACACTCCTCCAAGAGTTCACCAAGAAAAATCTACGTGTCCAAGAGGATGAGAGAGAGAATAGAGAGAGCTCCAAGTAAAGCTGAATTTTTTTTTACGAATTGATCCTCATAAACATTTTTATCAGTGAGGCCTCTATTTTATTCAAATTCCATTATTTTCCTTAATTTTCCTCCTCACATGCAACCTATGACCTTTCACCTCCCTTTTCTCCTATTTTCCTTTATTTTCATAAATACAATTCCAAATAATTCCTCTTTCCTTTTCAAATGCCTTTTCCATTTCCTTTCTCGATTTCCTCAACCATAATAAATTGAAGTGAACAACCACTAGGATTTTTTTTCCCAACATTCAACTTGGAATACACGTCCCATGATGTTTGTCTTATATTTTTTTTGCATTTATTTTTGACCAAGGATGTTACATAACCCTCCACCTTGGGGGAAAACCGTCCTTGGTGTTAAATGCCACCTGTAACCAATAATATTGTTGAAAGGAAAACATACTGCCCATGACGATTTATAACAAAAAATGTTGCAATATTTACAATGACCACTGCTGAAAACATGACAAACATATTGCTTACTAGAGCTCTATAGCATAGCTCATTGCAATATTCACAATGACAACCATATATTCAACCATATTGTCTATGGATATTTATAAATCTAGCTTGATATAGTATTTACAATAATATAAACATACACACATTTTCTTAACTAGAAAATAAAATGATACGATGCCCAGATCAACAACAATGGAATCAACAGGCTCACACCCCCACCCTCAAAGTAGAAGTAGGATTCACCTCCTTCCCAGGAAGTCCATAATCCACTGCTTAAGTCAAATCCCACATCCAATGTCTAGTTCTACAATCCTGCGCTAATGTACCCTCATTGAACAGTTACCAACTCATTGTTCCATAGGACACTGCCAATGTGCATATGATTCCATCTGGAAATTCTACTGACCCAAAAAAATCCATTCCACGATGTTCCCTTCTCTACTACATAGTCCCTCGGGCAATCCATTCACCCCCGTGTGCGCAGTCACACACCTTCCAAGTTTCATGGGCATCTCATTCTCTGCTACACAGTCACTCGGGAAACCCCTCCCTTGGTAAGGTTTCCTCACATTGGAAGGTCCAAAAACCAAGGCATATCCCTGCGTGAAAACCATCATATCGGCAATAACATGCTCATGGAAATAAATGGACACTATTGGGCACCAGTGTGCCACAATGGCCTTTCTCCTGAAGTGCTTTACAATCATATTGTTTCCTTTTGCCATTCTTTTCACTGACGCTGCTAATTCTTGCAGTCGGTTTCAATCACCTAACCAGCCATTTTCATGATTTCCTCTACAAATTACATAAATTCCATTAGACTAAAAAAAAATTAAATAAATTCACATGATCATACCTCATTGGTATCTCATCAAGAAGACACACATGTAATTTTTTTCACTTCTTGTCATAATAGATCAAACTAGATGTTTGATCAAATCATCATGTATAAACATATCACATCTAGTTAGCTCAAAACACAACCATCATAAATTAAAACAATAAAACACATGAAATCATGATAAATCATAATCATTAATCACATGGAAACATCATAAGTTAAAATCATAGACCACATCCATAATAAAAAATAAAATAGAATAAAATATTAATACTTATGCTTCAATCAGTCATTTTCTTCTACCTTTGTTCTTTTGCGTACACACACCAGATCAATTTCCACACCTACAAAACACCCAATGCCTTTGCCTCTCTTCGATCACGTAGACATACACATAGTGTGCATCACAACATGCACATCCACACACGTCATACAACATCACACAATACATAAACCTACATCTGATACACAACACAACACATACACTTACATCCGTTGTACAGCACAATAATTACACTTGCATCCAGTGCACAACACAATACATACATCTACATCCAACACAAAACAAAATAGTTATACATACACAAAGTACAAAACAATAAATACACGAGTCACGATACCACAAATACAGAATGCACATACATAGTACCGCATTCCCGCAACATAACATGTAGGAAATGCACACAATACCACATGTACACCACTACCATATGTACAACATATACACAATACCACCTGTACATAGCACCACCTGCACAATGTGTCCACAAAACCACATGTACATGGCACCATCTGCACAACGTGTACATAATTCAGAATCTACACTATACCACCCATACAACATGTACACAATACCACATGTACAGTCATGCACACAACCCGATATGTTCAACATGCAAACAACACCATATTTACATAACACTACATATACAACATGTACATAGCACCATATGTAAACAACGCCACATATCCAACATGCACACAGTACGATATGTACACAAAACCGGGTATCCAATATGTACATAGCACCATCTATACCCAACATGACATATGAAATATACACACAACATATATATATATATATATATATATATCTATATCTAATATATATATATATATATATATATATATATATATATATATATATATATATATATATATATATATATATATATATATATATATATATATATATATATATATATATATATAATACACACATGACACAATATGTACATAATACGACATATACAACATTTACACATTACCATAGGTACAATCAATAAGTAGAAAACATGCACAAAATATACAAAACAAAATTACTGCACATCCAAAGCCACATTTTATCTACCAAATAACCTTGCTTCCAATGTATCTCTGCCATCCAAGCTTATCCTAACATGCCACAGATCACATTGTTTTCATTTTGCTGATGTATCTCTCAGTATTACTTGTCCAACATAAACATAAGCATAGTATAAACACATAATATCAACTCATATCCACATGATACTGACCTCAAAAATTTATCGAGGCTACTATTCCTACATCGTTCACCATAATACCAAGACCCTCTTCATGCCATTAACCTATATAAAAAATAATTCCTCCACAAGAATGATCCCTGAAAATCGTGTCATATAGTGACATAGATACATAGATACATACATGTATATAATTAATCATTATCATACAAATTGAGTTGGGCTAATGGTTAAGAGTATGCGTTTCCTCCTAAGAGGTCACAAGTTCAAAACCAGAGGGGGGTAGAGTATGTATGCCTTTGTATACTTAGCAGTAAAATTGCTGCGTGGAGGTGGGTCCCTTGTCCCACAAACAAGGGGGTCTCATAGACCAATTTGGTGTTTGGCTTGGCCGTGACCTTAAAATTGGATAATAATAATAATAATAATAATAAAACAATCATGGTCATGTCAAAAAATGACACACACACACACACATATAAACATTAGCATTAAACAAACATGATCCATGATTACCCTATCAGACATGACATACATACATACATGTATACATATATAAACATTAGCATAATCACAATCACAAAATAATTACCACATATCATAAGGTCTAGGTTAATAGAACTTCCTTTATCAGTGCACAACATGCACAATATTGAGAAAAATAGTTCCCACCATAGTCAAGGAATATGGCACCACAAGTCTACTAACTTTACCTTACTTGATTACCTTTCTCATGACTAACCTTTCACCGTCCATTTATCCCAATGGACCCATCCAATCCAATCCACTTTCATAATATTCCCTTCAACTACCCTTTACTCACACACTAAGATTCATTCGAGTCTTACATTATCTTATAGGTTTCATTCAACTCTTTTAGAGCTCCATCAAATTTATTTTTCCCAAACAATTCCCAAGACCTGTGAAACATAAAAGGAAAGAAAAAAATAAAAGAAGAAGAAGAATAATGAGAACCAATAATAAAAAGATACCACAAACAAGTTGCAAGGCCTTCCACCACACATAAACAAAATTTCCAATCAAGGCAAACAAAACAGAAATGGCTGAAAGCAAAAACTAGCAAAAAACATGATGACACAATCCCTGTGGGTTCCTAATTCTTCAAAGGGAAAGCTCTACCTGATCCTTCTTCAAGGTCTCACGAAAGTCTCTTTTTCCATGCAATTCCCTGCATCATACTATTGTAAACATATAATTGTTAGTGTATAAATAAATATATCAATATATCGGTAACCTTACCTTGATGTACCAAGCACGTTGCCTTGTAACTGAACATTTCCATGCCATATATCAAGGGACTCCAATTCCCTTGATGAATCTAGCCATAACTGGAAACTAGTTGTTATACCTGTCAAATACAAGTTCATGAATATAACATATATCCACATAATGTCAGAAAAAATCAAGATTAAGAATAATTATTGTATGCAAAGTAGGCATTCGTTTGGAATTACGGTTTCCAGACATAGCCAAAGGAATTTTCACCCAATTCCTTTCTTTTACCTTTTCCTTGCTGCAATTGAGTCTTACTATGCACTGTCACATCACTCAACTATTAGTGATATAAACAAATCAACTATCACCTTGTCACACTAATGCCAGGCATGTTTCCTTGCTAATGGTTACACATGTTAACCACATGTTCCAAAGATCAAGAAAGAATGTCTATTAATTGAAATCAACATTTTCCAAGACTAACAACTATGTCATAATCAACTAACAATCATTAATCATACTACTACAACTAGCACACCCTTGCACTCAAGTACATATCAGTTGTCTCAACACATAATGTGTTAGTACAACTGTCTTGGAAAAAGATCATTCCTTCAGGTAATTTTATATACACATACTCATATCATGCAATTAATCAAGCTTTCAATCAACTTGTAAGCATGCCATGCTAGATAAACCAAATTGATGACATATTCAAACTCATACCTCAATGTATCTCAGGGGAGGCTATCACATCTACACAAGTCAGCCTAGATTAATACATCATAACATCACAAGTATATCATCTCATACATGAATTTCACAACCATAACCATCTACACAGGCTATGCAGATGAAAACTATACATATAGCATCAAGCTCTTAATACAATAGCCCTAATCATCAAGTTAACTAACTTATATCAACAACAAGTTAACATATAACGTACTCATAAAAAACATATATCATAATATTCAGTTAACTATCATATGGCGATAAAAATTTAATATATAAAATACATATCAACAACATATAACATAATCATCATGTTAACTAACATTAAACAAAAACAACAATATATATAACAACAATTTACTATTATTCATGACTATTTGACATGTGCATATGACTACACTGATCAACAAGAATTTATCAAACATGTGACCACAATAACAATAAAATGAAAATAATATAATTTACCCTAATGTTTATAAAAGCCATTAACCACATACCTACATACTCGACATATAAAACTGTATGAATATTTGCCTTCACCTTGAAGTCTAGTGCCACAACTTCACTTCGATGATCTGCATCTCCTGTTGTATCACAACCAACACATCACTAGCAACATCATGATGACCTAAATTCATACAATGACCTCATGGAAAGCAACCTTAACTGTGACAATGCATGCATAATAACATATAGACAATGGCATGCATAAAAATTTCATAACCCACATATACCCATGACAACCACATTCAATAAACAACATCATCGAATTTTCCATGGCAACATGACTACAACTATCACCAATGCCATGCATATGAAACAAGCACACATACCACAAGCATAAGGAACACATATGCAATTGAAATTAGTGCATGATCAACACACAGCTCCCATCCATTCTAAGTGGTGAACCATGCTTTGATACCACTCTGGGGTATCAGATATCTCACAAGGATAATGGAAACCAAACACCACCCAAAGAGAACCAAATCACTCTGATACCACTCTCCAACACCCTCCTCCCATATCTACCCAAGTAACCCACCAACTGAGGTAAACATGTGACTAGAGACTACTATGATATGATTCCACTCCCCATGCAAAGTTAAGGAAGTGGAACGGAAACAACATAATGAATCTAAACTTCTACACATCCTACAGATCTTCCAAGTTCTAACCCACATTTCCAGGTGACCAATCTATGAGGGAACTCAACATTCAAAGAAATTAAACCCCCAGTCACTCCCTTATGGAGGCCTCCATGCAAATGAGATCCCAAAAAGCTCCCATGAGCCTGCCTTAGTGTGACTATAGCCTTTTTATGCCAATGCTATGCCAGTGACTGTGAGATTTAAGGCTAAATTCCAGGCTAGGACCTGATCATTATCCAGAACTCCATGAAATTTGTAGAAATGAGAAGTAAGATAGAAACAATGATTCCAATGAAAGTTCTTGAAGAAAGAGTTGACTAAACTTCTACTAGGCATGACAAGAATTTTGTCAAACATGTCACAAATATGCATTCTACAGGTCATAATAATGGATTTGAGCATAGGGGTCTCATACTTATCTGAGAATTGCTAAGAAGCATTGACTCCTTCTAAAATTAGCTGCATTATCATATATCAATCCATACATTCATTTTGCATTCATGGATTAATCAATACATGATGAGAGCCATACATGATGACTGTCATAAAACTCACTGATAACCAACATATAACCAACAGAAATATCAAAGATATAACAACCATATATAGCACATATAAACAAGTATATTTACCCATAAAATACCAAGGATAAAAAGCTCTTAGTGATGATTGCATTGGTCAACCAGTTATGGGACTTCCATGAACCACCTGACCATTGACTAGGCTGAACCAAAATTTTCTTTCTGCCAATCACCCCTGTGCCATATTCCAAGAATGAGTCTAGGATCTCATAAAACAAATAAATAAAAACCAAACTGGGGCTTCGAGAGGCCAAACCACCTGAACCCATAACCACTAATTTCACCTCATAGTCTCACATCAGTAACCATCACTAGATTGGTCTCTACCCAAGTTGTCTAGGAGTCTAGAGCATTTCTTCCAAGCAAGGCTTCTACGACTAGTAACTCAACCAACAACTACCACCAGTATTCTAGACCGTCTTTCCAACCATGGCTTCTAGGACTAGTAACTCATCCCACCAAGGCCTTCTAGAGTGTTTTTCCAAGTAAGGCTTCTAGGACTAGTAACTCAACCAAAGCTATTAGAAGGCTTCCAAAGCATTTGACCAAATAAGGATTCTAGGAACTAATAACCCAACCCATAGCCAAAGGAACATGAGGACCAACAGGAAAACAAAAGTGACACCCAGAACACCATGGTTATCCAGAAAATGGAAAGGCTAGGAAAAACCTTTGTCATTCCATGCAATCGTCCATGCCAATGACAAATCATAAAGAAGAAACCACATGCATGTGCCATGCATTCCAAAACTAGCAAGGAAATCATACATGGAACTCGATACTTGCAAGAAAAACCCACTGTACTCACTAATACCGATGTCCTCTTACGCTTTCCAAATTTTTCTTTGCCTTTACTTATTTCTTCAAATCCCAAGTAAGCCACACTCCTCCAAGAGTGATCCGAGAAAACTCTAGGTGTCCAAGAGTATGAGAAAGAGAATAGAGAGAGCTCCAAGCTAAAGCGGACAAAATTCTATTAACTTATCCTCAAAAGCCTTTTCATCAATGAGGCCTCTATTTTCTTCAGTTTCCATTATTTTCCTTCATTTTCCTCCTCACATGCAACCTATGAATTTCACCTCCATTGTCTCCTATTTTCCTATATTTTCCTAAATAAAATGTCAAATAATGCCTCATTCCTTTTCAAATGCCTTTTCCATTTACATTTCCAATTTCCTTAGCAATAATAAACTGAAGTGAACACCCACTAGGATGTTTTTTCCCAACATTCAACTTGAATACATGTCCCATGACCTTGGTCTTATATTTTTTTGCATGGATTTTGTTAGTATGAATCTTAATTACAAGCGTATGAAAAAATACCACTTTAGTTGTGTATAAAAAATAGCCCTAATAGCAAATATGGCTGCCAATATCCTCAGATCTATAGTTAGGTGATCAAGATAAATGCTGCAAAAAGCTAGATCTATGCATTGCAAACCATATTCTAGATTGGCATTTAGCACATGCATTTAACACAAAAAAATAACATAAAAATATCAAAACGATGCATATCCATAATATGTGTCATATAAAATGTTTTAGAGTCCATCCACTCTGATACATATGACATGCCCATAGCATGTTACAAAAATCAAAATAGGGGGCACCGCCTGCCCCTACACCTAATCACTATATGGAGGATTCCGAGCTAATGGCTCTACTCCTGCAGGTCATAGATTGAGCATACCCTGTCCAGCCATCACCATGCGCCGCATGACCGCTCACCACTCTAAGGGTAGACAAATACATGGCTCTATGTACTGGTCATCCATGTCTTTCCAATCGCGCTCTGAAACACCGGTCAGAAGCCTCTCACATCTACGATGGATGTCCTCCAAGAGGGCTGCTGCATCCTCATTTTGTGGCGCTCTCGGTCCACTAGGTCCTGCGGCCCCTGATACTGCAGGTCGTCCCATATACTCGGGCGGTTTTACCAGTGTTGTATATGCATACCAAAAGTGAAAGAAACAGTACCACATACAATATTCTATAGCTTTACATGCACATAAAAGGTTAGAAATCTATCACTTACCATTGGGCCCCCATATTCGACCAGGCGACAGTGGCAGATCCGGGTCCCCACAATAAATCATCCCACTATAGGGATAGTCATATATATACAGTGGCATATGATCCCAATTAACAAATATCTTGGGTTGGAACTTTTGGTCTGACTAAAGATCACTCTGGATCTATACTTTTGGTCTGACTATTGATCCACCCTCATAGTCATATTTTGCTACCATTTTTGTCTGGGTTTTCTACACCATCAAGAGAGAGGGGTTTTAGACTAAGTAGCTGGTGAAATTACTAGTTAAAATTTAAGATTTGTTTGATGCTCTCACAATAAAAATTAGCTAAACAAAATTTAATTAATATTCTTAGTTATCTAAAAAATTAATGAGATAAATCACTTATTTATTATTTTCTAAATAATTATTTAAACCTTATTTAAATATTATTTGTTAAATGCGACTAAATAACCCATAAATAATTAAATAAATCATTTTGATATTACTCAATAAACCAATAAATTAAATCATCATTTATTTATTATTGCAAATTAGACCCAGTCACTATTCTCCAACAAATATAATAAAATATTCCACAAAAGTTGGATCTTGATTTGGTTAATAATATTTTAATTATGCACCAATATCTAGACTAACTCAATAATTTGTTATAAATAGAAGGGTTTTCCCATTCATTATCTTCCTGGGACACTTTGGATCTATAATTTAATTGATCATTTGATCCACCAATGAGGGTCATAGTCATATTTTGCTACCATTTTTGTCTGGGTTTTCTACACCATCAAGAGAGAGGAGTTTTAGATCTGAAGTGTTGAGGACTTACACGAACCCATCTCTCTTGATGGTGTAGAAAACCCAAAAAAAAAATGGTAGCAAAATATGACTTTGTTGGTGGATCAATAGTCAAACCAAAAGTATAGATCCAGAGTGATCTTTAGGCAACAAAAGGTGGTAAATGAATGGGAAAGCCCTTCTAATTATAACAAACTATTGAGTTAGTCTAGATATTGGTGCTTAGTTAAAATATTATTAACCAAATCAAGATCCAACTTTTATGGAATATTTTATTATATTTGTTGGAGGGAAAAGGAATTTGACTTGGGTCAAATCCATTTATTTGTAAATAATAAATAAATAAATGATTTATTTATCATTTTAAGGATGTAGTTGAGTAATAATAAAATAAATAACGATTTATTTAATTATTTATGAGTGATTTAGTCATATTTAACAAAGAATATTATTTAAATAAGGTTTAAATAATTATTCTTTAGAAAATAATAATATAAATAATGATTTATCTCATTAATTTCCTTGTTTTGGGTTAAATATAACCAAGAATATTAATTAAACAGTTGTTTAACTAATTATTCCTTGAGGAAAATCAAACAAATGTAGATTTATTTAATATTTCCTCATGGGGTTTCCTGTTTGGACCATAAACAACTTAATAAAGGTGGTTTACTAAGTTTTTTTCATAGTGAAAGCAATTTTACTTAGGGTAAAATTGGTCTTACATGGTGTACTTGGGTCCATCTAATGATAATAGGTTAGATGACGAAAAATGGTGTAACAGATTTTTTACCAGGGTTGTTACAAATATGAGAAAAGATTATGACATAGATATGAAGGAGATATGATGATCTCTATAGTTGAGATATCATTACATACCTATGATTATTCTGCTGCATTGTTATTGATAATGTTCTCTCTACATAATTTCTTATGATGTTATTGGGTGAATACAATGTGAAAATGTTGAAAATGTTCTAAAATGAATTTATCTACATCAAATAATTCTAGTCGCTTAGTAAACTTAATATTGTTACTACTCTACTAATTACTGGTTAATGGATAATTATAGGTCACCTATGGGTGATAATGAAACTTTTTTCCCTATTTAAATTATGGATAGGTTTGTAATTTTAGTTTTTGGTTTCTATTTGGATTTTATAGTGATTTTTGAGTTTATTGGTCTTGTCAAATACTAGAAAAGGCTTTGTCCCTCCAATCCTCTTATTGTTTTCTTTCTCATGTGTGGTGGTAGTCATAAGCAATATTTGGAGTCTTGGATTTTGGAAACTCCTAGATACAATCATGCCATTGTTAGCTATCATCCTCCTAAGGATAATAAGGTGACAAGATGCAAGAGATAAGGAAGGAGACAAGACACCTAGCCAGTCAATTGGAAGGCCCACATAAGGCCATGGTTTATATTATTACCAAGAAGGAATCCCAAATGAAGAAGAATTAGTTTTTGGAAGGGTAAAGAATTCAAGGACCTTAGTTAATTAATGCAAGGTTTTGTAGTCAAAGGTTGGTTTCTACTTTTCCTACAAAAAAATCAATACAGACACACAAAAATATATATATAAGACTTTGGATGTAGGGACTAGGAAATTGTTTATATAGTGATCCATTTTCAAAAGTTTTATTTATATTTTTTATATAAGCCTAACCTTTTAACCTTAAAAGTACAACCTTAAACTATATAAAAGTGGGTCAGAAACTTTTATAAATTGGATATTAAACCACACACATGTTTGGGGTTGGATCATCACTCAATGAAATCAATCCGAGGTGTCAAAGGCTTTCTGACTCGTTAAATAAATCGAAAGTTATGAGTTTAGAACCATAAGAAAGCAGGATGGCTAAAAAACCCATATCCAAATCAACGATCACAAATCGTTCTCATAGGTCCTCTCCAATTTTCACAAACCACTATGGGTACCCCTCAAAAGTGATTAACTGTTTTTATGAAAATCACACATCAAATTTTGGTGACATCTCATGTACCCATCAAGCGATATAGGAAATTGAGAGAGCCCTTACACCTCATCAACATTTTTCGATAAAAGGTTCCCCCCCCCCCCCTATTATTTTCATTTTCCACCAGTTATAGAGTTACAATGACCAATGTCCACAATGTACATTGTTGATTCTGAATCAATATTCAACTGTTCATTGTATCTAGTTATTGGGCAACTCATAATTCAACCTTTCTTTCTTGTCCTTTAATTCAAATTGTAAACATGGAGAAAACTCTGAAATCAACTAAAAAGCCTACAATCTCTATGATGTCTATCCATACACCTCTTATGGATAGATAAATTGAAGTATATGAATCTCATTGCTCCTTATAAGTTTTGGAGATTCGACAAGACATCATTGACCATTCCAATGACTTAGGTAATCTTTTTTGAGTTATCCAGTCTGACCTTTATCATTTAATTGTCCCACATACCTATAATTTCCCTGAATGTGTTAGATGGATAATGTCTTCCCTTGTCCCACAGAGGATTTTTGTTATGTATTTATTAGGGGAGAATATTTTTGAGGTCACTTCAGAGCTAATACACAAATATTTTAATTTTGTTAGAGTCCAGAATCCCAATATCATTTCCATATTAGTCCTTACTCCTCACTTATATAAATATTTATAAAGTAAATAAGGAAGGTTTGTTTAGGCTTATTTTTCCACCACATTTCAAAATTCCTCCACTTGTAGTGAATTATGTAACAACCCTACTTTCTTAAGCTACACAACATGTATTAGTAATAATTTTGTCTCTTTGGGGAGAAGATTATACTCAAATAGTAAGTGATGAATCCGTAGGGTTTTCGAGTTTGATGCTGGAACAATATATTGTTTTTGATATCCCTTCTTACCTATATAATTATTATCCCTATTTACCTATCTAATTCTTTCATTTCAATTTTAGAATTATCATATTTTTATTTTTTAAGATATCCCCATGTATTGGTCTATATGTTCTTATATTAATGTGAAGTTGAGTTACAATTTTGTGATAATCTCCCCTGAAAATTTCATAATTGTAATTTTTACGACTGAATAACAAAGTTTTTCAGCCAAATTATTTAAATTTATTCATAAAAATATTATAATAACATTTGGCTGAACAGTTGGACATTTAGAGAACATCAATAATTTAACAGATTTTTTGCAAGAGGTGAAAAAGTTAGCAATAAATTTTTTTGGTTGAATTTTTTTTTTGGTCAAATAAACAATTCGGTCAAACAAATAATTTGGCTGAATAATTTTTTTGGTCGAAAGAAATTCTATACATATGATGACTGTGAGGCCATTAAATAATTTTCTACATTTTCTTGGTTGGTTTGCAGTTTTTCGGTGCATGGTTTGTTTGTTGGTTTGTAGTTTTTCTCTACACTAGAGTGGTTTTCAGTTGTCTGAGTCGTCTGTCATATTTGCAGTTATTCAGGTTGCTCGTATGATTTGGAAGGAAAATGTGTATGTTTTTTTTTATTTTTTCTAGATTCAATGCACTGGAGTGGTTTTTAATTGTTCGGGTCACCCGTCGAATTTGCAGTGATTCGGGTCACCCCTCAGATTTGCAAGGATACTACGTATGTTCTTGTTTTTTTTTTCCTGGATTCATTGTTTTTTTTTTTGGCTTTCTTTTTTGGATTTTTGTTGTATTTTTCATAGCATGTATTAATTTTTTGTTGGTTTTTTCAAGATTGGTTGGCACCAGAGGAGTTCTTGCACCTCATCATCGTTGTAGGAAATTTTTTGGCCTCCTCTTCGAGATTGCACAACAACTAAAAACTAGCTAAAAACCAGGTATTGGGATTTATATTTTTTTAAATTATTTCAAAATTAATGATTTTTTTATACATGGTGATTGTATGTATGCAAATTCTCAGTAAAATGTTATTTGGTGTCTTCAAATTCAAGATCACTGCCAACCCAACTTTCGCTAGTGTTATGACTTGGTATTGCGATTTATATTGTCTCTAAATGCTTTCAAAATTAAAGATTAAGAAAGTTTTTATAATTTAGTATGATTAATATTGTTAAACAACAAGGCCAATTGTTTTTTATTATTTAACATCTCACACATTCATACAATATATGATTTATGATACCAAGAGAATCTCTAAAAAAATTATGTTCCCAAGTGTATGAGGTTAATAAAAGCCCACTGGAAAACACTTGAAGAAAAAGGTGTGAATGAAAATAAAATATTTTCCTTAGTCACTCATGTAAATGAAATAAATGAACATGTACATGGGGGTGGAAATAAGAGTGTTCAAACACATACATCTATAGGTCATGCCAGATAATTTTCACCTTTCTCTCCACCTATTTCGTCGTTTTACTTAAATAATAATAAAGTGACTGAACACTTCAACCAATTAATTTGAATCCTAGGTCAACTTTTTTTCCAACTGGTCGAATTTTTGAGGAAGTGGTTCATATTTATAGATTCTTGATTGAATCATGATGTATTCTGTAAATCCTGAGCCATGATGTGTTCCAAATTTATAGATAAATAATTACAAGAATTGGTTAGACTTAATGGATGTACCTAATTTTTTCCTTAACAGAAAGGTCTGAGAATGGTACGACCTGATCTTGAGAACGACCTTCCCCAATATGGTGGTATATAGATATATAGTATAGATAATAGGTGCTTCTTATCATAGGGTTAAGCACTTGAAAAATTATGAATTTATGTAATATCTATATCTCTTTCAAATAAAGTTGGAATAGGGAGGGTTGCTAGTAAGTAAGCTGACTATGGTCCTATAACTTTAACCAATAGCTTTGCATTTTGGTCTCGATATGGAATGAGATATACAATAGGAGAGGATTATAGGTAAAATTATGATACTATTACTGAAGCTTCTCATAAGTATATATACTTTGGATCTCCAAATGGAAAATATTCTTACTTTGGAAATGTATCTGTTGGGACACAGGGAAAACAAAGTTAGATTACCAACGCAATATGAATCGTGATCCTATACCTTCCCTTCGTTATGTGGGTACCATATCAGTTTGACTTAGATTCCTCACAAGCCAGGGGTCTTCTCGAAAATATCATGATTAGAGAGATGGACATTAGTTTTGATATGGGGGTCTTCAAGGCAACATTTTTCATCACCACTATGCCCTGGAAACTATCGAGTGGGTCCCAATTGATTCTATATTGCAAGAGAACTAAAAATTCAGATCCAAAGATTCATAAATAGGGACTAGCATGTATTCCATTACTAGCTATGGTATCACTCTTGCTCAAAGAGTTCATTGTCTCGAGTTAGGAACAATAAGGATCACAATAGGGAAAAAATAGGCGGGTAGGTGCCCTTTCTTCTTTGATTGACTTATTTATGTACATCAAATGCATGCTCCCCTTCTGATCACCTCAGAAAGAAAAAAAGGAAGTTTATTTATATTTATTGAGGTTAAGATAACAATTTGCATGTACCTTTGGATCCGCTATGGCACTTGGTCAGATGTTACCCTAACCCACCGATCCATACTCCATTTCCCTTATCTTAGTTGAGGATTGATTTGAAGGAGTTGTACCTTATGCTAACCATTGAACTACTTACTCAATAGGTATCTCATGTTGATTAGAAGTGTTTTCCATGTGCATATAGTTACAGGTGCTACCTATTGACTTGACCAATGTTCTGGCATTTCAAACGAAGGCAAGTTACAATTGCTTATGACAAAGATTCTTCACTCAGTTGGAATAGATAAAAGGCTTATCCTAACTAATAATAGAGATTTTGAAGGAATATATTGGATTTTGAAAAGAATATGTTCTATTAAGAAGGTGGTGGGTAAGAATATGTGTGATAAGAAGGTGGGTAGAAAGGTGATTGTTCCTCATACATGGGAACTCTTATTGAGGAATAAATCAATGTCATATTAGACTCATTCTAAACTCTTCAAGTCTCAAAAATATTCCTTCACTGTCTAATTTCCCAGTTATTTACTAAGAAAGTCACCAGTGATCCTAGATAGTAAGCCCCATTATCTATACGATAAGATCGAGTAACTACTACATGAGCATTGCGTACCTTCTTTGTTTGATGACCTTGTGCACTCCCTATCAGTAACTTCCTTTGGTTGTGTTTGGGTCCTATAATTTATAGGATCAAATGATGATTATATGTTGATTTTATCCCATGATATTTTGTAAATATTTATTAAATTCTGAAAATTATTTTCAAAAGTTCAAATAAGGAAGAAAAATAAAAAATATGATATAAAAGAAAAACAGAAAGAAAAAGGAAACACAAATAAATGGTGATATATATATATATATATATATGTGTGTGTGTGTGTGTGTGTGTGTTTGTCAAAAAAATAAAAGAATAAAAAAATTTAGAAAAAAAAAATATAAGCCCCTATAGAGAGCCAAATAAAATGCCACTTTTAAATATCAAAAATGTTAATTTTACAGTATTTTAGAATTTTTTTATAATGTATTTTTCTATGAGATAATACAAAAAAGTATATTTTTCATTTTCGATTAAAAGGCACTGAAAATAGTGGCCAAGATCGTCTTCGCTAAGATCTATGAGGGAGGGATAATTTCACCCCCCTCCGCATTCCTGACAATTAACACGAATGTGGGGGGGGGGGGGGGGGGGGATATGGATTCCGCTGAAACCCCTTGGGCCAACCTGGTAGTGCCTAGAGGAGTTTTGGGGGTCTCCTCCTGAAACCTCTTACTACATAAACCCCCCCTCTGAAATACCACCGCTCCATTCCCGCCAGCTAACCATTACCTCTTCCACTCTGAAACTACCACTTGTCCTGCCACATCACCCCCTCCACATCATATAGTCATTCAACAATCAAATACTTTCCATGAATTCCATATTGAACGTTATTTCATTAAATTTCCTGTTTTTTATCCATTTTCTCAATAAATTTCTTCTCGTTCCATATAGATAACTTTGTTGTTACATAACCAATCGAAACTGTTATAAAAACCGCCAGAAGCCTGCAATTCGCTATTTTCATCATGCTATTGATTCTGCAGGTTTAAGATTGAGCTGCCACCAACTTTCAACATTCTAGAACATTTTTCCTCAATGAATTCAATCGATTTCCACCCAGGTAACATTGTTCTTTGGAATTATATTTATCAAGCATTTTATCATACTATTCTTTGTTGGAAATACTGAGAAGGGGGGGGGGGTGTGGGTGTGAATCAATATTTCTTACCAGTTATCACTTTTAAGTATTTTCATAGCATTAGTTAAGCTTAAATTGTTCTTGATGTTTATCTAGTAACAAAAGTAAACAATAGAACACAATAGGCACACGAATTTTAGGTGGAAAACCCCCTGCAGGTAAAAAACCACCAAACGCTTTTCTAATAAATTATTTAATCTTCACCCCCAAATTAAATGAAAGGTAGAAATTCCTAGAATTATATAAAATCATTCTTCTCCATATCCCACTAAAAGGATGCCCCAATGCACTGTTTTCTTCAGTAGTCAACTGAATGGATTCCCTGACATCCTAGAATGACCTACCACCCTAAAGTGTTCATAGGCTCCAACCTGTAGGTGACTTCATGCACCAACCTAGCACCTCCCTACCACCCTATAATGATCATAAATAATACAAGAGTGTGGAATCCCATACCAGGGACAATGATCTATGATACAATATGATTCACAATGATTTTCTTGAGTTGGACCAATCACCCAATCACACTATGACCTGCAACCCAACCATAAAATTATCCAACAATGACACTTATACCTCCCAATAATGCCTCTCCAACTCTATGTAGATTGAATATTTTACAATAATGACTCTTTTACAATTTTACAATGATTATTTTTACAATACTAACTTTTCACATCACCTGGTACTTGACCTGAGAATACTTATTTGGACACTAGCAACTATTGAGGTATTGTTGTGCTTGCATCAAGTAATGGTAATTTGGTGTTGCATTGTCCTTATAGTATGTTTCTAAGTTGTCCCATTGTGTCCTCCTTCCCACACATGCATTAATGAATAATGCCCAAACCAATATAAAAGAAAAATAATTACACTGTCCTGCAAACCATATGTCAGAGAAATATTCAAAATTCAAATGTAAATACGTTCAACATTTATGAACAAAATCCAATCAAGCATACATGAAAATAATTAAATTGTCCTGCAAAAATACATGTCAGATATGATATTCAAATTAAAATTCAAACACTAGTCATACATACCTTGTTGTAGAAGACTTACCCTTGACTGTTGATATGTTTTCCTTACTGCGGTGATCCTTGAATGCATATTTTTGTTTCCTTCTAGAAGCTCCATATTGAATTTGTTGTATCTATGTAAATTCGAATCTCCAAGGTATGAAATTTTTCCTTGTGGTAGCCCTATGAGTCCTATTTCCAACCCCATAGGTCTGATCAATATTGGATTCTTCAAGGAATAATTATGCCCAACATCCTACGATGACGTGATTATAGACTGGTTCAGTAAAGCGAACTTGTATGAAATGCCATGTGTCATTGTTTCAACCTTCGGTCCTTTAAACAACATCCAACAAGCTAATGTCCTCCCTCTTTCTATCACTTTTTATGAAATTTTAATCCAATATTGAGAGAGAAAGTTATGAGGATTTTCCCAAGGTCACCTGTTTGAAAATTCAAGATCCTGCAAAAACCCTAAATACCTCATATCATATCTCTGAAAATATAGCTAACCAATATCTCATTAGGGGAATTTTGAGGTCTAAAATGGGCCTCCTAAGAAAAATTTACAACCAAAATAAACTTTATAAGAAGCAATAGGATTCAAGATGATGGTTTCAACCACAGGGGATGATTCACCATGTTTTAAGTAAAAGGGTAAAAAGATTAAAAAATAATAAAATAATAAAATTACTTTTTCAACTCATATTTTCAACTTATCTCCCAAAGTTTTTACTCAAATTTCGAGTGGGAGTACTCATTGGATGCAAAATTTAATTTCTCATTGAAGGAGTACCCATTTTGCATACTTTTTATGGACCATGCTACACGAAAAATTACAAATACAAGAAAGCACGTGACTGCAATCATGTTTTTCATGTATTTCTCATTTTTGTGTAGAACACTGTTAACAATGAAATAGGTAACTGAGTAGTACCTACTTTTTGACGTAGCAAGAAAAACACCCGATTTTGAAAAGTGGTGATGCAAAATGAATTTTTTTTTAGTATGTTTTTGGCACTTTTCTTTTTCTTTTTTTCTTTTTTTTTTCTGTGATGCTTTTTATGTTGATTTTGAATTGTGGTGGGTATCATCACCAACGTTTTTTAGAGGATTGATTTTGACACTATACATTTTCTAATGTCTTCTTCTTCTGTGAGATGTTTATTTTTAAGTGCATTTATGTACTTGTGTTTTAAAAAGAAAAAAATGTATATTTTTGTAAAATAGAAATTTGTAATGATATCTTCACCTTTTCACATAGATAAAAAATGAAAAAGGGTCAATATTATAAATTTTATATTTTTTACAAGTTTATGTATTGCTAATTAATTTTTCAATGCACATCAAATAATTGTCACTAAAAAACCAATATTTTGAATGATATGACAAAAAAATAAAAATTTTCAATACAAATGGAATTCAAAAAATACACTTTTAGAGACTTTTTGTTAAAAAAAAACATGTTAAATAAACTAATTTTTGGGAAAATATTAACAAAAAAACTTAATAAAATAGCATTTTTATTAAATTTTATGTCAAAAAATAATAGTAATCACATGTTTTTTGCAAAAATAAGGATTCTTCTCATAAAATATCAAAGTCTAAACATTACAAGTAAAACTGATTAATAGATCTCAAAAATGAGTTTTGTTTCCAAGCATAACTTAAAGATCATCAACAATATCAACTAATACATGTTCAACATCATCTAGAACATCATTGATGGCTTCTTTCGCAACATTTTCTACTTCATTTTGGTCATTTTCATCTTCTAATGGATCTTTCATGTTTGCAAATCTTCCAAAGTGTCCCTTTCCAATCATTTCATATAATGGTGGTTGAGGTTCCTTTGCTTTTTTTGCCATACATGATTCATTAAAATCCTCTTTCGTCAAACCAACTTCTTGCTTCACATCTGGAAGGAATGCAAGAGAGTTAATTCTTTGTTGAATAAATTGGCATTGCACTAGGTCTTTCTCAATGGCAATGCAATTTATTCATTTTGATATGCAACATGCTAGTGTTGTACCTAATCATCAAGTACAAAAGAAATAACTAAGAAAATTACTATAAAGACATAAAAAGTAAAAAGTAAAATATTTAAATTTAAATTTGTATAATAAAACTTACCTGAATCTGAAAATAGATCCAAAACCCAATCTCCTTCACTTGATGGTGTCGCCTGGCTTGCCTCCGACCCCCGGCTGGGTAGAGGGCAATTCCGAGAATCGTCCTCCGCCCAGCCTAGGGCCGGAGGCAAGCTAGGAAGCCATCGAAGGTGCCACCCGGCTGGCCTTCGCCCAGTGAGGGGCGATTCTCGGAATTTCCCTTCACCCAGCTAGGGGTGATTCTCGGAATCGCCCTCCGTCCAGCCAAGAGCGATTCTCGGAATCACCCTCCACCTAGATGGGGGTGATTCTTGGAATCACACTCCACCCAAATGGGGGCCGGAGGCAGGCCAAGCGACGTCGTCGATGGCTACCCAGCCTCCCTCCAGCCCTTGGCTGTGCAGCCCTTGATGGCGCTATCTGGCCAGCCTCTGGCCTCCAGTTGGGTGGAGCGATATTCTCCAAATCACCCTCCACCCGGCCGGGGGCTGCTCAGCCTGCCTCCGGCCCCCGTATGGGCGGATGGAGATTCTGAGAATCTCCCTCCACCCAGCCACGGGTCAGAGGTAGGCTGGGTAGCCCTTGACGGTGCCCCCCGGATAGGCGGAGGCAGATTCCAAGAATCACCCTCAGATGGGCAGAGGGCGATTCTGAGAATCACCCCTGGTTGGGCGGAGGGCGATTCCAAGAATCATCTCTGGTTGGGCGGAGGGCGATTCCGAGAATCACCCCCTGTTGGGTGAAGGATGATTTCGAGAATCACCCTTGGCTAGGCAGAGGATGATTCTGAGAATCATCCCTGGCTAGGCGGAGGGAGATTCCGAGAATCACCCATGGCTGGGCGGAGGGCAATTCCAAGAATAACCCTCTGCTCAGCGAGGGGCAATTCTCAGAATTTCCCTCTACCCAACGAGGGGCCAGAGGCAATTTCCCTCTGCCTAGTCGCGGGCCAGAGGCAAGCTAGGAAGCCCTCGACAATGCCACCCAACCTGCCTCCAGCCCCCAGCAGGGAAAAGGGAAATTTTGATAATCACCCCCGACTAGGCAGAGGGTGATTCTTAGAATCGCCCTCCACCCAGCCAGGGGCGATTCTCAAAATTACCCTCCACCCAGCCGGGGGCTAAAGGCAGGCCAGGCGGCATTATTGAGGGCTGCCCAGCCTGCCTCTAGCCCTTGGCTAGGTAGAGAGCGATTCTTGGAATCTCCCTCTGCTTAGATGGGGACTGGAGGTAGGCTGGGAAGCCCCTGATGGTGTCGCTCGACCATCCTCCAGCCCCTGGCTGGGTGGAGGGTGATTCTGAAAATTGCCCTTTACCTAGCCGAGGGCCGGAGGATGGCAAGGTGGCGTCGTCGAGGGCTGCCTAACCTGCCTCTCTCCCCCGGCTAGGCGGACGACGATTTTTAGAATTGCCCCCAGATGGGCAGAGGGCGATTCTTGGAATCACCCTTCGCCCAGCCGGGGGTGATTCTCAGAATCGCTCTCCGAATCACCCTCCACCCATTTGGGGGCGATTCTTAGAATCACCCTCCGCCCAGCTTGGGGTGATTATCGAAATTTCCCTTCGCCTAGACGGGGGCTGGATGCAGGCTAGGCGAAGTCGTCGAGGGTTGCCCAACCTACCTCCAGCCCCCGACTAGGCAAAGGGAAATTCTCGGAATCACTGTCCACCCAGCTACCGGCTAGAGGCAGGTTGGGAAGCCCTCGATGGCGCCACCCAGCCGGCCTCCAGCTCTTGGCTAGGCGGAGGGAGATTCTCGGAATCACCCTCTGCCCAGCTAGGGGCCAGAGGTCGGCAGGGCTGCAGCGGGTCGGAGGCAGGCCAGGCAGCCCTCGACGGCACCACCCAACCTGCCTGCAACCCTCGGCTGGGTGGAGGGTGATTCTCTGAATCGCCCTCCCCCCAGCCGAGAGCTGGAGGTAGGTTGGGAAGCTCCATCAAGGGAATCGCCCTCCACCCAGCCGGGGGTGATTCTCGGAATCGCCCTCCCCCCAGCGGGGGCCTGGAGGTAGGTTGGGAAGCTCCATCAAGGGCTTCTCAGCTCGCCTCTGGCCCCTGGCTGGGCTGAGGGCGATTCTCGAAATCGCCCTCCACCTAGTTTGTGGCCGTAGGTAGGCTGGGCAGCCCTCGACAGTGTTGCCCGACCAACCTCTACCCCCCGGCTGGGCCTCGAATGAGGGCTGGATGCTGACAGGTGGCAAATTAGTTTTTATTTTATTTTATTTTTTTCAAACACAAACTATAAAAAAATTTATATTTTTTTTAAACAAAATCTATTATAATAAAAAAAAATGTATTGTTTAATATAAAAAAAAAACAAATCAATTAAAATTTTAAAATATAAAAAAACAATCAAAGCAAATTAAGAAATATGTTTTAAGAAATAAAGAGACAAATATAAAAAAAAAAAAAAATTAATTTTTTTTTTAAATTAAAACAATTATTATTTAAAATATAAAAAAACAATAATTTTTTTTTATAAATATAAACGAACATATATAAGAAGATTTTAATTTTAATTTTTTATTTTCTTAAAACTAAAACAATTATAATTAAAATATAGAAAAACAATAAAAAAAATTAAAAAATATGTTTTTATATATAAACAAACAAATATATGAATAATAATTTTTTCATTTTCTTGTTCATTTTAAAAAATTGTTTAAGTCATATAATTTCTCCATAATTTCATGGTTCAAGTATCTTGAAAACTTAGGATTTAAAAACTTGAGATTTACAACTTGTCATTAAGGTTTTTATGCACTACAAAATTTTATCTTTAATGTTATGGTTGAAAATAATTACAATTTTATGGTTGTTTAGAGTCAAGACATTTTATGTTTAACGACATGGATAAATTTTTTTCGAAAATATAAGCCCTTCAGGCATGATTTCATTTATATTTAACATCATCTATCAAAAAACTTAGAATTTTATGATTTTTCAATGTCCTAATATGTTGTCTTTAATTCCATTGTTACAATGTGTCAAAAGTGTGACACAATGATTTTTGTTGTTATTCCAACATCAACTCATTTTGTTTTGAGGGTATTTTTTCAATCATTTTTTCAAGAAACAATTTCCTTTTTAGCATAATTTTATAAAAAGGTGAAATTTAACCTTGAGAAGAAAACAAATTCATTCTGGAATACACACTTTTTGTTTTTGGGGCATTTTTCATGTTTTTTGAGTCCTTTTGGGCTAGAGCTCCCGTTTTGAGGTAATAGTTCCTATTTCATCGGTAACATTGTTGTAACATGATCCATATAAACTATGCAACATGGGTATTCCTTGGATGAGGAATTAAATTTTGCATTCAACGAGTACTCCCACTCGAAATTTGAGTAAAAACTTTGGGAGATAAGTTGAAAATACGAGTTGAAAAAGTAGGTTTTTCTTTTCTCCCTCCAAAAGTTTATGATGTAATAAAATATTATTTTATTATGTCCACTATTATTTTATAATTTCCTTAAGAGGCCCATTTTAGACATCAAGATTCCCCTAATGGAAATTTGGTGACACGCTTTAGACGTTCCTCTGAAATGGTTTTTTTTTCAGCATCTGAAGCTTCGCAAAAAAATAGTTATGGTGATAATTCCATGATGACATGTTTTAAGTATCGAAATCCTTGCGTCAGGAGGATATGAGTGATCTGAAAGGAGTATATTAGTTTGGTGTGCTAAGTGTATTTTCAGTTATAAAACATGCATAATTGTCCCCATAGTTTGCTTAAGGATTGAGAATTTAACCACGAAATATAAGTGATTTTAGTGAATTAATAGTATGAAATAAGAGAAAATAACACTAAAAAATGGTGTATAACAGAGAAATAACACCACACATAACATTTACATAGCAAGCATGATGAAGCTGTTCACCCCTCCTGAGCTACATCTACTGGTCCAGCTCCCAATGACATGTCCATCTTTCATTATGCTCAAAAATTTACAAATACATGTGTTTGCAGGCCTCTAATGGCTATTTTATCTACACCAATGGCTCTTGAATGCTCCAATTAGTCCAAATTGACTCTTCATTCACTCCATTTGGGTGAAAATTGACCCTCCACTTAACTAGAGATATGTTTGGAAAATTCCAAAAAATTGGAGTGCGCTTCTATTCCTCCGCCAGTGTTAACCATAGAATTTATTTTTAACAGTAGGGGGTGGCCACATGCCAACCCCTGAAACCCCACGGTTATAGAAAATGTCATAGCTAACCGAAACCTTCGGCACTCCTGTTTCAATGTGATAAGTATAATGTAACGGTGGTGGTGACTGTGGAAGTTTGAAATCCGTCGGATAATAGTTGTGGTTGTGGTTTACCATGTGATTGCTCCGTGGGGCCGGTGGTCCCTAAACCCCACATGCAATGTCATTAAAATTAAAATTTAACCTTTGACCCTTGTAAGTTAAGATCTAGCACACAATGCAGACGGTTGTGGTAGGTGGTTTCTCCATGGGAGGTTGTGGGGTTGACCTCAACGACCTCCATAAAATTTTATTACACTATTCAAGGGACACGTGGTGGCCTCAGGGCTAGCCATGTGTCACCCTCCAATTGGCCACAAAAACACAACATACATCCCATCCAACGAATACCAGAGTGCCGCATTTCATCCTCTAACTAGCTCTAAGAAACAAAATATTCTTTGGAATATTCCTTTTTGGTGATTGTGAACCCTCATGTTGACTAGGCATCCCAGTCAACCCTATCGCAAAATTTAGTTTTTTGGGAAATCGATCATAACACGATATATACCTCATACGATAATGATTTTTCGAACCGTTCACGGAGGTAGAATCAGAACGACAAGATCTACAGAACCATCATAGTTTCAACCCAATCCTATAACTTTTAATTTTGGGAAAATTTTATGAACTCCTGATCAATGAGGGTTACAATTTATATAAATTCTTAGGTTGAGATGGTATTCAACAAGTTCACTTTGAATGGATTTTAGGAGTTTAAAAAATTATTAATTATGTTTATTTAATGACCACAACCAATATTAGTGTCATGCCAGAACCCCATGGGGTTTTAGCCCACTATTTGCGGTTACTAACTTCAAACATGAATATCTCTCAAAACGTCGAATTATGTGGCATGTCATATATCAATGGAAACATATAGAAAATTAGAAACCATCCAAAATATCCTTGACTAGGAATAGAGTAATTTTTCAAGTCAAAATTCCCATGCAAGATCGAGGTAGGCCTTGGCACTGCCTGGGTTGACATCAATGACAACCACTGATAAAAAATCTCCCCCTTTGGCATTGATGGAAACACAACTACTCCCCCTATGATCATGATGCCTCTTCCTACATAATTCTCTCACCCTTTGTCATCAATGGAAAAGGGTAACTCACCCTGAAAAACGTCATCCTACGGACCTGTACACACTTCAAATTTCTTTTTTTACTTAGTTAGATAAGAGAAAGAGTCTATTGAGAACTTGGGATAATCCCAATCTCTAGGCGAAGATACTCAAATGCTTCACAAGGTAATGGTTTAATAAAGATGTCATCAATTTGTTCCTTTGTGCCAACATATTCAAGTTTGATATTCTTTTCAGTGGCCTTCTCTCTGATGAAATGATATTTCATCGGAATGTGCTTTGTTTTGGAATGCATCACAAGATTCTTGGAGATACTAATGGCACTGGTGTTATTGAAAAATATGGGAATATGCTCATCAAACTTGACTTGAAGATATTCCAATGTTTTCTTCATCCAGAGAACTTGAGTACAACAAGTTGTTGCCACAATATATTCATCTTCTGCGGTGGATAACAAGATTGAAGACTACTTTTTACTTAACTATGAAACAAGGCAACCACCTAGATAGAATGTTGCTCCACTAGTACTCTTTCGATAATCCACACTTCCTTCCCAATATGCATCTATATAACCTTGGATAACTAGGTTATTGCACTTAACATATAGAAGAATTATTTTGACGACAATAATATAAGATTCTTTTGGTGCTGCTTGCAATATTTCTACTTGTCCAAATGTCTGCATTACTTCTGGTCGAGAAGATGTCACATATAGAATACTTCCAATTAGAGATCTTTACGTCCTCTGGTCCACATCCTTTGACGAAACTTCTAAACTTAACATGCAACCTATTTACCATTGGGGTAAGGCAAGTCTTGCAATCTTCCATCTTGAATTTCTTGAGCATTTCCTTGATGTACTTGGTTTGATATATAGATATTACTATATCCTAGTGAGATATCTGAAGCCCTAAAAATTATGTCAACTCACCAAGTAGAGACATCTCAAACTCACTTTGCATCTTTTTGGCAAAGTTTTCACTTAATCTATCATCATTTCTTCCAAAAATTATATCGTCCACATATACTGCGATAATTGCTAGGTTATATTGATCCACTTTCACATAGAGATTGATGTCAATGCATCCTTTATTGAATCCTCGTTTGATGTAGATATCCATCAAGATGAGCATACCAAGCTCTAGGAGCTTGCTTGAGACCATATAGTGCCTTCTTTAATCTGCAGACACAATCTTCCTTTTCAAAGAGAAGAAAACCTTCAGTTTGCTCAATGTAAACTTATTCTTATAATTCACCATTTAGAAAGGCTGACTGAACATACATTTAGTATTCCTTTATTTTACATGAGCATGCACAAGTGAGAAAAAATTTGATAGCTTCCATTCTTGCAACAGGAGTAGATGTTTCTTCAAAATTAATTCCTTCAACTTCTGCATATCCTTTGCAGACTAATCTTGCCTTATTCCTAGTAACTTATCCATCCTCATTCAATTTGTTTCTGAAGACCCATTTAGTGCTAATAAAATTTTTATCCTTTGGTCGTGGAGCCAATTCTCAAGTGTTTTGTTTTCTCATTTTGAACCAATTCTTCATTCATGGTAGCTACCCAGTGTTCATCTTGATTAGCTTCCTCAAAATTGCTAGGTTCAAAAGTTGGTAAAAAAAACAAGGTGGGTTTTTTGTGATGAACGAAGCTATCAACTTCCTCTGGTTCCAATTATTCATTTATGTTGCCGATGATTTGATTTTATGGATGATTCTTTGGACACCATTCTTTTAAAGCTTTAAATTGGGGAATTTTCATGTACATCCTCCCGATAATTTCTAATTTCCTCTTGGTTGACTGTTGTTTCCTTATTTGACTAGTCTTGTTCTAGAGATTCTTCTTCATTCTTCACAGATTATCCCTCAAATCCCTCAGATTTTCTTTAAGGTACAATCTCATCATCATCCTTTGTAAAAAAATATTCATCAAAAGTAACATTTATGCTTTCCAATATTTGTTTTCACCTTAGATTGTAGCATCTATAAGCCTTTGTTTTGTGTGAATAACCAATGAAAATAACTTCATCGACATGGGAATAAAACTTTCCCAATTATTTTGATGTAGCATTTTCTTCCAAATAATTTGAAGTAATTAATGTTATCCAGTCTTCCTTTCCATAATTCGTATGGATTCATGTTACAATTATTCCTTAGCAAACCTCTGTTTATAATGAATATAGTTGTATCGATTGCTTCAACCCATAATTTATCATCTAATTGTGAGTCATTTAACATTTTCCTAGCTATTTCCTCTATGGTTCTGTTTTTTCTTTCACCAACTCCATTTTGCTATGGTATTCTAGCTATTGATAATTTCCATTTTATTCCATTTTCATCACAGTACTGCTGAAATACCTTGGAAATGAATTTTCTACCATTATCTGATCTTAGACATTTGATCTTCAAATCAATTTCATTTTCAACCAATTCCTTGTAGATTCTAAAACACTCAAATGCATTAGTCTTTTTCTTTAAGAAGTTGATGACTATCATTATGGTGTATAATATATCATTAGCATAAAATATCATTCTCCATCTAAAAATTTTGTTCTCACAGGACCACATAGATCAATATTTACTAATTCCAATGGATGTGATGAAAATTGTTCTTTTTTCTTGAAATCAAAGTTTTTCTACTTACCGTGGTGACAAGATTCCCATATCCTATTGGTAGGTTTTAAGATTTTAGGCATTTCTCTTACTTCTTCCTTCTTGTTGATCTCGACCAAATTGTCGAAATTTATATGTCCCATTCATTTGTGCCATAAAAAAAGTTCATCTTCTTTTTCCAAAAAGAATCCTTTCGGTGTCTCATCCAAAATATATATGTCATTTGGAGCTCTACTTGCTGTAGCCAAAATTTTACCAAAATTTCCTTTCCTAATTTCACATTTCATAGAGTTAAATAGCATCGTGTGTCCTTGATCACACATTTTTCCAACAATGAGAAAATTGTGATTGATATTTTCAACCAATAACACATCTTTTGCGAATGCATTCTTTCTTCCAAGTGTGATTGTACCTACTCCTATGACGTTTGAAGACCCGTCATTTCCAAAAGACATTATTCCATCCTTATTTTTGTACAAGGATGTGAACTTATTCCTATCTCCCATCATAGGAGTTGAGTAAGGACTATCAACATACCAAACTTTTCTGTTGTTTTGACCCTTGAGAGAGATAACACAATTTTCAGTCTTCTTTTTTCACATTTGTTCATTCTAATTTTACAAGAATTCCTTTGAAGAAATTCCAAGTCTACAATATTTAGCCAGGTGTCCAATTTTTTTACACTTGTAACATTCAAAATCATCTCTCCAATGATAAAATTTGTTAATATTATGTTGAGTTACATAATATCCATTTTTGAAAGATCTACCGAAACTATGTTTATTCCAAACATACATGTGATATTCTATAACTCTATGTCCAAACCTTCCACATGAATAACAATGACCACAAAAGATAGGTTGACAACTAGGAGGAAATATTCTTCGAGGAATTTTCTTCCATGGTTCTTCCTACGAGTCTTGATCTCTTAAGTTGGATAGGAGATCTACCTCCTTGTTATATTTTTCATATCTATCTTCTTTTATTGTCATAGAAGGACATGGATCCTTTCTAGATTTTTCTTTGTAACCAAGACCGGTCTTGTCACTATTTGATCACTAATTTTTGATGATTTATTTGAATGCCTTGGAGCTGTTGGTGTAGTTTTGAAGAGTTTTTCCATTTTTTACTTGCTTTCATAGAGAAACTATTTCATCTTCCACTACTACTATTTCCTTGTTTATTTCCTTTAATTCTTCCCTAAGTGATTCTTCAACTCGTTTGTATTCTTCAACCTTGATTTTAAGATTTAGGACCTGTTCCCTTTCTATATTTAATTCATCTTCAAGAGTGTTGACATCCTACTTCTCGACATTAATCTCTTTTATAACCTCGATCACATCGTTTTGAATTCAACCTTGGTCATCTCTTCTTCTTCGTCTCCTTCTTCATCAAATGATTCTTTCTTATAATGCTTAGCCATAAAAAATACTATTCCATTAATTTCTTCTTCATTTTCACTGTATTCATCAGAAGAGGAGCTAATTCCTTTAGAGAAGAAACTCTTCTTAAACCATTTATTCTTTCCTTTCTTGTTTAACTTCCTTTTTGGAACAGGGTCTCCTACGAGATGCAAAATTGGTCCAATTTGGTATATTTTTTTATTATATTTAATCTAGCGCAGGGGTTTTGGGGTGGGTCAAAACCCCGAAAGCATTGTAATGGGAAAAAGGGTAAAACCAGGGGTCCGAAAACCATGGGTTGCAGACCATAGGAAAGTTTAGTATAGATTATTATAAATAGAGGACATTTTGTATTGTAAGGTAGAAAAGGAAGAGCTTTGATGCGAAATGAGGTTTAAGATATCTGTTTGGGTTTTTGGGGGAAATGAATCTTGCTGGTTGTGTGCACGGAGATCCAGAGTCTAGCTGTGTGCCGACCCTACTGCTGTGTGCGCAGGCTGGGATGGGTATTGTAAGAAGGAATTGATGAATTGATGAATAAGAAAGGTTGCTTGCGAATTGAGTCTATGTCTACTATTTTTGTGAATCATTGGTAATTACTGCATTCTACACTTTCTGTACTCTAGCTGCCAAAGACCTGTGTAAGTTTGTTTGCTGTATCTAGATTTGTTTTGTTCTGTTTTATGCAATATTGTGCTAATGTCATAGAAGTATATAATTATAGATCTAGCGCATGTGGATGCGAAAAGGGACCTATCTACCTTGCACAGAAAGAGGTGATATAGGTATTATAGGGCCAAACGCAGCTCTACTTTCCTTACCTATCCTTTCTCAGGGTACGGAAACCTAGTTCCATCACCCAACATACTACTTCGGGTGAGACTTTGACCTGCGAAAGCAGGTCACTACTGAAATGGAAAGTAGTATAGGGGTTTGTTGGCAAACCTTGAACTCCGAACCTGGGTCAGGATCCCTCGTGCCAACAAATGGTTCCATTTCCGGGACCTGGAGAATTTTGAGGAAGGGATCAGGTAACGACAAGAGAATACTGGAAACCTGACAAGGAAGTGAATAAACCCTCAACCAAAACCTCGCTAGGAGGAAACATAACACAACACTTGAAATTACCTACCTTTAAAGGTGCGGCCGATGAGGACATGGATAGTTTGTTGTTTGTGGTTGACTCGGTATGGACTGCGCAGGGTGTTTTAAGTGATACTGTGAAGATAACGAAGTTGTCCCTAGCCTTCGAATAAACATCTCTAAACTGGTACATGAGGTACTTATCTCAAAATGGGAGCGCATCTATTCAAGATATTAAGGATGCCCTAAAAAAGCAGTTCCGAAACCTAAATCCTATTCTCAGATTGTAGCAAATGTGAAATATTTCAAGCAAGGAGCAACTGAGTCTATTTGGGAAGATGATCAGAGACTTAAAAAAGCAATTAGAGAAGGAGGATTTAATTATGACGACCGATAGCACACTGAATGGTTCATTTCTATCCTACTACCTCACTTGCGTATACCGATGGGCCACCAGACCTTCGAATCATAGGAAAAAGCATTAGAGGCTGCCATGAAACTAAAATCCATGCCCAAAGACGATAATTTTGGAGGAGTAAAGAAAATTGAGAAGCAGCTCGAAGCCATGCACATGGAGATTTAGAACCTATGGAAGGAATGGGGAAAAGGAGCTAGTGCAGATCTATGTTGCATATTATGTCGAGTATCAAGCCATACGAAGGATCAGTGCCCTCTACTGGCATATTACATGCAGGCAAGAGGGCATAGTCCGCTACATCCAGGCTCAAGCAGGTCTACATTATGGTGCGATGATTGCCGGGTAGCAGGACTACACGATAGAGCCCAGTGCCCTCGGCTAAGTATGGGCGAACTAAAGAAATAGTGGTGCAGGTTCTACTAGTCAGTAGGACACGATGAGAAGAACTGTCGCACGTACAACTTGATGATAGATCGTGGGAACTTATATAGGGTACAATCAGACCCTGCATTGCCAATATCTCCTGCAAGCTTTGGTGGTTCCCCTGCAAGGGGTAGGGGAGGTCGGGGAGGAAGCACAGGGCGGGGACGAGGGCAGCTAATCTGCTATAACTACGGAGAGGTAGGGAAATTTTTAAGGGACTTCCCAAACCCTACTAGGCATTCCTGCAAATATTTCCGGTAGCTGGACCATGAGATTGAAGGCTGCTCGATCCTAATAGCAAAAATGTAGGAAAAAAAGCCAACACCAATGCAAAATGTACAAAGAGTTAAGGCCGAACTACGAGATAGAAGCTCCAGCATAGCACGCAGTAGGATGGCCACTAGGAAGCTCACAAGGGAGGATACAAGGGATCTTCCAAGCCAACAGACATTTTACAATCGAGAAGGGTTGGGTCGCGAATAGGGGCAAGAAGCCATCCCCCAAACACCTCCACGCTTAGGAGCGGATGACGAGGTAAGACCCTTCTTACAAGCATGTATAAAGTTATTACGTCACCCATGGTCCGAAGAAGACCTTCAAGCAGTAATTGATAGCTCTGCAGGGCAATCCCACCTATCTCCAAAAGTTCGGGCCATGCACAAGTTAGGCAAGCATCAGAAATGTACCGATAGGGAGATGAGATTAACTGCCCAAATTGGTGATTATGAGATGAATCAGGTTATCTTAGATTTGGGGTCAGATGAAAACATGCTACCTAAGAAAACGTGGTAGAAAATGGGAGAACCCAAATTAGAGTAGTCCAATATCCAACTGCGTATGGCCAACCAACAGAAGATCATACCTTTGGGAAGACTACCAAAACTCATGGTAGATATTGCCTAGGTCAGGGCCCAGGCTGATTTCGAAGTAATTCATATTATCAACGATACAAACCCATACCCTGTGTTTTTAGGACTCGACTGGGCCATAAATATGGGTGGCATTGTCAACCTCGAGAAAAGAAGCATGGTATTTTAGAATAACGGAACAAAGGTGACAGTACCATTAGATGCAATGGAAGGAAACTACTACACAGAGCCAGTACGCAGTCACAAAGAGGTAGACCACATGTTCAGGTTGACCACACGAAACGAATATTGGATCCATCTTGTGACGGATGGGGTACATTGCTAGGAAGTAGGCAAATAATACTTCTCGGACTCTAATGAGGAGATGGAGAATTGGAAAAATTGGTTGCATGATGTCTCGGCACTGTAATGTCCTCAGGTCGCGAGGGCCCTCTGCTTCATTTCTTCAGAGGTAAGAGATCTACCCCATTTTTATAATTTTGGTAGCGTCCAGGAATTCTTGAGAACACTGGAAGCTACAGTTCTAAGAGAATGATAGATCTCGGCCCTTAATCAAGCTATGCATGGGACATCTGCATAATGGTGGGATACCCACAAGAAATAATTCCCGGACTAGGAGACATGTCGGGATATGACGATTCTGCAGTTCACACCCCTAGCTGACATACACACCAAGATATTTATCGGACCCAGGGATCCTCACGTGCATTTTCTCACGTGGATGAAAAAATGGTCCGATCGGACTACAAAAGAGTGGGTTCATCTATTTTTTCATGCCTTGGGCCCCATCCCTACCGCATGGTATTTAGATGCGGAGCTACATCAGCATATCCGCCATTGGGAAATAATAAAATATGACTTTATAGGAACGTTCAGAATAATTTGGGGGATGGAGACGCTCGATGAAGCTCTGCAGGACATCGATGCATTTCTATTTAATAACTCGCACCATCACACCACACCAGAGGCCCTGACATGGGAAACATAGATGCAAGACATAGTCAACTGCCAGAGTTTGGCGATGGATGAAGAAGAAGACAATCCTCAGAACGTCTCTATTCCAAAATACGAGGAGGAACACACCGTTATAGGACCACCGCTGTAGAATATTGATGTGACACAGCCTCTCAAGCTGTGAGAAGTTAATATTGGGATGGAAGAACACCCTAAGTTGGCTAAAATTGGGGACTATTGGGACGATGGAAACGTAGGAAAAATTGCAGAGCTAGTTACAGAATATCAGGACTTATTTCCGACGAAGTTTTCCGAGCTCAAAGGAATCATAGGGGATCTTATAGGCATTATGCACATCACTCTGAAATTTGAGGCATGGCCCATAAAGCATCGGCCTTACCAACTGAATCCTAAGTATATGCAAAAGGTCAAGGAAGAACTAGACAAAATTATTGCTGTAGGTATCATTGAACTAGTTGAACACTCGGATTGGGTAAGTCCGATGGTCATCGAGGAGAAGAAAAAAAAGGGGGAAATATGCATCCACATAGATATACGCAAATTAAATGATTCCTTTTTCCATGACCCCTTCCCTATGACCTTCACAGATGAAATCCTTGATAGCGTGGGAGGACAGGAAGCCTATTCCTTCACCGATGGGTTCTCAGGGTACCACCAGATCGAAATTTCACTTGAAGATCACAATAAGACTACATTCGAGACAGAATGGGGGTCCTTTTAGTATATGGTCATGCCCTTTGGTCTCAAGAATGCACCTGCTATTTTCTCACGGGTCGTAGTGGCTATATTCAAGGAGTTTATTCATAAGTTCCTGGAGGTTTATTTCAATGATTGGATGGTCTTTCGCCTAGTAAAGGAGCATGTTTCTAACCTGCTATTAATGTTGGATACATGCTGGAAGCATCAAATTTCCTTGAATATAAGGAAGTTCATCTTCTCTATACCTTTCGAAATCTTGCTCGGGCACATAGTATGTCGGCAAGGGCTGATGGTTGACCCTGTGAAGTTAGCCGTAATTGTAAACCTTGCAGTCCCAATAATGGAAAAAAAGTTGCGTTCTATTCTCGAACACACGGGCTATTACAGGAAATTCATTCAGGGGTACGCACTGATCACAACACCCATGGAAAAACTGCTAAAAAAATATGTATCCTTTTTTTGGAACAAGGAATGTCAGAGGAGTTTTGAACTACTTAAAGAGAAGATGATCTCTATACCCATACTAATATTTCTTGATTGGTCAAAGGAATTTCATGTACATGTGGATGCCTCAGGCATCGCCTTGGGTGCTATCCTAACTCAAACTGGGGAGGGGGATATTGATCACCTGGTTTCCTTTGCAAGTGGGAAACTCTTGAGTGCAAAACGTAACTACTCTACCACTGAGAAATAGGGACTGACTATGGTATATGAATTACAAAAATATCGACACTATCTACTGGGCAGGCACTTCAAAATTTTCACCAATCATTCGGCTTTGAAATACCTTGTCAACAAGCCTATGTTGGGGGGAAGATTTGCTGCTGGCTGTTGCTATTTTAGGAATATTATTTTGAGATCATCGTTAAGCCTAGAAAATTGAATGCAGGTCTAAATCATCTGTCCCGCATCAAGACAGGGGAAGAACCTACTAACTTGGAGGAGGGATTACCAGATGCATAACTGTTTACCATTAAAGTTGTTGATGTGCACTTTGCTGATATCATTCAGTTCCTAACTATAGGCGTAGCCCCTGCAGAATATTCGGTGCAATAGAAGAAGGATTTGGTTACTCAGGCGACGAACTTTACTATCATCATCGGCTAGTTATACAAGCTAGGAAATGATAAAATACTACGCAGATATGTCTTGGAACATGAACGACATACCATTTTGGTGGAGGCACACAAAGGCGTCACAGGAGCCATTATGTAGGGAGAGAAACAACACAAAATATTCTGAGAGCTAGGTTATGGTGGTCTACCCTGCATCAGGATGCTTACACCTATTGTAAATCATGCGATACATGCCAGTGAACTAGATGACCCTCATTCCGGGATGAGATGCCATTACAACCTCAAATGGCTTTACAGGCTTTTGACAAATGGGCCATTGATTTTTTGGGACCCATCAATTCTCTAGTCAAGAAGACAGGTGCACGCTACATTATTACTGCCACTGACTATGTCACGCGATGGGATGAGGGACAAGCGGTAAAGGATTGTACGGCAGATACTGCTGCACACTTTATTTTTGAGCAGATTTTGACTAGGTTTGGCTGCCCAAAGATCCTAATGAGTGTCAGAGGTATGCACTTCGTTAATGAAACGATTCAAGCCATGAATGAGGAATTATGGATCCATCATGCGAAAATTACACCATACCACCCACAGGAAAATGGGGCGGTTGAAGCTTTTAACAAAATCTTGGAACATGCATTGACCAAGGTCTACAATGCTGATCACAGTGACTGGGACATATGCATACCCTCTGTTCTATGGGCCTACCGGACGACCTACAAGAAGCTAATAGGAAGGACCCCCTTTCGGATGGTCTATGACAAGGAGGCCATTATGCCCATCAAATACATTGTTCCTAGCCTACGCATCGCAACATTTACAAATATGGCAGAACCTGATATCATGGAGGAGAACCTTGCGCAGCTTTTGGCATTGGAGGAAGATCAGTTTATTGCTAAATTTCATAAGTAGGTTCAGAAGGCTCGCGATAAATCTTGCAATGATCGACATATTCGCCAAAAGACATTCGTAACAGGTGACCTAGTCCTCTTATGCGATATCCAATTTGGGAAACACCCAGGGAAATTCTGGTAGCATTGGCTTGGTCCCTACACCGTTAAGGAAATCACGAATGATGGAGCAGTCCGGCTAGCCACCCTGTGTGGTGACATGTTACCCGGCTTTGTCAATGCTAGTTGACTCAAGCCATAGAGGGCTAAATGACTATATGAAATAAATAATTGGCTCAGGCATGATTGACCCACCAGGGAGAGATCGCTGACACACCAACGAGGTACGTGCACTGGTCATCCAATCACTCCAGAGGCGCTTGGAAAACCTATGGCCACAGTGACTCGGGACGAGTCACAAGATTGTGTTGGTGGACTGTTGGAATAGGGTCTCCTATGAGCTGCGAAATTGGTCTGATTTGGTATATTTTTTATTATATTTAATCTAGCACAAGGGTTTTGGGATCGGTCAAAACCCCGAAAGCATTGTAATGGGCAAAAGGTTAAAACCAGGGGTCCGAAAACCACAGGTTGCAGACCATAGGAAAGTTTAGGATAGATTATTATAAATAGAGGACATTTTGTATTGTAAGGTAGAAAAGGAATAGCTATTGATGTGAACTGAGGTTTAAGATATCTGTTTGGGTTTTTGGGGAAAGGAATCCTCCTGACTGTGTGCACGGAGATCCAAATTCCAACTGTGTGCGAACCTTGCTGCTGTGTGCATAGGCTGGGATGGGTATTAGAAGAAGGAATTGATGAATTGATGAATAAGAAAGGTTGCTTTTGAATTGAATCTATGTGTACTATTTTTACGAATCACTGGTAATTACTGCATTCTGCACTTTCTGTATTCTAGCTACGAAAGACCTCTGTAAGTGTGTTTGTTGTATCTGGATTTGTTCTGTTATGTTTTATGAAATATTGTGCTACTGTCATAGAATTATAAAATTATAGATCTAGCGCACGTGGATGTGAAAAGGGACCTACCGAACTTGCACATAAAGAGGCAATCTAGGTACTATAGGGCCAAACGCAGCTCTACTTTCCTTACCTATCCTTTCTCAGGATGTGGAAACCTGGTTCCAGCACCCACCCATACTACTTCGGGTGAGACTTTGACCTATGAAATCAGGTCACTGCCGAAAGGGCCAGTAGTATAGGGGTTTGTTGGCAAACCTTGAACTTCGAACCTGGGTTAGGACCCCTCTTGCCAACATTCCTCATACATTTATTTCCTTTTGTAACAACCTCATTTTTGTGAGGACACTTGGCTGCAAAATTCCCAATGTCACCACAACCGAAACATATCAATGGAATTTTACCTTTAAATTTCCCCGTACCTATTTTCATTTTTCACGTGATGTAAGAAAATTGTTTATTTGAAAATTATTCTTCATCTTCTTGCTTTTATTCTTCCTTACGATTACAAGTTTTCACTTTCAGAGTATGCTTGTCCTTACTAGTGTTCTTAGATGTGGAAAATGTTGTTTTGAGGTGAGATGTGTCATACTCTTCTTCAATCCTCATTTCATATGCCATAAGAAGTACATGCAATTAATATTTCATGAGATTGGTTAGATTCGAACTATATTCCAAGACGGATACCTTTGGGTTGGATTTTGCTGGTAAGGTGCTAAGGATCTTTCAAAAAACATTTTTCGTGTTGACAAACTCTCCCAAACATTCAAATGCAGTTTTTATTTCATCAACACACTGTAAGTATGCATTAATATTTTAATCTTCCTTCATTTTGAGTTGCTCAAATTTTTCCCTGTAAATTTGAAAATTTTCTTTTTTCACGTTTGAGTCACCTCCATATATATTCTCAAGCTTGCCCCATACTTCTTTAGCAGTTTTGCAACACAATACCTTAATATAGACAGATTTGATATGACCAATGATAATGAGATCTTTAGATTTTGCATCATATACCATATTTTTCTTACCTTGTTCATCATGGATCGTTGTAAAGCCTTTTTCAACGATTTCCCATACTTCATATTTGTGCACCAAAAAATGAACCTACATTCTTCTACTCCAAAGTGAATAGTTATTTCCATTGAATAAAGGAACTCTATTCTAAGTATAATCCATGATCTCCATCCATTTGTTAGACTGTTATTGAACGAACCAAGCTCTGCAACCAATTGTTGGGAATATTGTGGGGGATGGGGGGAAATCAATATTTCTTATCAATTAGAAATTTTAAATATTTTTAGAGCATTAGTTAATCTTCAATTATTCGTGATGTTTATCCAGTAACAACAGTAAAGAATAGAACATAATAGGCACAAAAATTTTAGGTGGAAAACCCCCTCCGGGTCAAAAAACACCGAACGCTTTTCTATTAAATTCTTTAATCTTCAGCCCCAACTGAAATTAAATGTACACTTCTTAGAATTATAGAAAATCATTCTTCTTCATCTCCCACTGGAAGGATGCCAAAATTCCCTAGTTTCTTTAGTATTCAACTGAAGGGATGCCCCGACATCCTAGAACCACCTACCACCCTGAAGTGTTCATAGGCTCCAACATGTAGGTGACTTCATTAACCAACCTAGCATCTCCCTGCCACCCTATAATGATAAAAAATAAGATAAGAGTGTGGAATCCTATACCAGGGAAAATGATCCATGACAAAATACGATTCACAATGATTTTCTTGAATTATACCAATCACCCAATCACACTATGACTTGCAAACCAACCATAACATTATCCAACAATGACACTTATACCTCCCAACAATGCCTCTACAAATCTAGGTAGATTGAATCTTTTAAAATAATGACTCTTTTACAATTTTACAATGATGATTTTTACAATACTGACTTTTGAAAAGACCTGCTACTTTACTTGACACTGCTTCTTTGAACACTAGCAGCTGCTGAGGTATTTTTTTGATTTCTTCAAGTAATGGTACTTTGGCATTGCATTGTCCTTCTAGTATGTGTTTGAGTTGTCCTATTTTTTCCTCCTTCCTGCACATGCATTAATGAGCAATACCCAAACCAATATACAAACAAAATACTCACACTGTCCTACAAACCACGTGTCAGAGAAATATTCAAAATTCAAATGTAAACATGTTTAACATTTATGAACAAAACCCAATCAAACATACATAAAGAATAGTTACACTTTCCTACAAAAACACATGTCAGAGATGATATTCAAATTAAAAATCAAATACTAATCATACAAACCTTTTTGTTGGATACTTACCCTTGATTTTTGATGTGTTGTCCTTACAACACTGATCCTTGAATGCATATTTTTGTTGCCTTCTAGAAGCTAGATATTGAATCTGTTGTATCTATCTAATTTCGGATCTCCAAGGTTTGAAATTGTGACATGTGGTAGACCTATGAGTTCTCTTTCCAACCCCGAGGTCTAATCAATATTTGGTTCTTCAAGAAATAGTTATGCCCAATCTCCTATGATGACCTGATTATAGACTAATTCAATTGAAATAACTTGTACAAATTGACACATGTCACTATTTAAATATTTAGCCATAAAAATGATATGAAACAAACAACAGTTTGTCCTCTTTCTGTCACTTTTTACAAAATTTAAATCCAATTCTCAAAGATAAAGTTATGACGATTTACACAAGGTCACCTGTTTGACATGAAATTCAGGAGCTTCCAAAACCCTAACATCCTCAGATCATATATAAAAAAATATAGTGAACCAATATCTAAAATTAGGTCACGAACTTCATCTAGATTTTGGCTCAAATGGGTTTTTGTTTCAGCATTTGAAGCTTTGCAAAAAAAACATTATAGCAATAATACCATGATGACCTGTTTTAAATAGCAAAATCCTTGCATCAGGAGGATATGAGAGTCAAAATTTATATAAATCCTTAGGTTGAGATGGTCTTCAACAAGTGAACTTTGGAGGGATTTTAGGAGTTTTTAAAATTATTAATTATTGACTATTCAATGACCACGACTACTGATTAGTGTCATGCCATAACCTCATGGGGTTTTAGCCCACTAACTGGGGTTACTAACTTCAAACACAAATATATCTCGAACCATGAAGAATTACATGGCGTGCCATATTTTAATTTGAAACATATTGACAAGTAGAAACCATCCAAAATATCCTTGAATCAGAATAGAGTAAGTTGTCAAGTAAAAATTCCCATGCAAGATCGGGGTATCCCCTCGTGCTACTTGGGTTGACATCAATGAATACCAGTGATCAACATTCTTCTACCAGCCTTTTATTTCATTTCCAATATGTTGACACATAATGGAAAGGGGAAAGTTTCGGAGAAAAATCCCATGATTCCCCCTGTCCTTGATTTTGATAAATCCCTCTTATTTACACCTATTACAAAATCTTCGAGATCTAGTGTGAATTTGAACTTTAAGAACATCACAACTAGGAAAAAAAATTCCTTGATAAAAGTAATGATCTTAGCATTCGGGAGTTCTTTCACCCTTAGTTTATTTTCTCGCAAACTCACTTTTTCCTAGAATTCTCCATTTCATGCTATCTCCGATACCTGCCAAGCCAAAATGTTGCTATTTCCCACAACAATGAAATCATTTTCTCCATTTCCCCTGAAAGTATCTACCATATCGTGCAACTTGAATACTAGGCCTCCCATCATCCTTTCTCGGCCGATGTATTGATGGAATTATATAAAAATTTGACTTTGCTTCAAAGAGCACATCTTTTTGAATAATTCCTTCTCGAAAAATGTCGAATTACCCGAGACCAATCTCCCATACCAGTCTCAATTTTCCTAGAAATTTCTATGGTAACCCGATTGCTTGGGTATCACAATGATCAATGGGTAGATGGAATAGTGCTGGTATTTGTGTCAACATTTGTAGTTGGAAAAGAACCATTCATTCTTTTCAATTATAGTCATTTTTTTTTCCAATTTTATTTATTATCAATTTGTAAATTTCAAAGTATAAGGTTTTTTAAAATTTTAGTTAGTTTTGGTTTACCTTATGTTATTTCATCAGTTAGACAAGTTCATATTTCCTTTATAGAAGACATAAAATAAGGGAAATCCTTTGTTAGTGATTCAATAGAATTTTCTGGTTAGAAATAACTCATAAGAGTATACTTACACTGATTTTGTTGATAAATTTGTACATACCTCATTACGTTTGCTTAATAGTGATCTGATCCAAAGGATTTCAGCAGAGATAAGGAATTTTTTGCACTTGTCAGAGGAATCAAAGGTTGTAGACTGGTATTTATACCATAATTACACCAAAACTAGAATATATGGATCAAAGTTATCTTCTTACAGGTTACTAGTGTTTGTACCAATAAGAATATTTTCATTATAATACACTAGACAAATGTTGAACATAGATGAGTTTGACTTTGTGTCCTACAAAAGGAAAGCACGATTAAAGCTAAAGGCTCATATAGGTACTTATATTATCAACACAAGAGATGAAACAAAGTAGGTGGAAGTTATTTTAAGTCGAATGAAATTCAAGCCAATTTTCTCTTAGTCTTAGTATTCCCTAGGCATCATTTTAAAACTCAAATTGGAATAGAAGAGTACTTCATATGCACATACACCATGTCTTGAAATTGAACAGTATGCTACCAAGTGGAATGGATAGAGGCCCCTTTACAGTAAGCTGATGAACAACTGGTTAGTCATTCATCCATGGATACACCTATTCCCAAAGAAAAGAGACAAAGAGAAAGTCTCTTTCGTACTAATTCTGAAACATAGGATGCAAATTTTATTATGTTAAAAAGAAGAAAAAGGGATCTATAGAACACTCTGAAGTAAGACACTGAATTTAATCCTAAAGTGATCACCATCTATGAAGAATCTTTAGAGGAAATGGATACACAAATGAAACCTACAATAATTATGATAGGAACTTCTATAACTCTTCCTCCTAATGTAGAAGGAACAGTTCAATCCCCTAATGTAGAAGGAACAATTTAGTCTCCTGGTATACAACAAAAAATTAAGTCTCCTAGTGCAGAAGAAACATTTCACTCTCCTAATGTGAAACAAATGAATCAATCTCTAGTATCATCTATTTTTAAAATTTCAACTTAGCATAGTATATTTTCAAGGTACAAGGAGATAAAAATTAAAAAATGAAGCTTTAAAGGATTCAAATTATTCATAATTTTGGAAACAGGTTGCTAAAACACAACACAGATTTCTCTCTGCATTTGACTCAGAGAAAGGATAGTTTGAAATGGCCTTTATGGAAGCTCTCGTACCATCCCCCAAGAACAATAAAGACTACAAGGTTTCTGTTTTCTCAATTGACACTAAGAATATATGTGCAATTGATTAAATCGATTTTCATAGACAAACACGAGAGTTGATCTCCTCAAAAATTACTAGTTTGACCATAGCTGCTTCCAAATTACAGTCATCCTTGAACAACAAGAATTCTTAGTTGAATATTGAGAAGATTTCCTCATTTTCTAAACACAACATAATCAAATCTCTAGACATGACCCTGCTGATATCAAGGCAGAGAAGGATCTCATAAAGAAAAAAGAGGATGATATTGAAGCATTAAGAAATGAATTGAAGGTACCATCCATAGAAAATAATCAAGCTAAAGACGTTTCTAACATAGAAATGGAAAAGGAAAAATTATTTACACTATTTGTTGAGTAGAATGCACAAATACAAAATATGGAGTAGGTCATGGAAACATTGTTAAAAGAAGAAGAACAATGGGAAGTCGTGAGGACATCTAAATATGGCACAGGTACAACAACAAAGGCTTCAACAAAGGAAACATATTCATATTCTATAGAAAATTTTATCAAAGATTTATAATATTTATCATTAGAAAATGCAAAAAAAGAGAGATTGTCAGTAGCATTGGCATGAATGGAGGAAAATAAGCTCAAAATAGATAGTTCTTATCTTGCCGAAATGAAAAATAATTATAAACTTATTTTCCAAACACGACAATATGAATACAAGTATGTCATCACCCAAATGCTAACAGAGGCCAAAAGTAGCATTTGGAAAATATCAATTTAGGTCACCTTTGAACAAGAGTAATGAGTGAAAAAAGTTAAAGAAAAAATTAAAAATACTAAAATAGACCTTGAACATAGACTGGAAGAGGCACACAAAATTATAAAGCTCCTAAATTCAAAAACTAGAGATGAACTGGAAGAGTTGAACATTGAGGATAGAACAACAATGGTGATGGAGATCAAAAGAGTCTTAACTAAAAATAATTTTATGGTATAGTTAGAGAATAAGTGTAAAGAACTCGAGTTACATGTCAGAAGATTTAGCAGGAAATTTTCTTTGTTGTAGGAAAAAGGGCTTCCAACATTGAAGAACTCTAATGAAAAATTGATTCCATTAGAGAATTACCAGGAAAAGTTGTGTGACATAGCTGATGATGCCTCAAGATTCACAAAGGAAAAGGGAGATATTAGTGGAGAAGCATTTTAGAAGTTGTAAAATTTTATCTCAATATTCAACATGAGATCCATCACCTTTTTGTGAATAATCCAACGTTTTACACCTAAACTGAGGTAGATGAAAGGTTTAGAAACATGATAATTTTTTCTACTCCAAGTGAAGAATGGTGGCACAAATTTCAAGAGCTGAGCGAATGAGAAAAATTGAAGGCCTATAATTTTTGCAACATACAAACATTATTTATAGAAAAGTAGCTACAGTCAGCAAAAGATTCTTCCAGAATTCCAACCATGGAATAGATTTTAATTGCCTTTTCTTATCTTCTTTCTCTTTATCTGAAGGATATTTGTTTTCCAAAAAAATATTGTTTTGTAATTTATTTTATTTTGAGGTCCGAAGTGAGATATAAAAATTATATAAATTCTTTGTAAAGAGACCTATAAAGGGTTGGAAATTGTATGAAGAAAGGGTCTTCATCTTGATGTAATGTTGTGCATTGTACTAAACTGATCAAATTACAGATAATACAAAAAGTGTTTTTCAAGATTCCTCTATTAAATAATTGGTGATGTTCTTTCTTATGTCAAATTATTCATTTTCTTATGTTTTCCATGCGTTTTCTCTCTTTATTGTTTCAAGAAGAATAAGGGCCGAATTTACGTAACTCTACTCTGATCTGGCTTGTAAAGTATTTCAATATTTTATTTCTGATATTAAATATAGAATTCATCTCATTTTTTAGAGTTTTAATAGACGAATTAAAGCTCCTATTATTTAATTTCCAACCAGGACTCTTAAACACAAGTTTTATTGCGCTTTTGATTCAGTTTGTGTTAGAGTGTATAGGTTTCCTTAATAATGATCTCTTAGTACAGAATGATGAAAAAATTATGTCATCTAAGGTGTAGTTAAAATACAAACAAAGAATGTTAAAAATAGATTAATCTACCTAGCCTTTATCAAGCCACACTATTCTACTTCCTAATCTTTCTACAATCCAATCTCCTAATTTTAAATTAGCAAAAAATATTTATGAGGAAAAATCAACAATCAAATAAAAAACAACTATAAACTTCTACTTATCACAGTTACTCAGATATCAATCAAAAATAGTACTCACTTAAGTTATCATATAATTTAAATTGAGGGATAACTCTATTTAAGAAATGAAAAAACAATTTTGAGTTAGCAGATCTAATTATTTACACATATATCTCTAAGTTATCAATCTTAAACTCTTGTACTGAAAAGGGATAATTCTTTTATGAAATCCAAATAACTGTACTCAAATCAAATCTATGCTTATTGACTGAGTTTAATTACTATCTTCTATTTAATTAAATTAACCCTATTCTAAAAGAAATTAAATTATTTATAGCGCTTGACTGGGCTAATTCACCTAGAACATATCACACATCTCAATCCCTAAATAGAATGCAAACACTAAATATGAATTATACCTTCAAGCAATGATAAAATGAGGATCTAATCATTTCACTATCAAATTCTATCTAAAAAAATCATAAAACTAGCTAATCACCCATTACTTTTCAAGCTAAGTTACGCTACTTAATGAAAGTAATGTTTACCAACTAATTCACTGTTCTAAGAAGAAAGAATGTGACCTATTCAAAACTTAATTATCAGAAAAAACTAGAGACCTTGTTTATCTAACTCAAAAAATATTAGAACCACACTACCGATCTCTAGTTATTGCATCTGAAATTCACTTATGCACACTATAAAAGAATGCTATCACACAGTAACAATTCCTAATATAAATGCATGGATGAAATTGAGATTCTTCAAGAAATCATAACTTGCAATCTGATATAAAATTTCACATATTGTAGCTATTTGCCAAATCAAAACTTCAACGCTGTCTAATCAATTCGATGCATCAAAGGAGGATTGAATTCATGATTGCCATCATAATTTAATGTATGTAATTGTTTCAGACTCAAAAATCAAACAGAGACTCTATTCTTTTCCGAGAGGCAGAGTATAACTCTATGCAAAGGGTTGACGTAATCATACGAGGAAATTCATCTGTGCATATTCAACACTTCTTTGCCTTCATTATAAACTGTTGGATGCAAACTAAGAGCAATTATAAATACTATGAAATCAATGAGCATATACCACACAACTACTTAAGGAAACTAAATCTAATTTTTAAATGACTGAATGAAATTGAGCATAAAAATTGACACACAATTTAAATACCTAGAATTTGACAAAGGAGCTTGTCCCAGATGATGGTGGGCTTGACCAGGCCTAGGGAAGTTTAAAGAGATTATAGTAGCACAATTATTATAATACATTCGGATGAGAAACTCACAAGAAATATGAAATTTGAAACGAAAATATCAAACCATAGCCATGCTTGATTAATTGAAATTAGTCTTCAATTACAGAGAAAAATCTAAAAAATAGTTTGGTAACTCAATGTCTTGCATACATAACTAAAATATTGACTAACTAGTTTATTAAAAACTTGGGTTTGTTATAGGCAGCAAGGCAATGACAAAATAACCTTAATCGATACATAACACTTGGAGGATCAACACGATATGAATTATCGTGCTCAACTTGGAATAACGGTTTCAACGAATGAAATCATTGGCATGGTCCCATTATCATGATCATATGGAGAATCTTCGTCCTCCAGCTCGGCTCAATCAAGATCTCTATCATGAAGCCTAATCTTTAGAAGGTGAGGAGACGTAGAAGAATTCTACTAGGTCTCAGTGTAGTTTAGTACAAATTAGGAACCATGAAGTTGAGTACGAAAATGGCAAGGCAGGCTTGTTGATAAGACTGCTTCCCATTTGTAGAGGTCTTCATCATGTTGCTGCATCCTCCCTTAATAGTTAGTTATCTCACTAGGTGTCAATCTTAAATTACTTAAATTTTAATCACCAAATAGTAAAAATACACTAATGTAATTCTTTTACCTCGGGTAGGGCTTTAATGAGGTTAGGACAATAATAGTGATAGCTAGGTGAGTAAAGGAGTACTTTCTGAAACAAAAGAGGGCGGAATGGGAGAGATAAATGGTGAAATTGGGGAAAAAACGAGGCACCAACATCCCCCCATGCCAATGTGGATGCATGTCTGTAAGGATTCTGGACACCACATATCTCCACAATGGTATGATATTGTCCACTTTGGGCCTAAGCCCTCATGGCATTGCTTATGGGCTTTACCCCAAAAGGCCTCATACCAATGGAGATATTTGTCTATCTTTATATACCCATGATCCTCCCCACTTCTCATCAATGTGGGACTTTGTTCGTATACCCAACAATCCTCCCCTCGAACAAAGGAGCATCGAGCCTCCCCTAAAACGATTATCCATCCGTCCACTCTCTACCAACTAGGATTCTCCGCTCCAATGCGTTGGAAGCACACGCCTTATATGGAGCACCACCTGCCTCGAGAGCTTGCTCTATCCCAGGTCAACTCCTCTTCACCGTGTTGGGACCAGGACACGTCCATGAAGAATCTGGAGCATACCGCCTGTCTAACCGAGCTCATCCGTGGATCCCATCGTGATATTACCGGGGCCCACCACCTTCGTTCAGCATTCGAGGATTCATCCACTTCGCTAACTTTGGGGCATGGCTCCGATACCACTTGTAAGGATTCTGGACACCACATATCTCCACAATGGTATGATATTGTCCACTTTGGGCCTGAGCCCTCATGGCTTTGCTTATGGGCTTTACCCCAAAAGGCCTCATACCAATGGAGATATTTGTCTATATTTATATACCCATGATCCTCCCCACTTCTAGTCAATGTGGGACTTTGGTGCTCACTTGGCCGGATTGGTAAGGATTTTGGCCAATGTTTAATGAAATTTCATTGGTTGGGTTTTTTCCCCGGAGTTTGGGGTTTTCCCGATAAAATATTTGTGTTAATGTTTATGATTTGTTGCTGGTTCTTTTTCATGATTATTATTCCTCTCGGTAAATTTATTATTTCTCCAGTAAATTCTTAACAAATGGTATCAGAGGCATATTTGGCTTCAGAGGGACGCTTTTGTAGCCAAGGGTTTTATTGGCCCGTGAATGGAGAAATAAATGCACCCTTTTGCAGATCTGGCCATACGGAGCATGGTGTTTCTAGGAAATAGGAAATATCCAATTGATTGATTCCATGGGGAATTACATGGAGGGTTTCTCAATGGATAAAGAGAACAATGGTGCTGCCAGCTCAGATCTCGCTACAAGCAGTGATAAGAAGTTGGTCCGAGAAATTCAAAGATGAGAGGATGTTTGCACGTGGATTAATTAATTGATGAACCATGTATTTGAAGAGAACTCCTAGAAGACTGGCGGTTACAGAAGTTGGTGACCCATGTAATCCGGTAGATGGGTTCTTTTTATATGGACATTGATTTCATATGTACAAAGACAACAACAATGAAACAAAAATATATATTATAATGGAGTTAATTTTACATGTAAATGGGCATACTGTTGTAAGACCTGGTATGGCATGTGTACCCCTAGGTAATCACTGGTAAAGTCTGGGTTAGACCTAAGTGATAGGGGGGATGTCAAGTTAACAATTACCCTAGGTAAAAATTTGAGGGGGGAAGAGCTAGAGTGAGCGGGGTTGTCTCATCTAGCAGGTTTGGCTAGATTTAGTCAATAATCCCCAAGTCAATTTTAAGGGGGGAATTGTTAGGTAAAATTGACTTGGGATAAAGTCAATGTTGACTAGGGTAAATAGTAGTGGTTTTGGGGCACATGGTATTGTGCACCCATGGTTTTCAACCCATGGTATTGCATGTAATGGAACCTATAAAAGGCTGGGAATACTTCATTGTAAGGTAGGCCTGGAGGTGAGTGGTGAAGGCTCACTTGGCCGGATTGGTAAGGGTTTTGGGCAATGTTTAATGAAATTTCATTGGTTGGGTTTTTTCCCTGGAGTTTGGGGTTTTCCCGATAAAATATTTGTGTTAATGTTTATGATTTGTTGCTGGTTCTTTTTCATGATTATTATTCCTCTCGGTAAATTTATTATTTCTCCAGTAAATTCTTAACAATGTCCTGATGCATCTAATATAGTCCGCCAAAAAGGAGTGCAAATTAAAAGATTCGCGATCAAAGACTAGCAGTATTGATTAGGACTTCTATTCTATGTTTCATGGGAGTAGAACACTTCTTAAATTGAAGAGCCAACCCCTATGCACTTAAATTATTATTGGGCCTAAAAATGGAAGCCTTCCAACGTAATAACTTTTGATTCCTCTTCTTCAGCTCATAATTACAGGCAAACAGTCAAATATTGATGTCCTCAAGTTGATTATTGACTTCGTTGACATAATCAAACAAAACCTTATATTTGTTGTCCTATTATCTGAGCTTACCAATTTGTTTCTGTAGCTTGACCATTCAAATCTTAAGGTTCTCCTCCTCATCATGGGTTGGAGTATTTGCAGGTGCCATGGATTGATGGGACATACTACCTCCAAGTGCCTTACTAATGCTTCTCATCTGTGAAGAACCGTGCTGATGAGACTTGGTAACACTTCTACTCAATGAAGGCTGGATAGGGGATAATATCTCCAAGTCATGAAAAATATCCATTGAAATGTGTGCTTCGGATATGGGCATGGATGCTTTCCTAAAGGGAACTAAAAATTAGGAGATGGCGAAACATTCATATGTTTGGGATTCGCAATCAGGGGCATAGGGAGTCAGGATTTAGCCATACTGTGGGTTCGACGATGACCTTGGTTATAGGTCTCTACAGTGAGGATCAAAGGCTTATGCGTAGTGAAGAGGGATATTCTACATTTTTGTCTTGACTCAACATCATCATTAACCTTAAGAGATCGACCTACTGAAGAAATTGGACTGTTGAGATTTCAGAAATAGTGAATCTCATTCTCAAATTCAAATCATCATATGTTGTTAGAACATGTTAAGGACCCTACACAACAAGGATTTAATATGTCATTTCATGGCTATATGGCATTCAACAAAAAAAATAGTGAAATGGATAAAGAAAAACATGAAAGTTCATAATGCTAGGCTATCAAACAATTTCTACACAATTGCTTCTTGGTATTTTTTGGAACCCTGAGAGAGGTGTGGGGTATTTAAAGCGGTTCCTTGAATATGGAAAGATCCATAATATCTATGGAGCACTAGACAATATGGTTCAACCCCTCTCAAAGGCTCTCCTTCAGATCTGGAATGGGTAATACTTCAAGCTTTACATTCCCATTTCTGATACGCTTAAATATTGAACAAGTGAAGAATACAATGTGAACCTTTCTTATGGCTTTAGAAGATGCAACATAAATCATAAACATAAACTATGACAAGACTACATATTATATATTATTCCTGGGTATAATATCTAGACAACAAGAAAATTCCTTCCAAGTGTATGGAGTCTAGAAACTATTTGGAGTATGAAAAACTTTCTTGTTTATGCACAATATTCCAAAATTCAACAAGCTCAAGCTTTAGAGAAACCACATCTTAAAACTGTTTCTAGAAAATGCATGGCGGTCAGGAAACCAAAAGCATATATCAAGATATTATTGGAATCCTATAAAAAAGATAGTTCAGAGGCCTTGTGTAGTTGAGTTCAATCTATTTTAAGCTTTGATCGATTCCAAGCAGGAAGATAAGTCACGATACCCATTACTTAAACTGTTACAAAATATAATGCATGTTAAATGACCAAAGAAATGCCACCACACAAACATAAGTGAAAAATTAAAACACAAAAAATAGTATGGACAAATTTTAAACCTTAATAAACGAGGTATAGCATGTGTGGGGGTTATTCATGATCCTAGTAAATATAAGATAACCTATTATGGGTCTTCATTTTTCTAGAATTTGGTAAGTATTTATTGGAATTGCAACTTTGAGTAGTGAACTATCCACAGTCCAAGTGACCGAGGGGCTTTTCAGGGTGTTGAATCCAGATATGTAGTATAAATCTCAGTTTAAATATCACAAATCCATACTTGACCAAAATAATTTCACCAAATTCCAGCCAAAAACTCTAAAACGTCTAATAGACAATAACTATTATGCAAGGGTTTTTTGAAATATTTTGAATAATCTGGTCATAAATGTTGATTTTTGTGTAGCTGTGGAGGTAATCCAAGCCCTAGTGTTCACAATTTGGAGGGAAAAGTTCTAGAACTAGGCTTGTGGGCTTGGAACCCAAGCTTGGGGTTTTGTACCCCTCAGGATTTGGGCCAAAACCATGAACACATTTTGACATGTGATGGATGAGGATGACAGTTCTCGATAAGATTATTCTAACGCAATGAGAATCATCTAATTCTGAGTTGTATAAATGGAGTTATGAATTTTTGAAGGTTATGGATGGGTTTGCACATGATGTGTCAAGGCCAGCTTGGTGTAAAGTTGACATGTGACAAGTTGTGGAATCCCTTTTGTAACGTTGAAGGATCGCCTCTGTTTAGTATAAATAAAGGCTTATGTAGAAGGCTTATAGCATCCATTGTGCAACAAAGACTCAAGTAAATAACTCGTGGAGGAGAGACAAAGTCTGTGTCTTAGCTGCAATAAGTGAAGGTCCAGAAAAATGTGGCATCCAAGGATTATTTGAGGGTCAATTCAGGAGGGTCTCGGTGCTGTTAGGAGGGTTGAGGGACTTTCATAGGGTTTAGGTAGGGAGGATGTGTCTATGGGCTGTTTGATGGGTGGGTTTTCCCTAAAAAAAGGTGTTGCAAGCGTGTGAAGCCTCACTAAATCCTACCGCAGAGATTAAGGAGGGTTGAGGACTGTTCAAGGGCTAGAAACAACCTAGACCTATAACTAGGTGTCACATCACAACCTCCAAAAAGAGACAACCATAGCTCTAAGGAGCATTTCTGGGCTGAAATTGAAGGGTGTTAGGGATTGGTTCGTGCCCTAACGAGTTGAGATTGGCAACGTGGAGCAGACCCTAAGACAATGAGCTTGTGCATGCTTATTGGAGAAATTTTTTATGTTTGTTGTGTCATTATTTTCACCAGTGTTTGGATTAGTCTACATTGTAGTTTTTTGGGAGCCATTTGTTGGAGTTTCCTTGGGCATGAAGTAACTCCAACTAGGATAAAATCCCACTATGGAGTGACGTAGATGTCCTAGTGTGGACATAGTTGTTGCAGCTTGTGGAAGCCAACAACGTAGGGCTGACGTGGCATGTTAGAATCCCTAAGTAGTGGGGAGTTTCCACAGTGAATATTGGTGCTTCGATTTGTGCCATAGGTCCTCTATTACAGAAGCAAAGGGTGGTTGTGGAGAAGTCTGTTGGCAGCCATGTGTAAGGGCATTAGGGGAATTTTGAGGTTAGAAATTGGCCTCCTAAGAAAAATTTACAACCAAAATAATCTTTATAAGAACCAATAGGATTCAAAATGATGATGTCAACCATGGGGGATGATTTACCATTTTTTAGGTAAAAGGGTAAAAATATTAAAAAATAGTAAAATAATAAAACTATTTTTTCACCTCATATTTTCAACTTATCTCCCAATATTTTTACTCAAATTTCAAGCAGGAGTACTAGTTGGATGAAAAATTTAATTCCTCATCCAAAGAGTACCCATGTTTCATACTTTTGATAGACCCCACTACATGAAAAATGTCAAATACATGAAAAAACGTGATTGAAATCATATTTTTCATGTATTTCTCATTTTTCATGTAGAAGGATGCATAAAAACTATGAAACATGGGTACTCCTTGGATGAGGAATTAAATTTTTCATCCAACGAGTACTACCACTCGAAATTTTAGTAAACAATTTGGGAGATAAGTTTAAAATATGAGTTGAAAAAGTAGGTTTTTCTTTCTTTTCCCTCTAAAATTTGATGATGTAATCAAATTTTATTTTATTGTTTCTAATATTATTTTATAATTTCCTTAGGAGGCCCATTTTAGACCTCAAAATTCCCCTAATGGTTTCCTAGGTGTAAGGATGCCCTAACTAGCTGTAGATGCTATATCGTGGACTTGGTCACTCATGGACTATTGAAGGGCAACATTAGAGTGGACCAAGTGTGAATGTGGATTGGAAAATTATGGTCTACTGGAGTAAAATGTGATAATTTCCAAGTTGGATGTCGATGTGCAACACCTTGGTGGGCAAAGGCAGTTGCTAGAGTGGCAGTAGTTGAGATCAAGGGTCCGATCAACCAGGAGCAGGATTGTGGATCCCACGACTTGTGTGCGAAGAAGGATTTCTACAACAGATGAGGGGAAACCCTCCTAGCCCATGTTCATTGAGGAAGATGGAAATATTGTAGTGATAGGTGGTATCCCTTTGTGCCCTATGTTGGTCTTCATCGGTGCAGCGGAGGAAAACTATAGTGGGCTGAAGTCCCTGAGTAGCTGAGGAGCAGGAGTTGGAAGATTGAGAGTTGTTCATGAGTGGAACTATGAACAACTCGTTAGGAGTCTCGATGTGTTTTTCCCTTGATGGAATAACGCACAACCAGAGAGTATAATGATAGCTAAGATTCAGTGGATAGATGAACTTGGAGCATTGATAGAGGAAGGATTTTTAGATTGGGAGCTAAAGGAACTAACACATACAGGGTACGACCAAGAGGAGCTGCGATAGGATGCTACAGCTAGATGGTCAAAGTATCTTGTTTTGTATCATGTATTAGTGGATGTATGAGGGCCATTATCCCTTATACAGGAGCCATATATTGTTGTATTATATCAGTTTCACTAATATAACGAATTCGGGTTGAAAATTTGTAAAACGTTGTCTATATTCTATGCATGTGTGATTTACTGCTTTATATTTACATTGTGCAAATCAGTTCCTGGTTGAGATTATTTCTTTGGTAGCATTGGTGATTTCAAGACTCTAACATAGACCCAAGGTCGTGGAAATTCAACATGGTATCATAGCGTATCTGAGCTACTTTGAGGGATAGTGAAGCAGAGTGTGCACAACTGAGCAACTCAAAGGGAGTTGTGGGTGTCTAGATCATGGAGCAGAAGGTTCAGCTGAAGACATGGAAATACGGTCTTGACTAGATTGTCAGCGAGATGAGTTGGGAATTCTGGTTGATTGGTGGTGCTCCCAGTGAAAAATAGTTTGTTGTAGGGTAGGTTGCTGATCATGGACATCCGTGGATTTCCCATGGATGGTTGGGACAACTTGAGGGTTTCTCTGGCATGGACAAGATCAAGTTGATTGAAATGGATTCATGTGATGGACTAGAGGTTAGTAAGCTAGAGTCTTCATCAGATTGTGATGTTTCATATCTGATATTGGGGGTATTTACACGAGTGGTATTTGATCCAGGAGGATGAGTGATTGCAAGACTGAGCCAGTGGAGATCATGTAGGCTGAGAGGGATTTGAGATTCAAAGGGATAAAGCCTATGGAGGTTTGAGGTCTTCATGATTTAGATGTGATGAAGTAGAGGGACTATCAAGATTGCAGGGTTCGTTGTAAAACTTATGCTATAGTGATGGACTTCAGATGGGCTAGTGTCTTCGGTGATTATTATGGTTACTTCCTAGTCTTGGAAGTGCCTCCCTTGCTAAGAGGGAGTGTTTAATTTTGTGTAGATTGGGAGGTACTCCAAGCCCTGGAGTTCAGGATGGGAAAATCACCGCAAGTAGGCTTGTGGGCTTGGAACCCAAACTTTTGGTTTTGTCCGCATCGGGATTTGGGCCAAAACCATGAGCACATTTTGACATGTGATGGATGAGGATGATAGCTCTTGGTGAGACGTTTATAATGCAAGGAGAATCATCTAATTCTGAGTTTTAGAAATGGAATTATGATTTTTTGAAGGCTATAGATGGGTTTTCACATGATGTGTCAAGGTCAACTTGGTGTATAGTTGACAAGTGACAAGTTCTGGAAGCCATTGTGTAATGTTGAAGGAGCCCCTCTCTTTAGTATAAATAGAGGGTGATGTAGATAGCTTAGAGCATCCATTGTGAAACAAAAGTTCAAGTGAATAGCTCTTGGAGGAGAGACAATGTCTTTTCCTTACCTGCAACAAGTGAAGTTCCAGAATAGTGTGGCATAGAGAATTGTTTGAGGGTAAATCCAAGAATCTTCAGGTGTTGTTAGGAGGATAAAGGGACTTTGCAGAGGGCCGAGGTAGGGAGGGCATGTATATGTGTTGTTTTATGGGTGGTTTGTCTCTAAAAAAGAGCGTCGCAGGCCTATGAGGCCTCACTGACACCTGTCACAGAGATTAAGGAGGGAGAGGACTGTTGAAGGGATAGAAATAACTCATACCTATAGCTAGGTGTCATGAACTCCAAGAAAGAGAAACTAGCAACTCTAAGGGGAATTTCTAGGCCGAAATTAAATGGTGTTGGGGATGGGTTTGTGCCCCAACTAGTTTATATTTTCACCTTGGAGAAAAATGCAAAAAAAGTGAGCTTCTGTATGCTTATTGGAGCAATGTTTGATGTTTTTTGGGTTATTGTTTTTACTAGTGTTTGGATAAGTCTAAATTCTAGTTTTTTGGGAGTCATTTGTTGGAGGTGCCTTGGGCATGAATGAAATCCAACTAGGAGAAGATCCCACTATGGAGTGATGTTGGTGTCCTAGTGTGGATAGATTTTTTGCAGTCCGTGGAAGCCAAGGAGGTAGAGTTGATGTGGCATGTTAGAAGCACTAAGCAGTGGGAAGTTTCCACAATCAAGATTGGTGCCTAGATTTGTGCAATAGATCCTTTATTGCAGAAGAAAAGGGCAGTTTTGGAGAATTTTGTTGGCAGCCATGTGTAAGGGTTCCCTCGGTATGAGGATGCCCTAACTAGGTGGAGATGATATAGTGTGGACATGATCACTCCTGGACTATTGGAGGGAAACGTGAGAGTGGACCAAGTGTGGACATGGATTGGGCACTTATGTTCTGCGATAGGACGATGTGCTAGTGTCCAATTTGGACCCCAGTGTGCAACACCTTGGTGGACGAAGGAAGTTGCTATAGTGTGTGGAGCGATAAAAAGGTGTCTTTGTAACTCCTAATTACCTCACATTAATTGTCAACCCAGGGACGACTTTTTGTTTCAAGAGTGTACTCAGTCTGAGGCGGCTATTTACTCAAGAGTAATGTTTGTGAAGATGTAGTATAGAAATACAAATGCAGAAATAATAAATGCTTGAAAAGAAATCTGCTTGAAAAGAAATCTAATTACAAATGACAAAAATGTAAAGACTACACTACAGAAACCTTGCTAGACATCGATTAGGGATGCAATAGTAATAACTCTTTCCCCTAGAAATCGATGTGAGATGACCAAATCTGGGGACCTGGAATGATTAGCTCTGCCCTCTACAGTTTAGAGATCTCAAAGCAAGTGAAAACAACTCAAAGGAAATGAAATCTAAAACGCAAACTAGAAAGGAACAACAATCTAAAAGCAATGAACAGGAATTGAATAGCAGCGTAAAATAAACAGTGAATTCAATTCATAACCAAGAAAACTAGATTTCTACTCTTTAATCCTGTCGACAGCCACGCAACAATCAAATATCGTAATTCATAAACAAAAGGAATAACAACTGGAATTAGATACAGAAAAACAACATTTTATAACAATTGAATCATGAATCATACTTCTTGTAAAGAATGGAATAACAATGACTCTGTATTTGATCTAATTAGCAATAACTCAATTCTTTAATTGTAATAAATGAACTTCACACAACAGAAATAAACTAATAGAAATACAAACAGCAGATCGCTCCACCAGGGCCGGGCCCTCAACCACCGGTGAAGCGTTGCTGTGCTTTACTCCGGCGCTTGAGAAATGGAACAACAGTGAACTCTTTTATTAATCAGGCATTAATAATGTTTACAAACAGCTCACACTCTCTTAACAAGAGCCGATGCACAATTCTGCAAATTACAATAAGAAAAGTCTCTCCATCCCCCCATACACAATACATGCTTCTCCTTTTATAATCAGAAGGAGGAGAAATTAAATAGCAAATAGGATATCTAATAATAATATTGAATTTCTTCCAACCAATTGATCAACAATAAAATATATTTACATCCATCTTTCAACAACAGCAAGTCGAATTTGGCTTTGTAGCTGAGATTTGGAGGACGGCCGCAACCACAGATCTGAGAAAATCGTGCTCAAAGAACCCTGCGTTTCTCTCAGTACAAGCCGAATTTGGGCAAACCGTTCTTTTTTAAAGTTAATTGGGTCCGTTCTGAACAAAACCCATGTTCCGGATTTTCCAGATTCGTCTTCATTTGCTCAGAATCTCAACTGCAAAACTGTCACTCCTTATTCCAGCGCATTTCTGAGTTGGCACTTTTAATGATCAAATCTTCAATCTGGAAATTATCTTGGAGGCTAAAAATGGTGAATGATGTTATAACCAACTTATTAAAACTATCATTGATAAAATAATTCATAATCATCAATTTATTAGAAATAAAGGAGAATAAATAACATTCATTCATAGAAGCATAAATCATCATAAAATGGATTTAAATAATAAATTATAATAAATGATGTGATGAAGAATGGTAGAAATGGGTGGAATAAGCATTCACAAGTGATAATAATAATGGCATATTAACGGCCCAACATACCCCCACACTCAATATGTTGCATGTCCTCATGCAACGAAAACTGAATATATTGCATGTCTTCATGCAACCCCAAGACAAAACCCATGTGTTAACCAAGCAATAAAAATTTGAGAACAAATGAATGCTTCCTTAATTAATGAATATTCGATTTTAGCAATCTTGATGAAGGCATAACAATTTTTACATTGACATTCAACTATATGTATGAAGTTGCAGCAAAATATGATATAAGTAACAGCAAACTTCATTAACCATTTTCTCAAAAACTACAAACCAACTTTTGTTGAAATTTGGAAAGTAAATTTATAATATATGAATGCCTTTATGATCCAAAAATCATATCGTTTTGATGCACGGATCATGAGATATAAACAAAATGGCTGTAGGTGAGAGTGCATGATTTCCGAAATTTTATGAACCAATTTATCTTGAAATTATCTGGGTTTGTATTAATGATACGTCTGTGTTTTCCAGAAATCACAAGAATTGAGTTCATGGTTTTTTTTTTTTTTAAATATTATGGAAATCAATTTCTGCATTGTGTAAAAATGAATTTGTATGCCTTAAATGAGAAAGAAAATTGAAAAAATCCATCATGCGTAGCAATTCCTCCCCCTCTCTGAAAAATTAGCATGCCCTCATGCGATGCTAGAAAACAAATAGAGGTGGTTGCTACCAGCTGTTGAATTCTATGCTTGGTGTAAAACAACATGGAATAAGGGAGGTGTTGAGAATGAATAAGAATAGCAATGGATGATAAAGAATATGAATAACATGGTCATAAGAAAGAAATGAATGAAAGGAACACTCCCCCATACTCGAAAATGATATGCTGCTGAAAAAGGGAAAGTGGTAAAGATATAGAATGAAGGATGATAAATAATGCTCAAAATGGATTTTTATGAAATTCTCCTAAATTCGTAATAAATCAGAAAATTATGCGATTTTACCTCAAGTTTTACCTCCAAAGATGTGGAATGACATATATGGACTGGCATTTGTTGAAGCAGAGTTGGTGCTGAAAGTGATGCAAAAGGTGGAATCCAGGTAAGCACATCATGTTTGAAGAATTGTTCACGTGCACGAGCCTCTTCTGTTAAGTGCAATAGTGTGGTCATGTTATGAATAGAATTCTGCCCATACTTGTTGTTTTCCTGCAAACAAAGCACTATTTGGCATACAATGTTCTTGAATCCATAGTGTAAGCAATAGATAAGATGCATGCAAAAATTTCAATCAGAGAAACTTATGTATACATGCAATACTAATATTTTGGCAAATCAACAAGTGATGGCAGAGTGCAGTAATCATATCGCATGCAATCCCATAATGCATACATTCCCCCCTCCAATTGAAAAAGGAATGCCATGACCATAAAGCGTATGAGAGGGGTTATGCTGACGGCAAGGCACGGGAATGAACAATATATCAGTAAATGAAGCAGAGTACACATATCAATGATAGGACAACGAGAGTTATGATTATAATGAGATCAGAGTGTGTAAAGATAGTTATGAATAAGAGATAGGACGCTTTGGATTAATGATAAGTTACGAAAAAGAGAAAAAGGACAACAATATGCCAAAAAGATGCTTTGCTGATGGTATTCTAGCTGAAAAATGATGTGATTGATTATAAAACAATTTCTCATGCATAAAGGTTCAAAATAGGGAAAAAAGTAAGGAAATAACTTCTCTGATAAAAAGAAAAAATAAGAAAAGGGTATTATAATAATAATTGACGATAAGATATAACTTCAATACCATAAGCAGAGCCGCTGCTGCCAGCAGGTGTCCATAGCCTCGGCAGGGTTGCTTTTTAACCCATATGAGCCAAGATTCTCAATTTATAAATGGAGAGTTATAGTACTGTTCTACAGAAGAGATCAGTGTGCTGGCGTGGTAACCAGATAACCACACTGCCATTCACTGGGATGTAGCAAAAGTGATCAGGCCGACTCGTGATGAGACCTCCTGTTCCAAGGATAATTTGACTATCCAATGGATCATAACCCTGGTGTGGTGGCCATAATGGGAATGTCACTTCCTTACAACCTTATGAACATGGTAGGCTGGCTCGTAATGAGACCCCCTATCCTCCATCTGTGAACAAAATTTTGTTGTCATTACACAATTTTATGATAAAAAGAGGGAGGCTCAGCACTCCTTAAGAGCAGGGATGGTGGAAGAAGTTGAACATGTCAATAGAAAAAAATATACCCATAATCTCATTTATTATAGACAGAGAAGATTATAACCAGGAAGGGTGGAACCAGCATGGTATTAAGATGATCAATCAATATCATGTTCAACAGAAAACAATGCAGTAAAGTAGTATATAAATAATTGTGTCCCTTTTGAAAATAATCTATCATCAAGGAGCTGTCCTGTTAAAGATCATAACGTGAATGATATTAGCTCGCTTTAATAGAATCCATAATTCTTGTCCTCATAAAAATAGTGTACTTCATGCCATAAAAGGGAATCAGTAAAATGTAGTTGAGATGAACTAGGAATAATCCCACAAGAGGAAGGAAGGGTTGCTCCCAAAGTGTTGCTTCTTTGAAGGAACAACAAAAACACTCAAAAAAAGTGTTGTTCCTTGTAGGGAACAACAAAGGAAATGCACACAAAAAGCAAAAATACACACACAAAAAAAAAGTGTGAAAATGCAAATGTTGTTCCTTTGGAAAAAGGAACAGCAAAAACTAAAAGTGTCATTCCTTTAGAAAAGGAACAGCAAAAACGCAAGTGCCGTTCCTTTGGAAAAGGAACAGCAAAATGGACAGTCATACAATGCAAAACATGCAAAAAAACAAATTAGCTGTTCACGGTATTGATGTTGAGGATGAGTTACACTTTGAATGAAGCGATACCTGAAACACAAAATATAAGAGAAATTAGAAAAAAAACAACAAAAACAGTATGTAAATAAATAAATTAAGTTACAACAGCTATGATGTTATGTCAAAAAAAATGATCTCTTTGAAAAATGTTTTGGCAGTAGTGATAAGACATGAATCTTCAAATTGAAATCAATTCTTCATTTCTTCTATTATGAATCCGTTGGGTAATGAGTTAGATGAAATTCCTTTGTTTCATAAAATTTCTTTCAAAAATCACTCGTCCATAAATTGACCTTCTTTATTTTCCCAAGACCTGCAAAAAACGAGTGTCTACCTACAAGAAAACATTAAATCATGGAGAAAGAGAGGTGCGCGGGCTCCCCTAATCCAAGAATTATGCAAAAAACTAACAAGTAGTTACTCTGTAGAACAAATCCGCGGAGAAAATAACAAAGTAAAATTCATTTGTTACCTGCGGGAGAGCAGTGGCCAATCATGCTAACCTGCAGTGTTTTAGTCACAACTTCTTTGTTTTTCATCCAAATTGAGTGATTCCAAAGCCAAATGAGAGCTAATTCAAAGGTTAATCTCCAATAGCAACAGGTTTTAAAAATTCAATGATATGATATGTCAATTTTACTTAGAACAACCTGCATAACAGAGTCATTTTCGCTTACCCCACTTAGAACAACAGTGAATGTTTTAAGCATAGATTCTTCGTTTGATGTCAGATTCGAACGATTCAAATTGGAAATGAAAGTAGATTCATTTATTTATCTCCAATAGAAACAAGTTTTGAATAAAAGAAGAATTGATAGGTGAAATACTGTAAGGAACATCCGGAAAAACAGAGTTTTAAGGGTGCTGATTTACGATAGACAGTCAGTATTTTGATCATAACTTCCCCATACGATATCGAAAATGAGTGATTCCAATTGCATTGGAAACTATATTCATAGGGGAATCTACCATAGAAACAGGTTTTAAAAATATGGTCATTTAGGCCTCCAAAAACTAACTGTCCCAACTCTGTTCCTGAGCTGCCCGCTAGACATCCGGTCAATGTTTTGGTTCTAACTTTTTCGTTTCAAATCCAAATTGACTGATTCAAATTGGGTTAGAAAGTAGACATCAAGGGATATCTAGGGTAGAAACATGTTTTAAAAATATGGTCATTTAGGCCTCCAAAAACGGACTGTCCCAACTCTGTTCCTGAGCTGCCCGCTAGACATCCGGTCAATGTTTTGGTTCTAACTTTTTCGTTTCAAATCCAAATTGACTGATTCAAATTGGGTTAGAAAGTAGACATCAAGGGCTATCTAGGGTAGAAAAAAATTTTAAAAATATTCATTTTTGGTCCCTAAAAACATGACTGTCCCGACTGTTTTTCCAGAAAGTTCATCAAGCCCGCAAGCCAAAAAAATGATATTCAAGCATTTTTTCAAATTGGTGATAAAAAATGAATATGAGTGTTTGTAGAGCTATTATTTCTATTATAAGTCATCTACATACATAAATGAATTAAAAAATTATCACCAATATTGATTTGCATAGCATGTTGCAACAAAAAAACAACTAGTTTTACATAAAAAACAAAATGCATTTATTTATTCCCTTATTTATTTTATGTTTTATACTAACCTATTTTGATTTGAAAAATGAATATGACTACGTATATGAGTACTTCCAGTTAAGCCATTTTCGAAATAAGGCTTCATGTATACACATACCCAAATTTGAAAAATGCATATTAATGAAAATTAGGGTATGAGAAGCCAACTTCCCTTGAAAAAATGGTATCAAAAATTGTTGAAGCATAGAGTGATGATGCAAACACGTGATGGAGTGAAACCAATCTTCAATATATTTGTTACTTTCTTGATTTCCCATCATACCATGAAGTTCTTGAGCTTTTAAAATGGCTTGTTGGTGCAACCTAGAAGAAACCTCATTTGCTTCCATAGCTTCTACAATTTTTGAATTTGAAACATTCTGAATCTCATTGTAAGTTTTCTCTAATGGCGCATGTGAGATAGAATGGGTGGGAAGGGTAGGTAAATTTGGCAGTTCAACATTGTAAGCATGTTGTACTGGTTTATTGTGGTGAGGGTGTGGAATTAGTTGAGCAGGAAATTGTGTATGGAATGGAGCATTGTGATGATGTGTTTGGTTGGGTTGAGTGGATAAATTTGATATGCAAGCAGGATGTTGTGAAAGAGTTGGTGGAGAATATGGAGAATGTGCTTGTGCTACAAGATGAGGGAGAGTAGTCATGCAATCATAAGGTGAACCATGCCAAACTTGTAGATAAGATTGGTGGTTATATTGAAATTGACATGGCTGCCCTAGAACATGAGTATTCCATAATGGATTATGCAAGTAAGAGAATGGAGAAGAAGTGTTTTGAACCATACCTGTTGACCTTGTTGTAGCTTCCTTATCTATTTGATATGCTACTTCCATCCTAGATAAGGAAGAGTGAGTATCTATGGGCTGCTCCTTTCGGTCATGAGGGAAAAACACTTCATCAAATTCTTCATTTTTATGAACCTGCAAAACGTCCAATTTTGAGCTTAGAGAGCTAATAAAATCAACTTTAAAATTTTCAAATAAATCATTGATTTCAGCTCTTATGTCTCCTATTCTTGTAGCAGATTTGGAAAAGAAAGAACAAACATCTCTAGAATTCTTACCAGCCTTGGAGATTCCTCTTGAATACTTTATGCACAACTCACAAACATCATCATATGATAACTGAAAAACATCACCTTTTCCTATCAGATTTAAGAGTTCTAAAAAATCATCTTTGATTCCTTTAAGAAGGAGTGTTTTTAAGATCTCTTTTTCCAAATGCTTATGCTTTGATTTTTGAAGGTTATAATGAAATCGATCTACATAGTCCTCCAAACTTTCATCTTCCCCTTGTATCATACCGAAAATATCTTCATTGGATTTCCAATAGTCTTGGTACTTCTTCAAGAATATGTTCTTCATGTCCTCCCATGATTGGATGCAATTCCCACCTAGGCTCATGAACCATCGGAGAGCTGCTCCTTTTAGAGTAAGAGGAAACACTTTCAATCTTTGATCATTAGTACAATAATCATATCCTCTACAAAGTATTTCGAACTCAAATAAGAATGTATGTGGATCTTCATTTGCTAAACCATGAAAATTTGGTAAAGATGGGGGAATTATGTGCATTTGTGTCACTCCTCCTAGATCTTTGATAGGAAATTCAAAAGTAGAAACGTGAGCCATTTCTTACCATAGTATAAGATGTTTTTCATGTGTTTCTTCGAGGCTCCTTCTTCAAATGTTCCTGTCAATTAGTTAGTGAAATGGGTGGTGCTTACATCACCACTTGAGTGAAACCTTGTGATTCATTTTCCAAAATTTCTATTTTTTTCCTAGTCATTCACACAAAAATTCAAACATCTATTTCTACCTAAAAAAGCAACAACAAATCTGTTAGGAAAGCGGACAGTGGAGCAGGGCTTTTACATGCTCCGCACGTAGGTTCTTACCTTCCGTTTTTAAGATCCAACTCTTCCCTAGCAGGCACTCATCAGATTCACACTACTCTTTAGAAATGGCTACACTCTCCCAGGCAACGGCGCCAAAATGTGGAGCGATAAAAAAGTGTCTTTGTAACTCCTAATTACCTCACATTAATTGTCAACCCAGGGACGACTTTTTGTTTCAAGAGTGTACTCAGTCTGAGGCGGCTATTTACTCAAGAGTAATGTTTGTGAAGTTGTAGTATAGAAATACAAATGCAGAAATAATAAATGCTTGAAAAGAAATCTGCTTGAAAAGAAATCTAATTACAAATGACAGAAATGTAAAGACTACACTACAGCAACCTTGCTAGACATCGATTAGGGATGCAATAGTAATAACTCTTTCCCCTAGAAATCGATGTGAAATGACCAAATCTGGGGAGCTGGAATGATTAGCTCTGCCCTCTACAGTTTAGAGATCTCAAAGCAAGTGAAAACAACTCAAAGGAAATGAAATCTAAAACGCAAACTGGAAAGGAACAACAATCTAAAAGCAATGAACATGAATTGAATAGCAGCGTAAAATAAACAGTGAATTCAATTCATAACCAGGCAAACTAGATTTCTACTCTTTAATCCTGTCGACAGCCACGCAACAATCAACTATCGTAATTCATAAACAAAAGGAATAACAACTGGAATTAGATACAGAAAAACAACATTTTATAACAATTGAATCATGAATCATGCTTCTTGTAAAGAATGGAATAAAAATGACTCTGTATTTGATCCAATTAACAATAACTCAATTCTTTAATTGTAATAAACAAACTTCACACAACAGAAATAAACTAATAGAAATACAAACAGCAGATCACTCCACCAGGGCCGGGCCCTCAACCACCGGTGAAGCGTTGCTATGCTTTACTCCAGCGCTTGAGAAATGGAACAACAGTGAACTCTTTTATTAATCAGGCATTAATAATGTTTACAAACAGCTCACACTCTCTTAACAAGAGCCGATGCACAATTTTGCAAATTACAATAAGAAAAGTCTCTCCCTCCTCCCATACACAATACATGCTTCTCCTTTTATAATCAGAAGGAGGAGAAATTAAATAGAAAATAGGATCTCTAATAATAATATTGAATTTCTTCCAACCAATTGATCAACAATAAAATATATTTACATCCATCTTTCAACAACAGCAAGTCGAATTTGGCTTTGTAGCTGAGATTTGGAGGACGGCCGCAACCACAGATCTGAGAAAATCGTGCTCAAGGAACCCTGCGTTTGTCTCAGTACAAGCTGAATTTGGGCAAACCGTTCTTTTCTAAAGTTAATTGGGTCCGTTCTGAACAAAACCCATGTTCCGGATTTTCCAGATTCGTCTTCATTTGCGCAGAATCTCAACCGCAAAACTGTCACTCCTTATTCCAGCGCATTTCTGAGTTGGCACTTTTAATGATCAAATCTTCAATCTGGAAATTATCTTGGAGGCTAAAAATGATGAATAATGTTATAACCAACTTATTAAAACTATCATTGATAAAATAATTCATAATCATCAATTTATTAGAAATAAAGGAGAATAAATAACATTCATTCATAGAAGCATAAATCATCATAAAATGGATTTAAATAATAAATTATAATAAATGATGTGATGAAGAATGGTAGAAATGGGTGGAATAAGCATTCACAAGTGATAATAATAATGGCATATTAACGGCCCAACATAGTGGAAATTGTTGAGCTCAAGGGTTTGATAAACTAGGAGCGGGATTATGGAGCCCGAGACTTATGTGTGGAGAAGGACTTTTAAAACAGATAAGGCGTGAACCTACTCGCCCATGTTCATTATGAGTGATGGAAATATTGCATTGATAGTTGGTAGCTATCCATGCCCTATGTTCGTCTTCATTGGTGAAGTGCAGGAATATCATAGTGGGCTAAAATCCCTGAGTAGTTAAGGAGTAGGACTAGGAAGAATGAGAGTTTTCCACAGGTGGAGCTGTGAACAACTCGTCGGGAGTCTCGATGTGTTGTTATCTTGAAGGAATAAAGACACTACTAGAGAGAATCTTGACAACTGAGATTCAATGACCAGATGGACTTGGAGCATTGATAGAGGCATGAGTTGTAGATCAGGAGTCAAAGGACTGGACAGGTGCAGGGTATGACCGAGAGGAGATGTCAGAGAATGCTACAAATAGATGGTCAGAGTATCTTGTTTTGTATATTGTACTAGTGGATGTATGATGGCCATTATCCCTACTACATGATCCCTAGACTATTGTATTATATCATTTTTATTAATATAACGAAGTTGGGTTGATAAATCATAAAACATTGTCTATAGTTTGCGCTTGTGTGATTTATTGCTTTATATTTCTGTTGTGCAATTTTTTTCATGGTTGAGATTCTTGGTTTGGTAGCGTCAGTGATTTTAAGACTCTAACCTAGGCCCAAGGTTGTGGAAATTCAACAATAAAATAAACAATTGACCAATCCAATCAAGAAAACTATAGATGAAATATTCTCCTTTCGATAATCAAACAACATTCTTTGTCTTTTCAAATGAATCTCATTCTTTCGAGTGAGAAATGAACGAGGAGCCAGATCATTGGACTATGTTAGCCTCAAAACTTTGGCCCTTGAAAATTATTAAAAGGTGAGGTGATGAAATTTAAATTGATCCCCTAAACTTGAAGTAAAGTGGATATTAATGTCCATAATAATCAATAGGAAGTACTTAGTGAAAATAAGCCAGCTAAACACCTTGGGAATGGCAGTTCAAGGAGCTTCATTCAGGAGGCCTTGGAACATTATTTAAAGGTAAGGGTGATGGAATTTATACTGATCCCCTAAATTAAAAATAAAGTGGATATTAATTTTCACAACAATAAATATGAAATATTCAATGCAGACAAGGCAACCAAACAACTTGGGAATGACAGATCAAAGAGCTTCGTTCAAGGGCAGTTTGCAATGGAAAAATTTAGGTTAGGTTATGGTTCTATGTTTGCTGGTTTGTGGTATCTGTAGGTGTTTAGTATTCATTGGTATTTATCACTAACATCTTTGAGTTACTTCTAGTGGCACCCTCCCTAGTCTCCTTATATATAACTTCCCCTCAAGCTCCCGTTACACCCAAAAAAAGCATGTTCAAAGATGGAAGGTGGAGGTTTATACAAGCTTCAACGCATCACAAATTGAAGGAATCTCAGTGGGAAGTGTCTGTGGATCAAAGAAGCTTTCCCTCACAGATGTTTGCAACTTCTTCCTTACATTCCAATTCCAAAAACATGGCAAGGCATGTCCTCAAAATTTGTCATTTTTCCTTCGAAAAAATTATTAGTGGTTTTGCAATTTATAGTTTCTCTTATTTCTGGAAGGACTCAAAGTATGTTTGAGCGACTCACCCTATGCTAAGCTATTAATTTTCCCTGAAACTTTATTCTTTTTGAATAGTCGGGGGCTACAAGGCATGTTTCCTATTTTAATATAATTAAGATCTACTGCTCACATTGGAAAAATCTTGTTCATAATTAGTTCCCAGACACTATTTTTCATACGAGCTTACAAGAATCAGGGGCAGAGTTACTATGGTCAACATTGATGTTAAATAAATTTGGAGAGTCTTACATTGTCACAAAGAGATCAATCAAGCCAATTGCAGTACTCCGATAATAGTTCCTTAAATTTTGATTCAGAACAAGCATGAACTACACACAATGCCAATGTAATGAGCATAAAATTTCCCCATAAACAAATATTGCATACAATGTAAACTAAATGCAATAGGTTGTGAAGCTTAATTTTCACTCAGCAAATGGAATATCTCCATCACTTCTAATAATCAAGGAACTGAGAACTCAGTCCAAGCTATGCAAAAGGAATACATAACAGTTTAGCCTGACAACTGAAGGGAAATTGAAGGGCCAAGCTCCCCTCAATTTGATGAAGGGTGAGGAGAACGAAGTGTCCATTTATGTTGTCAGTGATGTATTTTTGGGTGGTATGTATATAAAAAAGAAAATAAAATCATAACAAACAAGATATAAATAACTCAAAAACTAACCTCAAATCTCAGATTGTCACCTCTAGAGCTTCACACAAGCTCCAATACACTGTGAATCTGCTGCAATGAAAAATGGATCAGTAGAATTATATGCTCAAGATAAGCATACTAGCACATTCATCTACATTGTTTTAAAAAAAATCATCCTCAAAGGATGTGAAAGGTTTGGATACCCCACCCTATGCTATAATTGTTAGTGATTGAAAATTACCACAATATTGCTTATATATATATATATATATATATATATAAACAAAGTGCAGCTTACTACATAATTCAAGCCCTTTTTCATGGCAAAAGAACAATCTACCCCTATCAGCATGGCATTGGCTTCCAGCTTGCACACAATACAAAAGTTCAGGCACCTCAGGAAATGGAAGACAAGCTTTCATCTTAGTTGATTTCTACCATTGTAGAAGGAAGGAAGGACCTACTGCACTCCAAAAATCCCTATCGCAGAACATAGTTATGATTTGGTTGTCACAATATTTTCTAGAACATAGTAGAAACCACTAGAGGAAGGGGTCCAATCAACATAGAGCACTGACTAGACTCAAACAACAATGAATCCTGATAGTCTGCACAATTCACCTCTTTTGAGTAAAAAATTACTATTTTCCATGAAAGAATATTTTGGCATGAACAATGTTTGTTAGGAACTGATTCATGTTTGTTAATGTTATTCAGGACCGAGAAAAAAAATATATAAGGGAAAAAACCGAACAAGTTATTTTTCTAAGGATTATCTACAACAAGGATTGAACCAAATTTCATAATTAATATTTGTCTTGACATGGATTTGGGAACTTTACTCTATGTTGGCCCCAATTCCCTGTGTTGGGATCAATCTGATTCGCCCTACACATCCCACTACCCAGGTGTCTTTTACAAGCAAGGATCTCTATAGATAGATCATTTCATCAAGACACAAATTTGAAATTATAGCCACCTCAAAGATTAAAGAACTACATAAAAAATTTCATTAAAATAATAGTCGTTGTATCTAAGACTAAGCTTCATAAAAAAACTCTTGGCAAGGTACAAACCATATTCATTATTCTGTTGTCTCCATCACCTTCAACAAAAATTTCTTGTGGTGACCCAAATGGTACACCTACCAACCCATCACCATGTTGTTCCATCAATACTGCTATTGATCTAAGATATTTTGGGACTTTCAAACCGATGACTGGTGGCACAGGCACATCTATGATGAATATTCCAAGAAATATTAAAATTAATATCTTATGAAGGCCTATACATAGACGATAATAAGCCATGTCCTTGAGAAGAACCACTACTTCTCCTAGGTGATCGTGTGAATGGAATATGATGTGATCCCCAAGGAATACTTGGTAGCGGATGTAACATCAAAGAAGTAATATACCGAGGTCCATTTGGATTTCATTCATTGCAACCCAATTTCTATATTCATGATTATTTTCTCTGTTATCTGAACCTACAACAAACTAGGTATTCCTAGAAATACCCATCATCATGTTTCTTGAACTAAATTATTCATAATGAGAAGATAAACGCTCCCTTGCACCACCATTGGAGCTGGAAGAATTTCCATGTATAGGCGTAGAATAACTATCATTCCATCCAACTGAATGCAAAATCCTCTTTATACCATACGACACATGAAACATACTGGGTTAGCGCTATCATTCCAACAAATATGATAGAGTATGCACCGCTATCATCTTTTCATATACATTTTCTTACACAAAACACAATTTATTTTATCTATTTTAAGTAATTTTATTTATGATAGGCTTTACATTCAATATGGATAGGCATACTATTCAAACTCTTCTATTTTCTAAACCTACTCATATCTTGGGTTTATGCTTTCAATTTTTTTGTTGATTGGGCTATGGTCTAGCTGTAGCAGGTGGGAGTTTACCACAACTTTCCCAACTTCTATTCTTAGTTCATTCGTTTATGGGCTCTACCCAAGAATTCCCAGAGTGATATGTTCCCAAACTTTGACCTATATTTTTCCAGTAAAAAACTCGGTGTTTTTTGTTAAGAAAATGTTTATTTATTTTTCTAGGATTTGTGAGACTGCTGCAGTCTATTTCTATTAGGAGAGTATGGTGCTTCTGGTTTAAGGTCTGTAGGCAATTTTATCCTCTCCAAATGATTTTTTCTTCTTAATATTAAGGAATATCTACCTAACATTCTACTCTTGTATCTTAGTGCCTTACAAATCACAAAGACTCTGAGGATGCATATGGAGGTATAGAGAAGGTTGCATGAACAACTGGAGGCAAGGGATATATTTCCCTTTTTTTGGCTTCCATTCTTTGTACATGATTTTACTATGATGTTGTGAAGTATGAACTTAAAAAAGTCGCATTGATTTTGTGCCTTTGTTTTTAGCAGGTTCAAAGACACTTCCAAGGTCGTATAGAAGCATAGTGAAAGTACTTGCAGTCAATTCTAGAAAAAATAAAAGGAAACTATTGCAAGTTACAACATGGGGTCACCTAGATTAGAAGCTACTGATGTAAAACTTCCTGAGTTGGCCTCAAAAGTGAAAAGTGAGTGTTTTAACTCTATATTTTTTTCTTTGATCTTATCCACAATGCCTGAAATCCCTGGTCTATTTCTAGAATCTCAGATTTGTCATCAACAATCCCAGGCTATAGAATATTCTACATATAGATACCTCACTTAAATGAGAGTTCTGAGAAGTGTCTTAAAGATAATTTACAAGATGCTGGTAGAAAATCCCCAAGGTATTCTTATGATAAGAAAGTGCAATTTTATTATGATGAAATCAGAGAAGATATGAGGCTGCAAGAATTGACAGGAGAAGAAAATATTTCTTCACCTTCCTAGAGGATCAAGGATTCTTCAATTTCTTTTCATGAGAGGGCTACCGGTGACATAGTATAAGCAGAAGAAAATGATAACCGTTTATTAGACAAAAAAGGAAAATAATGTAAAATAAATCGAGTGCTTGTTGATTCACCCATATAAAGAACATTAAAATTTTCTAGTGATTTATATCTTCAAGAAAATAGAAAAATGTATGAGGCATCCAAAGTTTACACGAATCAATATAAAAAATGTTCCGAGGGGTATAACACATTCTCTAAAATGATAGAGGATTTGGACTTGAATTCCAATGGTGATACCACAGTGTCCTACAAGGAAAGAGGGTTTGATTTGAATGGTTTTGGTAAGTTGAGCTTTGTTTCACATGTCTGTCTTTGACACATGCAAGGAATCCATAACTACTTTTATGCATGATATTCATCGCCAATAAGAATTTTATTATGGATTTATACATTCCATGGGAATGAGAAGGCCTTTTAGTCTTTTTCCCTTCATTTTTAAAGCTAATTGAGTCATTTTCCAGCAAAAAAATAGGATAGGTACCATTGTGGATGTACTATAATGTAAATATTGCAATTATATGACATTAGACACTAAAAATTATTTGGCTTTTGTGGTTCTTTGTATTTCTAAATTATGCCAAAGCTAATTTTAACATTGAAAATTTAACATAAATTAGTCTCTTGGAATGTGAATAATTTGGCTGCAAGTCAAGTATATACCTTCCAACATTTCAAAATGGCCACATTTAAGGTAAAATTTATTCCTATTGATGTGGATGGTTGTGTCTTGATCAAACAACTCTCTGGAGAGCTTTTGATTACCCAACCATAGGTAAACATTTGAAATCGGGACCCACGTCACCTACACTAGCCCTGGGTGTGACTAGTTATTCTACAGGCATAACAACAAGAATTGTTGCATTGGTATCATGAATATTTAGGTTTATACCAATGATGTGTTTTCCAGGAGCTGTAAGGAAGAGGTGGTCATCATCCCACTATGAATAACATGGAAGGAAATCTAAAGATGGACTTGAAACTCTTTCCACAATATTTATTTTACAATATCCTCATCTTCCATCCATTGGATGATTGGCACATCCATTATTGTTCTATGGCATGCATCCAGCCACGGTGCTACAAGAAAATGTCACTTGTTCAAATTCTGATCCAACCAATTGAGTCGGGTGAGTGACATTGTTTTAAAAACCAAATGCAAATAAGTTGTTTTATTCACTAGTACAAAATGACTAATTAATTACTAAAAAAAAACTAAAATTTGCATATAAACGACTATTTTTCGGTTGGTGACCAATAGTATCTAATTTACAGTATCATATAACACAACCAAATTTTAGTCATTTTTAGCTTAGTCATTAATTGGTTATATCAATTTTTTTGTCCAGCAGTATATTTGGTCATTTATTTAGTCACCAATTTGGTTATTAATTTAGTCATTGATTTGGTCATTGGTTTAATCATTGATTTGGTCATTAATTGTCACAATTAATGACCGAATATACAACAAAATATATTACTACATGATCACCTGAGAAAACCAATTAATGACCAAGAAATATGACCAAAATGTTGGTCGTGTTATAAGATGATGTAAATTAGCTACTAATAGTCATATATATGAAAATTTTGGTCCTCGTTTGAAACCAATTGATGACCAAAGAAATATGACTAAATTTTGGTTGTGTTATAAGATACTGTAAACTAGCTACTAATAGTCATATATATGCAAATTTTGGTCATCATTTGAAACCAATTAATGGCGAAAAAAATATGACTAAATTTTGGTCGTGTTATAAGATGTTGTAATTAGCTACTAATAGTCATATATATGTAAAATTTAGTCATAATTTGTAATGATAAACTTACTATTTATAGTAGTAATCTATGTTTTTTTTGTAATTTCATATTCATAATGTAAACAAGTAATTTAGTAGTTTATGTTCATTTCATTCGCTTGCATTAAAAAATATTATAAATGACTAATTTAGTCGTAATTTCATTTTATTTGTGTTCATCGCTAATCAATATAAATACTAACTTAATAGTTTTAGATTGATTTTATGTGTTCATTATTAACCAACATAAGTTAATTAGTATGGTTTTGCAACTAAATTAAAAAAAAAAACATGTCATACAATGTGCATGTTCGTCTAATATTAAAACATGAAATTACATATGTTAATTACAATACTAAATAATATCAAGTGCAGCTATAAATAATTTCAATCACATAAATTATATTATATGAAATATCAAGTATTAAAATATGAGTTTCCAACTTAATATTGGTTAGACTACAATTTACACATGAAATATTGTTTCATCACTTCAAAACATTATCATTATGCTGCCAATGCATTGTAGGTGAATTCACCAACTCTGAATACTTGATCATTAGTCTCTATATGTGTGTATCATGTGAGATATTGTATTGAATGGTATTACTATATTTATTCTCTTATCTCTCTCTCTTTCTGCATTTTTCGTTCCAGTGTTATTGTTCTCCTCTTTCTTCAATTTCTACTTTTGACCATAAAAAACTGAGTTCCTCTTCTAAAATGAAAGAATATATAATGCAAAGTATAATACATGAAATACAATGAAAACTAAAATATAAAATAAATTAGACTATAAATGATTTATATGACAAATACCTCAACATCATTTATGCCAACGCCATTTTTCCTTAGAAAAGCAAGAAACTCAAACAAGTTTTCTCCAGTTGGGCGATAGTGGCCACTATGTGACTAGATGACCTGTAAAAAAAAATAAAAAAGTCACCATAAAAAAGAAACACCTTGGGAACCTAATAACAATCATGTCAGCTAAGGTACAATCTAAAAATATAAAGTTGTATATATATTGTGAAAACAAATGGAAAGAAAAAGACAACATATAATAAATAATGTATGGCAACTAGCTGCAAAATTACATAAAAGAAGAAAAAAATTCTTCTAGGGTTACCCATAGATGTGGGTGGTTAACATGCCCCAATATGCCATGATCCTTAGGGTCCAGGGGAAGTAAACCTCCTACTTAGACATAATGATTGATTGGTTGCATCTTGGCCTTGCCTCTCCTTTGTGAGTCAAAATAAATAAAAATAAGTCCATCATTAACTAATTGTACTCCATATTATCATTTCACATGTTATATCCACATACCTACCAAAGATTTGATATATTCCAAACAATTGGAATTTTGGAATTGTTTCTAAAACTATGTCATTTATACCCTCGTCCAGTGTACCTAACAAAATGTACCCACTTGATTTTCTTCTTTCATATTCATTTACATCCTCAAAAGTATTCATTTCAAAAACAAATACAACCCCAATATATCTAGATCCTAATTATCATCCATATTTTCCATAAACCATAAGAATTAATACTCTCTTATGCTCAACACTGTACAACAATGAAGCTACACACAAATAACTATTCGTACAAAAAAAAATGGAGCTATTGGTATAAAAAAATAATGAATCTACACAATGACGCTTAATTTATATTGGTATAATGAAGCTTAATTTATATTGGTAACTGCACAAAATATAAATGAAGTTATTGGTATAAAACAAACAACAATGAAGCTACGAAAAACACTCAATCAATCGGTATAAATTCCAAACATAATGAGAAAATGAGAAGCGCATCATTCTCTACCATGTATTCTACCAAATAAAATGTTAAAAATACTAGAGGAAAAATCTCTTCTTTACGATACATTTTAAGAAGAATAAATGGATATTCACTTCCTTATATTCTATTTTAATAAATCCATTTCCATTCCGATGTAGAAGTACCTCCACCTAAAGAGATCTACCATTTCAAGTTTCCACATACATCATAGAAATTCAGGATGATACTTCCAAAAAAAGAGAAAATGAATTAGACACAGACAAATCACATACTTATAACAAGAAAAGGTATGAAAAGCATTGGTTATCTTGCACACATAAAAAAGTTTCGATGTTTTGTCTGCAAATCTTATAGCCACTACGCACTCATTGAAAGAATTGAAAGCAAGACAATTAAACTGAATAAATAGGAATACACTTTATGAGAAAAAACCAAAATAATACTTCAACCCAAAACAAAAATCATACTACAATATAAACAATAAAATAAGCCTTATTGATGTGTGCATGAATTGAAATAGCAATGACAACAATCACACAAAAAGGAAAGTGTGAGGGAAAATCAGGTTGTACACTCTATATTATATTAAGTATATAAAAGAGTATAAAATTGGTGCATAGAAATATTTTATGAGTTAGGAGAGATAATATATCACCGACCTCAGTGTAATAAACTTACATATATAATAAATATTGGACCAAGTCAATTAGGCCTAAGTCTCATCACTCAACTAAGTTACTAAAATTACACCATCGAAGAATAGCCTAGCCTCAAAAGAAAGCTTTGGTACAAAGAAAAAATGGATTATTATGAGTACTAGCTCCATTTTTTGTCTGCCTCCTACACCTTGTTTGAATGGTCTTTATAAATTTCTCATTCAATTTTCTATCACCCTAATTTTTTTTTTTCTAAACTCTGAAATTTTACCTTGTTTTAGTCGTAGTGTCAAATAGGTCTTGAGTCATTTCATTATTAATAAAGGTAAGTGATAGGTTTAGAAGTATTTAAAGGTCAATTTTCATTTCCAAATAAGGTCTTTAAGTCTCATCCCATGGTGTGAAGTCCCATCATTCATTTAGAAATCATGTTTTAAACTTTTGAAACAATCCTTAGCAATTAGCACAAAACTGCAGTTTCGTAGCGTGGTCAATTCAAAAACTCATTTTTGCACTACAAAAGCACTACTACTTTCACAGCGCATTTCACCAAAATTTCACTAGGTGCACTACAAAAGTTCGGATTCATAGAAATGTCTTATCAAAACATAAAAATCATTAGAATCCATTAGGTTATCATACAATGACATCATAGTGAGTCAGTTAGGGTCATTTCCAAAATGTTTAACCATTCATACTCATCATTACTACCGTAGAGGTGTCATTTATGAAAAGGATGTTTCAAATTTGAAAGGGTTGATATGTGTTACTCATTCCAGTTTACATAACAAGCATTGAAACATATTTATTTCGAGTTTAAGCTTGTGGTCATATTACACCAAAAATATTCTCATCTTATATCAAGCGAGGTTGATCCTACTTAATCAAGCGAGGCTAATCCTACTTAAACAAGCGAGGCTGATCCCACTTAATCAAGTGAGGCTAATCATTAAATTCTTAAAGAAGAAAATAGAAAAAGGTGAAGTCATCTAAGAAACTGGAGTTCAATGATGAAGTTGTAGGATTTGTCTTCAAGGCTAGGAAGCCTGTAACCAGACAGTCCAAAAAGACGCAAGAGATTAATGTTGAGCAACAAAAAACAGAGGAATCATCCACTGTTCATGAAGAATTTGTACATATTTCTTCACCTATACCAGAAATGGCCAAAAACAGATTATTCTCCACTCAAATAGAAAAAATCAGTTATGAAGAGATGGAGGAATGGTTGAAATCAGCTAATCATGAAATTGCCAGGTTAAGGAAGAGAGCTAGAAAGCATGCTATTGAATTTTTTTTTTTTAAGAGGATGAAAGCCCTCTAGGAAGTTGAAAGGGTTTCTAAACCAGAAATAATTAGCAGTGAGGCACAATATTTCACTTGAACTGTACCAGCAATAAAAGAAGTCACATTTGTGAGAGTAATAAATCCTCAATTGAGGGCCAGCAACAATTATCTAAGGAGATAGGTTGAAGAATTAGAAATCTAGTTAACAATATCTCAAGAGAAGCTAAAGCAATGGTGAAACAGAGTGATTTGGGAAGCAAAACAAATTGATAAATCCATAATCCAAATCTTATCAAGATGAAGGAACATTTGTGATGAAGATCATGTTTTTGAGGTCATGTTACTGTATTTTTTGATAAATATCAGTTGTTATGAGGTTTAAACATCTTCAAGGTATGAATTTTGAAGAAATTTTCAACAAATTTTCTTGCACAGCAATTTTGTAGTGCGCTACGAAACTGCTGAAGCAGCCTTTCACCTGAAGAGAAAAACATTGTTTTCTGGTTTTTGTAGTAAATTTCCAAGGCGGTTTCTGGGCAATTGAAAATGAATTTTTGAACACTAAAAGAGATTGTTCTTCCTAACATTCCTAAATACAAAAACCTCTCTTATTTTCTTCAAATTAATTATGAAATGGGATATTGAAGGCTTTCTTTCAAGCGCTAGTTTCAGAAAACAGAGTTTTCGTGTTTTACACATGTTTTTCAAAGACAGATTCTGGACATCAGGAGAAGTATTTCAAAAAACCAAGTGAGGTTTTTATTCAAGATAGAATGGAATACAAAAAAATCCTTTATTTTCTCAAAATAAATCATTTATGAGGAGATAAAGGCTCTGTCCCAAGACCTAATTTTTAGGAAAGAAATAGGAATAATTTGCTGAAGCAGTCTTTTCATCATTTCTCATGGAAAATTTTGAAGGAATTTTTTTGATTTTGGTCTTGAAACTTTTTGTGGGAGTATTTCAAGTCAAGATAAAGGCTATCATGTAATAAAAATATTGAAATATGTTGAAGAAAGGAGTGAAAACACTGTGCTACGAAGAGCACTATGAAACCGTGCTACTTTTGTAGCGCAGATCTATTTTCACTGTTTTGAGAAGTTCAAAGTGGATTTTGCACAACTGGAATGAAGGGATGACTTGGGAAATATGTCAGTCATGTTACTAACATAAATTAGCCTCGAATTCATCAGTTAGAAGTGGTCAGAATATCTCAAGAAACTAAAAGGTTCCTAAGCCTAAAAACAAGGAAACATGTTCCCTAATTTCTAGGATAGTTTTATCATCAGCAGCAGGGTGACTTTAAGTGAATGGTCAACATAAAAATTCGAATTCATGGGGTTTTAGATGGAAAAGGATGAATTGAAGATGAGATAAGGTTGTTAGAAGAATATTTAGGAGTTTTATTAGTATTAGAATTAGGACTCTTCAAAGATAGTTTAGTTGTCATTTTGTAATTAATAGCCTTTTTAATGGTTAGAATAGGTGTCAAGTATGGGAATTCGAATTCTCAAGAGGAGGATCATGGAATAAAATATTTTAAATTCTCTATGTTAGAGTCGGTATCTTCATCCCTCCGTCAGAGATCAATTTTCTCTTGTTGCATTTCATTTTAGGTGTCTCATTTAGTTCAGTAAGTTGCATTCCATTAGGAGCATGGATCATCTGATGGAAGGGTCTTTTCACTCTTATCCCTAATTTCTTGTACCTTCTGGTCTAATTATGTTCATCAAAATCATTTGCAGTCATTTTTCGTCTCCTAGTTGACAAAGAGTCGTTTTAGGGTTTTTAGTCTCATCAGGTCTAGGGTTTTATCAATCAGGTCTCAAAATGCATAATAATGGCCAGTAGGCACATAAGGAAGCTTCAAACAAGGTTTCACTACAAAAATTTCATCATCATAATGCTTGATAATGATTTCTCTTCAAAACTCTGTTTTGAAGAAAAATTGTCTATTTCATCTGTATGTAATAAATCCAATGTAATTTTTCAAATTCTTCAGTTGTAATAATGCTCCATTCACAACCCTGGTCGCCTTTTCCAAAGTTCCATTCCATCCATTCCCTGCATGCAGACAGAAGCTCATTGTTCAGTCAAAAGCACAAAGGAGACAAAACAGAGTTTAGAGTGAAATGTCAAGTTTTACAAACATTACAAAGTGGGTTTTCAAAAAACAAAAACTGAAGCCTTTGGCATAAAAGATATTTTCATTGTTCAAAGTTTCATTTTCATGCCAAAGACAGCAATGAGCCAAAAGAAGAGGTGTGAGGAGTGAAGGAAGAAGCTTGGAGGTAAAACTGGGCAAATTTGGGTGCGCGAAGCATTGGGCAGCTGGCGCGACACACTGGGTAGGCACAATGCATTGGCTTGACCGCCGCAGTGTAAAAATTACACTGGCGTGATGCATCAGAGGGGTGTGGTGCACTGAGATGACTGCGTGGCGCATTGGGCTGAAACACGAATTTTTGTCATTGCTTCTAAAAAATTCCAAATCACTCGGTCCTTCTTGCTCCAAGTAAGTTCATATGATCTTCTACTGCCTATAAACCCGTGCTTGGTGTGATTATATGATTGATTATGAGAATTTGAATACACAAAAGTCAAACCCTATCATTTTGTTGATAATTGCTCCCTTAGGGTTTTGAAGTTGGTGTTTTAAAATTGGCTTTGGTGCCAAACTTTTTCACCTCCCCACCTTATTTTTTCCATTTCCCATCACTGTTATCTCATCACTACAGTTTATCCTCCATCCCCTTACATCCTTAAAGCCTATCTCCCTATCCCTAAAGTCATTTCATCTCCTATCATTCCCATTCCCCATTTCACTTGATTATAGCCCATCACTTTCATTACCCCATTCCTCCATATTCCCTCCCATTTGACATATATTTGGAAATCAAATCGAAACACCAAAGTTCTCATTATCATTCAAGACAACGCAGAACTTGCAAATTCTCATGGAGAAAGACACTGATACATCATATGACCGAGATAGTGATTCCACCACTGAAATACATGCACCTAGAAGGCCAAAAAGGAAAATAACATGCTAAGGCACATGAAAAATCATTATTGGGCGAGAAATCACGTTTGCAAGGCGCGAATCAAGATCCAGAAGGCAAAACTAAAGAGGGCATTAAAGCGTCGCAAAAGGCATGATAGACTCCAAATTTTGGCAGAAGCTTCTTTGGCTCAGCATAGTGCTTGATGGTGGAAATTCAGCACAAATTTCAAGAAATTTGGGACGCGTTTTGTCAATTTTCAATTTTTGGCCTTAAAATAAATTTTCTTGCCTGACGCGTAGCGCCACTTGGCACGCACTTATAATTGGTAGCTCATTTTGAGGAAAAATTTTCATTTCTGGATTTTTCATCAAAATTTATGGATTCCTACCCATTACCTAAGGATTTTGACAAGTTTTGGGTTGCCTAAAGGGTCAAAAACACCCTAAAAATGGCCTTTCTACCACTTTTTGCACACACAGGAAGCAGTGCTGGGAGATTTGATTTTTGGAGGGGAAAATGGAAACCAAATTCCAAAATTTCACTTGGGCTGGAAATTAGAAAGGAAGATCTTTCCAACGAGCTATCCTGCACTCAAGTTGGACTTTGGGAAGGCCCTCAAAATCAGCCTCAAATCGGTACTACGCATAGAGATTTCAGGCGTGACGCATTGGGAAATTTGGCCTATTTTTCACTCAGCAGCTCAGTTTTTCGCCTAGTTTTGGCTAGTTTGACTTTTTCATCTCCAAATGTGAAACTCTTGATGTAACTTGATGTAATTTCATGGCTTTGATTTAATTTTGGCACATTTTTACTCATGTAAGCAGATTCATTCACCAAAAAGTGAATTGTAACTAAATGAATCAGTTTCCTATCTTATAGAGGCAAGCTGCCCCACTGCCTATTTTCCAGTTCTTAGTTTAGATCTTGTTGAAACAACTCCTAAAATTGTGAACTAGACACCTAGAGGCTGGGATGAGTTTTTGGTTACTTATATCTTGTAATTTTTCATTCATTAGCAGAGGTTGGACACTTGGGATTGCTTGGCACTTCATTGTACATTTCATCTCTGCAATTTTGGAAAAGGAATAGACTAGGGTTTGCAACACTCTTTGGGATCCATGTGGCTCTATGTTTTGATGGTGTGTTTCTCTCTGTGATTATAATATCACTGATGTTTTATGTATATCATTTTCCTTCTCCTTTCTTCTCAAATTAAACAAACAAGTTATAAAGGTGGAATTCATTAGATTGCTTTGCTCTGCCTTGAGTTTTGTTTAATTTTCCATGTTTTCATATGTTTGAAGATGATTCTTGAAAGCCTCTCGCCCTCTTCAGCTCCTCACCGGTTTGAACTATTCATTCATTTAATCCAAGCATCAAAACAATTGCCTTTCTTGCCCCATTCAGAATTCTGCAAAAACTAGGCCTCATCCCCGAACCCAAAACTGCCTTTCCCTTTGATTCCAAGAAAACCCCCAAAATCAAAATCAAACTCTTTTACTTATATACCTAGCCTAAAATTAGCCTTTATTTCAAGTCATCTCAAGCCCTATTGATTATCTTTGCTGGGATTGAGCCGGAGAGAGCCCTCTCCTGATCTGGTAGGGCTAGCTACTAGACTGAGCGTGGTTTGATGTTACCCTGAACTCTGCCTTCCTTCAGCCTGAGGTAGATTTAGGCAATAAAACTCTATATCAAGCATGAGTTCTAATTGATAGGGTTGGAAAATGTTAGGAGGAACATACTAGTTTTGTAATGGCTTTCGAGAGATTGATATATACGGAAGCGATACAACTTTCTGGACCTGAGATTCTTAGTGTACTTCAGTGAGTTTTATATTTTATCTTTGATATGTTTTACTTGCATATTCTTAACACTTATTACTCCGAATTCATGGAGGAACATTCTCTGACTTCCTTTAAGTGTTGAAATATGGTGAATTGAGTTCTTAAGTCCTATCTCTCGATGTTTTTATTCAATGTTTTAATAATTATTACTCAAAATTCATGGAGTAACATGCTTTGAATTCCTTTAAGTGTTAAGCTTTGATGAATCACTTTAAATACTTTCCTTTTGAATACCTTGATGTATCATTACTCGGAATTCATCTACCACATGCTCTGACTTCCTATGAACCTCAATTTATTGAGATCTTCCTGAATGTGTCACTCTTTCATTGAAGTATATACAAGCCTCAGTTTTATAAGAAGAGCTATTTGTTATCTTTATCCCTGTCACTGATTCCATAGCCCAGTGGTAGCAAATCTTCATCTTTCAACCTATAAACATACAAAATCACAAAGCACAGAGTTAGCCATCTATCTATAACTTATATTATTAACCTTGAGAGAGCCCTCTCAAGCTGAGGAGGCTAAGCTTCAGCTAAAATATTGGTTTGAAATAGTTACACTGATATTGACTTGTTGAGAAGACTATCAGGGTCCCATTTTGGTGCATCTGCCAAGAGTCTGAAGATATACATCTCCCGAAAATCATGAAGCTGAACTCTTGAAGGTAACAGGAGCTCAGGAATATTTTTGAGGCTGCAAAACTACCTTGCCGACTCCATTGTTGAAGAATTCAAAATTCATAGATTCATGGTGATTCCACTAGACTTGTGAAGAACTCATATGCTGCCATTCTTGTTTCAAGGTATGCATGTATCGATTTTTCAGGAATTCATGGTTTCCCAAATCATTTTACCAAGGATACATATTTTTTAAGGAATGGTCCAAAATTCAATGGAGAAGATTTGAGTTTGACTTTGAAGCATATATCATATTTTTGTGATTTTACTGAGCTTCTTAAAGTCAAACATGAAGATGTTTGCATTAAGTTGTTCTATGATTCATTTCAAGGGAAATTTAAACAGTGGATTGGAATTTTTTCTATCAGATCTATTAAGTCATTTTCAGACTTTTGGCTTACGTTTTTGGAGGAATGGATAAACAGAACAGAGTTGGTGGCAAACTCTCCTTCAATTCAAGGTTTTAAACAATGGAATGATGGTCATATTAATGAAGAAATAGCTGAAATTTTTTCTTTGACCTTGTCTTCTTATCTAAAATCATTTGAGTGCAAGACAAAATATAATATTAAATTTTTGGATGAAGTTGTTAAGGACATTCAAAAAGAGATTGAAGGTTTAGAAGGTAAAATTCAATCATATAGTCTTCATGATTATAATCATTATTTTCAAAAACTTTCTATGGAAGAACACAAAGAGAAGGGGTTGCTTCCTTTCTTTTTTGTGTTTAAGGAAGAATACATTGTTTTTGAAAATAAATTTGAGGAGAAACTTGAAAGCACACAACTGAAGTCTTATGTGGATGATAAAAGTATGGATGAGTTGTCTAAAGATGCAGAATGACATAAAGAACATCAAATTGATCATGTCTATTTGGACCCCATAGCTGAATACATGGAACAGATTTGCACTCCAATGTTTCATTTTCATTTGCATCATGAAGATCAGATACATTATAAGTGCTTTGGTCATCTCAGTATCATGGTTATTTTGATTTTGAACGCAGTCAAGAGTTTCAAATATTAGATAAAACAAATGACTGGCTACATTGGAAATTTCATATTGATTGATCTAAAATGGAGTTTTCAGCTGATAGGGTAGGTAGGAATGTGAAAATAAGCTCAAGGTTGACTGAGCATTTTTTAGTAGATACAGTTTGAGTGCTTTTTGTAGAAATCATCAAGCTTAAGCCCGAGGTGAAGGCCATTAAAGTTTGATGGGAAACTTGGCAAGATTTCAGAATTTTACTCTAAAGAAAATGGATAGCAACACTGGAGCTACTGGTTCTTAGTGTACCACAGGGGCACACTATCCCAAGTGGAGCCACTATTATCACACTAATTTTTTTTTTTCTAAACTCTGAAATTTTACCTTGTTTTAGTCATAGTGTCAAATAGGTCTTGAGTCATTTCATTCTTAGTAAAGGTAAGTGATAGGTTTAGAAGTCTTTAAAGGTCAATTTTCATTTCGAAATAAGGTCTTTAGTCTCATCCCTTGGTTTTGAATTCCCATCATTCATTTAGAAATCATGTTTTAAGATTTTGAAAAAATCCTCTGCAATTAGCCACAAAACCATAGTTTCACAGCGCGGTCAATTCAAAAACTCAGTTTTTCACTATGAGAGTGTTGTTACTTTCGTAGTGCATTTCACCAAAATTGTACTAGGTGCACTACGAAAGCACAGATTCTTAGAAATGTCTTGTCAAAACATAAAAATCATCAAAATCCTTTAGGTTATCATACAATGACATCATAGTGAGTCAGATAGGGTCATTTCAAAAATTTTAAACCATTCATACTCATCATTACTACTGTAGAGGTGTTATTTATGAAAAGGATGTTTCAAATTTGAAAGGGTTGATATGTGTTACTCGTTCCAGTTTTCATAACAAGCATTGAAACATATTTATTTCAAGTTTAAGCTTGTGGTCATCTTACGCCAAATCTATTCTCATCTTATATCAAGCGAGGCTGATCATTAAATTCTTAAAGAAGCAAACAAAAAAATATGAAGTCATCTAAGAAACTGGAGTTCAATGATGAAGTTGCAGCATTTGTCTTCAAGGCTAGGAAGCTTGTAACCAGACAGTCCAAAAAGATGCAAGAGCTTAATTTTGAGCTAGAGAAAACAAAGGACGCATCCACTGTTCATGAAGAATTCATAGATGTTTCTTCACCTATACCAGAAATGGCCAAAAACAGAGTATTCTCCACTCAAACAAAAAAAATCAGTTATGAAGAGATGGAGGAAAGGTTTAAATCAGCTAATCATGAAATTGCAAGGTTAAGGAAGAGAGCTAGAAATCATGTTGTTGAAAAAATAAATTTTAAGAGGATGAAAGCCCTCCGGGAAGTTGAAAGGCTTTCTATACCAGAAATAATTAGCAATGAGGCATAATATTTCACTTGAACTATACCAGCAATAAAAGAAGCCGGGTTTATGAGAGTAATGAATACTCAGTTGAGGGCCAGCAACAAGAAGCTAAGGAGATAGGTTGAAGACTTAGAAATACAGTTAAAAATATCTCAAGAGAAGCTAAATCAATAGTGAAACAGAGTGATTTGGGCAGCAAAACAAAGTGATAAATCCATAAGCCAAATATATCAAGATGAAGGAAATTGTTTTATGAAGATCATGTTTTTGAGGTCATGTTACTGTATTTTTTGATAAATATCAGTTGTTATGAGGTTTAAACATCTTAAAGGTATGAATTTTAAGAAATTTTCAACAAATTTTCTTGCACAGCAGTTTCGTAGCGCGAAGCAGCCTTTCACCATGAAGAGAAAAACGTTGTTTTTAGGTTTTAGTAGTAAATTTACAAGGCATTTTTTGGGAAACTGAAAACAATTTTTTGATAACTGAAAGAGGTTTGTCTTCCTAACATGACGAAATAAAAAAACCTCTCTCATTTTCTTCAAATACATTATGAAATAAGATATTTAAGGCTTTCTTTGAAGCCCTATTTTCAGAAAACAGAGTTTTCCTGTTTTACACATGTTTTTCAAAGACAGATTATGGAAGAGAGGAGAAGTATTTAAAAAACGCAAGAGAGGTTTATTTTAAAGATAGAATGGAATAAAAAAACTCCTTTATTTTCTAAAAATACATCATGGACGAGAAGATAGAGGCTCTGTCCCAAGACCTAATTTTGAGGGAAGAAACAGGAATAATTTGCTGAAGCAATCTTTTCATCATTTCTCATAGAAAATTTTGAAGGAATTTTTTCCAGTTTGGTTTTGAAACTTCCCATGGGAGTGTGTAAATTTAAGATAGAGGCTATCATGAAAGAAAAATATTGAAATATATTGAATAAAGGAGTGAAAACACTGCACTATGAAAAGCGCTACGAAATTGTTTTACTTTCGTAACACAGATCTGTTTTCATTGTTTTGAGAAGTTCAAAGTGGATTTTGCACAGCTGGCATGAAGGGATGACTTGGGAAATATGTCAATCATGTTCCTAACATCAATTAGCCTCGAATTCATCAGTTATAAGTGGTCAAAACATCTCAAGAAACTAAAAGGATCCTAAGCCTAAAAACAGGGAAACATGTTTCCTAATTTCTAGTACAGTCTTATCATCAGCAGTATGGTGACTTTAAGTGAATGGTCAACATAAAAACTCGAATTCATGGGGTTGAAGGTGGAAAAGGATGAATTCAAGACTAGATAAGTTTGTTAGAAGCATATTTAGGAGTTTTAGTCCTATTAGAATTAGGACTCTTCAAAGACTGTTTAGTTGTCATTTTGTAATTAATAGCCTATTTTATCGTTAGAATAGGTGTCAAGTATGGGAATTCGAATTCTCAAGAGGAGGATCATGGAATCCAATATTGTAAATGCTCTATATCAAGCATGAGGTTGAATTCATAGGGGTTGGAAAATGTTAGGAGGAACAAACTACTTTTGTAATGGCTTTGGAGAGACTGATATTTACAGAAGCAATACAAATTTCTAGACCTGAGATTCATAGTGTACTTTAGTGAGTTTTATCTTTGATCTTTGATATGTTTTACTTCCATAGTCTTAACACTTATTACTCAGAATTCATGGAGGAACATTCTTTGACTTCCTTTAAGTTTTGAAATATGGTGAATTGAGTTCTTAAGTCCTATCTCTGGATGGTTTTATTCAATTTTTTAATACTTATTACTCATAATTCATGGAGTAACATGATTTGACTTCATTTAAGTGTTAACCTTTTATGAATCACTTTAAATTCTTTCCTTTTGAATACCTTAATGTATCATTACTCAGAATTCATGTACCACATGCTCTGACTTCTTATGAACCTCAAGTTATTGATATCTTCCTGAATGTGTCACTCTTTCATCGAAGTATATACAAGCCTCAGTTTTATAAGAAGAGATATTTGTTATATTTATCCCTGTCACTAACTCCATAGCCCAATGGTAGCAAATATTCATCTTTCAACCTATAAAAATACAAAATCACAAACCGGAGAGTTAGCCATATATCTATAACTTGTATCATTAACCTTGAGAGAGCCCTCTCAAGTTGCGGAGGCTAAGCCTCAGCTAAAATATTGGTTTGAAATAGTTACACTGAGATTGACTTGTTGAGCAGCATATCAGGGTCCTATTTTGGTGATAACACAATCTAATTCAACACCTTATAAGTTATATCTTGTTTTATGTTTTGTAGATTTCTCTTGGTTTAGAATCTAGATTTTATAACAAACATGGAAATATTTCCTAGACAATAAACCTCAAAAATTAGTATGATTTTCCAGAATATTGCATGATAACACGGTTAAAAGAAAATTGTTGAGTTTTTTTAGTTAATGAAGAAATTATTAAACCTTTTACCATTTTCTATGTATCACCAAAATCAAAATACAAGTAGGGCATGCTACATCTATCTAAAAAGAAATCCTATTAACCCTAACTTTTTAATTAATGGTAGTTGAATCCTTGGGCTACCTGATATATATCGCATAGAGTGGACAATATTTAATAAAAGGAACTCCCCTCTCTAAACAAGGAACTAGGCAGCCAATTAATGTGCATTTTGCATATGATTCCTCACATCCTAAAGGAACATGAATGAGTGGAAAATATGATGTAATTATTTCAAACCTACATTCAAATCCCTGGATGGATGCTTAATAATTTATTCTCCACCAAAATCTTCTCCTCTCCAACAAAAAAAGCAAAAAATAATGCACCAAGCTTAGAATAGCATGGTTTTTTTCAAATCCAGGCATCCAATGCCACATGAGGGACATGTTGATATCTTTGAAAATTTTACATGTGATTTTGAATCTTTCAAATGCTCCAACTGTTCAAAAGGTTCTATTTGTTTCATAATTGTGGCCTCTAGTTCCTAAAGGTGTGAAAAGTCAAAATAAATTAGCCTTGCAATAAATAACTAAAATAGACAAATTTTGAGTAACAAATGAAAATTTTAACCGGTTTAAACTTACTTTATTTTTCTCTTTCAACTTAGTTTCCAAGTAATTAATATGGTTTACAGAATCATTCAACATTTTTTCTTTTTTCCAATGGAATTTGGGAATGTTTTACACTTAAAGCTGACTATCAATTTATTTCGCGTTCTCAAGGTGCTCCAAGAGTGAAGGAAGAATATCATTTTCAAGAATATCTTGCTTGGGCATATGATCTCATTTATCCTTGGGTGTTGAATCCAAATTCCCCCTCAGATTGGTAGAGCGCTCTCCTCTATTTGATTTTTTTTTCCTCTCTACATCAACATCAATGACGTGGGAAAATGCTAGACACTTAACAAGAAAAGTCACCAATACTTCCCTTATCCAACCAAACAAACTTTCCTGATGATATTTATTGTCAACCTTGAACAACAAGGTTTCTCGAAAATAAGAAAAATAATAACATAGATTAGATATTAACAAAATATGCCACTGGAAAGGTATGATAAATCATTCATTCTTATGGAAAAGGAAAATAATTCCACTTATAATTTAGTGGTGACTATTGATAAAACTTAACTCTATATTTCTTGATAATTATTTGAAATTTTGAAGAAAGAATTTCCTAAATGTGCTAATAATCTGTCCATTTATATAGGTGTACAAAACATTAAGAGGCTCGTTATCCAATTAGGATCAATGGTGAAAGAGTTACAAAAGTAAGAAAAATTTAAAATAAAAAGATATATTCTGAAACACTCCAATAAGCTTTTGGAAGAGGGAACAAAGGAATTGACAACATTTGAAAGAGAAGTTGGACTTAATGAATTAAATGATAACCCATGTTGCTACTATTTTTATAGCCAAGGTAAATTTAAACACATTATTATTGAAGAACAAGTAGTGGTATTCAATAAAAATAAAAATTCTTAAGGTAATGGAAGGAAGAAAGAAAAATAATGCTAGAATGGGCCCCTAGTATTTTTTTTTTTAATCAAAATCCTTCAAGCCCAAAGTGGGTGGTTATTGATACAGGTCCATGTCACCAGGGTACATAAAATTCACATGGAATACTTTATAGATCCATCCATTTGTTCGTGCACATACTTCTCATTCTTATAAAAGCAAGAGTAATTTTGCCAACCTTTGTTCATAGGTTTGAAAAAAAACAACAAAGCTTAAGTAATAGTCAAGGCCATTTATTAAAAAACACAGAAACAAAGCATGTCATGTTTTCAAAAGTCTCTAGTATTTGAATATTTGTGACAAGAAAAATGAAATTCACCTATAGGATATTATTTCACTTATAGGTTATTATTTCAAGAGTAGAGTTTTAATAAGAATTTTTTGGATTAAAGTATAATGAGGTTCACCTATGGAATTATTTTAACCAAATATGGCATTCACCTCTAGCATGGGTTCCCTGTGAAAATTTTCCAAACCTTATGAGACAGTTACAGAAGACTTAGTAGCAGCAGTAAATGAATCAAGAAGGTCGAACTTGGTGGTTTAGGCCTTAAACACCACCTTTCTAACTTCCAGACTAAACAAGTACAAAAATGAAACATTTTCAAAATTCAGACCAATACATTCTGCAACACAACATATAAAATCAACACATAAATTATAAATACGTTCCATGAAACATGGAAATGTGGGAACACCTAGAAACATGGGCCCCCAAAAAATGGGTACATGAGGAAAATGCAGTTATAAAAAAAGTACAAGAAATATAGATATATAGTTTTTTTTTAATCAATGTACATGACACTATGTTGGTGAAAATATCATCAAGGCTTTGGAAAAGAAAAATATTGTAAATATCAATTTTTTTTCCAAATATTACAAAATATTAGCAAAACTTAAAAGACAAAATCAACAAAAAGAATCCCAAAAAGTGATGCCATAGCCCATAGGCAAGTGATATTTTTGATTTCCATGTTGTAATATAATGATAATATCACAATTTAAGTGTCATGACATTTACAAGCAATAATATTGGCTAGTGGAAGAATAAAAATTTCACAATATGAGTAGCATTGTTTTAAATAACACGATATATTACAAGAAAATAATAATCATTCACAAATGATACTTTATCAAACCATATCTACATTAACTGCCATAGAATTTTTCCTAATGCAAAATCTCATAATTTTGTTGGCCTTGACCAATCTGCTACTACCATACATGATAGAATTCAGTGGAAATGCTACAATTGTGCAAAAATTAAAATCCTAAAAACTGTTAAGTCTGCTTAAATTCTGAATGTGATATCAACTAATTTCTCTATATGACATCCAATGAGGTTAGAACCACTCTCTAATGCCTTGAAATAATTAATAATCATGTTAAAAATTTCAGTAAAAGGATAGAAATGGTAAATAAAGTTGAATGTGGAGAATGCTAACTTTTAATATAACCATCAATTTTGAAGGTGACAAACTCCTAAAATATCAATCTCTTATCCCTTATCCTTGTGGGCCTAGAAACATCGAAAAAGATGCTCAAAATGTCACTAAAAATGATGAAAATACATTGGAAACACCATACAATATGGATGGTGGCATTTATAAGATGTTTCACATGCATTTTGACATTTTGAGGCATTTTGAGTACTGGGATATGACCAAACTAGGCATTTCCTAGAAAACTTGGAATTACAACTAACATACTGAAATAGATACTTCCCAAACATGTATCTCACAAGAAATTATGGTTTATAAGAGACAAAAAAATACCGGAGTAAATAGTTGTAGCTCAAGAACTAGTCATTTCCCCACATTAGCACATGATGCAACAAGTTAAACAAATTAAATATCGCCAAACATTTAGTCCAAATTAAGTTGTGTGGTTTTTAAGATATTCCTACAATTTTTTGGATATGATTACATCCTCTTCAACTTTCTTTTGAAGTAACAAGGGAATCAAATATGGAGGAAACCTGAGACCTTATCCCTTCATTATTGTGGCATGAGCCTCAACTAGATCTATCTTGAAGTCCATAAGATCCCAATGCTTCAAAAATATGAAGGTGGTTGCCTGTACTGACCCTATTACACACCATCTATCATAGATGAAACTTTCCTTATAGGTTTATCCACACTAAAAAAAAAGAAAAAACTTTTATGAAATTGCAAATGAGTACCAGAATTCCTCAATAAAAGTCACTAATGATTTTTTGAATTTTCTTCCATATATCCCCACTTCTCTAATATAAAATAAGTCTCGGAATTTCACTTCAAAAGTGGTCAAATCAAAATTACTTACCTAGGCCAGTCCCTCATTAATTAAGGTCATAAAACTAGGAACTAGTTAAAAGTCATCAATAAACTAAAAGGAAACCTCCATTCAAGTACCATAGATGGCTTGGTAAGGGAAATAGACTCCTAATTAAGGCAATCATGCAAGCACTGCCAGTGTACAATTTCTCACTAGTCCTTTCCCCATAGACAAAAATAGAAGATATGAACAATGCTTTGGGATGGTATGAACACAAAGAGAAAGGGCATCACTTAGCTTTGGGAAGATTAGTACATCTCTCAAAGACAACTATAGTTGAGATGTTTTCAAGAGAAAAGGACTATGGGTTACAATTCTCTCAAAAATATAAAATTCCAACCTTCACCTGAATGATAAAGGAAGATGTCAACAAGCACAAAATGTAAAAAAATCTGGCGAAATGTGACATATGCCTCCAAATAAATACGTTACCAACTACTTTTCAAAGGAAAACCAATCTAGCGGGTTTCTAGGAAAATTAAATGGCTCAAGGAAATCTCTTGCAAATTTTAAACACCAAAGACAAATGAAGAGATGGATAATAGCAAAGAACTATACAAAATGGTGATACTTAGCTAGAAGAATACATGCTACCATAGAAATTACCAATAACTACAATTGTGGAACAAAGAAACAAAATAAAAACCACCTTACCATACACAGTTTAGAAGGTTTTCCTAGTTTGGTAGCAAAGCACAAGCCAAACAAAAAGGATAAAGAAGAGTAATATAAAAGAACTATACAAAAAGGTGATACTTAACTAGAAGAAAAAATCTGACCATAGCAATGACCAATAACTACAATTGTGGAACAAAGAAAAAAAATAAAAGCCACCTTACAATACACAGTTCAGAAGGGTTATTCTAGTTTGGTACCAAAACACAACCCAACAAAAAAGGATAAAGAGGAATAGATACTAGGATTTCGACCCAAAAGGCCGTGTTCCTTTACTTGGTACCCAAACACAAATCCCTACATAGGAGTATCTAAGCAAATAGAGAAGTATACATTAGCATGTTCCTTGTGAATAGATGAGAAACAAAACAATATGCCAATACTTCTAATTTATTGTCTTTCCAAATTGGGAAAATATTTAGGAAAGAGAAACATAAAAATCCAATGGGTGCAAATCCTGATATATCACTAACAAAAAGTTGCACGAATTTTTCACAAAGTTTTCTAGAAAGTTGAAGAAGCACTGCAAACACTCAGCAAAATGATCATAGAACCCAAGATAGATATTGCAATAAATTTCCACACTTCACTTGAAGAGCCTCAGCCCTCTCTAGAACACCAGGAAGGGACAACATAGACCCAATAATTACAAGAAAAAAGGAAATTGGTGAGGGTCATCCTTGTGATGATCCTTAAATTATAGTGATGGTCCTTTAAGGTCCATCACCAAAGAAATTTTCAATGACACCTTTGGTGAGGGTCATTAAAGGCCCATAACTAATTCTATCTTTGGTGACACTTTTAGTGACGAAATTTTAATGACCCTCACTGATGTTATTTTTGTTACTTTTGGTGACGGTCAAAAAATGTTCGTCACCATTGATCATGCCAATGATTTTTTGATGATGTTGTGTGCTTGTTAATATATTTTTTTCCAAAAGATAACAATTTAATACCATTATTGTGGAGTGTTTTTAATATATGTCCAAGGCCATAGTGGTTAGAGCCAGTCAATTTTTTAAGAAGTAATTAGTGTGTATCATTTCCCTCAAGTAATGACTAGTTGAATATAGTTTTCCTATGAGTCAACACATAATTCATATCTATTAATTTTATTATCTAGAAAAATCCCTTTAGATAAAATCCCACTAGTGTGTGTAGGAAATATATTATTTAATACATAATCAATTCTATTAATGAGAAATACCTAAAACTCCTCAACAATCTGGGCACACTTTAAATTATTTCTTTGGCACACACTAACATTTCTTAGCACCTCGCATGTCTTGGAACATCTTTGTACCTGGAACATCTTTCCATGACAATGATGCCTAAGCACATGGTGGAATGCACTAGCATAACATAGAACTCTCCTAACATGTGTTGGCATGCATGTAGTCCCTAGCATGCCCTGTAACACCTTGGTTGAATGCATTAACATACATTAGCACTTGGCACACAATTCCACTTGCTATGTATTGGGACCTATTATTAGTGTGGTTATCATGCCACCTTTGAAAAATATAAAGTCCCGAATTATTAACCCTATTTTTGGTTCTTTCGTTTGTTTCCTTGAAACTTCTTGACACATATTGACATACCTTGGAACCCTGCACATCATTAGCACCTCGCATGTATTGGCATATCTTGGCACTATTTGGCACATATAATTAGCACACCCTGGAACTCTCAAACACACTTTAACACTTCTTAACATGCCTTGATATTACCTAGCATGCCTTACGAATCCTTATCATACCTTGTCACTCCCTGGAACCCTGCACATTGTTGGCATCACAACTAGCACTCATTAACACTAGACCCTGGCACACGTTCCTCATATTCATTAACTTCCACGAATTTTTACCTAGCACTCCCTTAATTTTTTGTCCTAATACTCCTTAGCACTCCTCAACATGCATTAACACTCTCTAGCACACGTTAGCACTCTTCAACATGCTCTTCCAATTCATAGCATGCATAACACTTTGTGACACATATTGGCACTTGGAACATGTTGGTGCTTGGAAAGTCTTAGCATGTATGGAATACTTTGAAATTCCTTGGTATAATTTGGCATGGTTTAATATCAAATTTATTTGAGATCAAATTTTGGAAAGTAGATGAGAAGCAACAAAGGGAGACTTGGAACTTAGAATGTAGTAATACTTTACACTTGGCACCTATTTTCACCTAGTGTTGGTGTGCCTAACATGCCCCTCTTGGAAAAACTAAATTGATGACTTTGTAACCCTCTTATGTGTTCCTTTCCTTGTAGTTTAACTTGTTTCTCCCTTTTTTTACCTTGACAGTCCCTGGCATACATTGACACATCCTTGCAAAACTTGGCATGCCTTATCACTTGGCACATATTAACATGTTTGACATTCCTTCGCACTATTTGACACATATTAGCATTCCCTAGCATGCCTTGGCACTCATGTCCTCACAACTAGCCTTTATATTTTTTCACGACTTCGAAACCCAATCAATTCCTTGGCTACTGCAGTTCATGTGACAATATTGGCTTGCTTCAACTGTAAAAACTTAACCAATTGCACCTACTACAAGTAGATTGTGCCCTGTTCACCTAAGAACTGGCTATAACTCATCTTATGCCAATCATGCCCAAGCTCAACTTGACCCACTTGACTAGTTACCAAGACAAGGATCACATGATATAGCCATGGCCATAAAACTACTAAGCAACATAGCTTACATAGGAAATATTTCACATGTATGTTCACTTCATATAAAAAGTAGAACATTAACTAAGAGTTTTCAAGAACCACAAGATGCAAAAGGCACACAAGATATAAGCCGACACAAGCCCCAAAACTTATACACAACAATGTACAATATGAAATTATCTAGAATATTTTAAAACATGAGCATGTAGCCAAAGTGTGCCACATCTAATATAAAAGAAATAGCTAAAGGAAAAACAATGGTTTGCCTAGCACAAAGTGATCTCCCTTTGTCTAAAACTGCTATGTCAAGCCCCATATAAAAACCGTAGGCTTGCCTCTTGTAAATCCTATTATGAAATTCTCCTAACAAAATTTGTCCTTAGCACACTTGAATTCACTGACACTCCCTAGAACACACTCTTATTCATTCCTTTCCATGCAGTTTGACCTAGTTATCCCTTGATATGCCCCAACACTCCCTAACACTATTGAACATGCATTGACATTTTATGACATGTGTTAGCATGCCTTTTCATTCCTAATGTGGATGTCGTGACCCTCCCAAGCTATTACTCCCTCACAACTACCCTTAATTTGCAGCTTGGGAACCCAACCAATCCCTCCCTTTACTACAACAGCTTGACCAAGTTACAGTTACTACAACTAGGCTATGTTGTGGAATTGTGTAGCTTGGGAAGTACTCCACAAGCATAGTGATATGGGTTTGTGTGAGTTTGGTCAAAAAAGGCTTTGTGGGAAAATAACCCAAGCAAAGGGATTTGTAGCCAAGATGGGGTTTAAAATCTAAAAGAAAAATAAAAAGGAAAATTAATATTTCTTAAGGTCTAAGTGGATAAAACACATAAGTTCTAGAGGGTTCCTAAAAGGTCTAGGAAAAACTATTTCAGGAGGAAAGATTAAAGAACATCAAGTGAGAAAGAGCTAATTTTATCAAGGGGGAGAAGAGAGATGTAGTCATAAAGTAGGTCGAGTAAGAGGGTTGAGTAAGGGTTGCTAAAGGGATGCCATGATCATCCTCCAAGAGCAAGATCATCATGTGAGGGTTCACAAGAATGTTGCATACCTTAATGGTCATTTAGATCTAGGAAGTAGGCTAGAATATTGTTGGTTCTCTAATGGCAGATCGAGCTTAAGAGAGGTTTCTCATGAGAATATGGGCATGTAATTTCAATGGTGTCCTTGTGTGAAGGTCGGATCAAATTCTGAAATGTTGAAATTTGCAACAAGAAACATTGAAATTGGAAACCAGAAAGGACAAAAAAAATGCACCCAGAGTAGTGAGGAATTTTGATGTACCAGGAGTGAGGAATGTGGGACGTCTAATTTATTTTTCCCTTAAATAAATTGGACAATAAATTCTAATTTCATCTTATAACAGCTTGTGTCAGTTAACTAAGTCATGATGACTGAGTTAGCTTAATAAATTCAAGTTGGGGGTCTATGATGAGCCATGTAGAGGTATTCATCTAATATTTTTGGAGTCCAGTTGCATTTTATGCATTAGTGGGTGCATGTGTGAATTAGTTAACACAATTAGATGAGTTAAAAGCAGTTTAAATAGTTCTAACTAAGTGATGATATAGTGAGAGGCCGACTAGTGAATTAAATTAGATTTAATTCATAATGAGTGATCAATTAGATAACTAATAATTCACTATTAATAGTTTCATGCATGTTAGTTCTGAGGAACACCCAGTTGAGATACAAGTTAAAGGGAACATATATATCAACTGTATTTATACAAAATTTCCCATGTGAAATCATAAAGTCATTGGGATGCCAAGATGGATTGCGCAATCAGGGAAGATAAATTTTCTTAATTAATTTGGAGCTAATTCCCTAGGTATTTCATGAGTGAGGCAGGTTGAAGGATGTCTAATAATTGGTTAAGTACTAGACTGAGTTTTCCTAGATCAGCGAGAGAATTGGCAGAGTGCTGGAGAATCTCATGAGAGATTAAGCATTGTATTGCTTCATGATTCCTTGACTTAACACGCAACAGAGATAGAGAGGTTTTGAGCAGTTTCTTTCCCTAGATACATCTTATGTTGTGAGATTGATAATTTATTTCTCTTACTTATATGTGTTTGTGAGATCGTAATTTGTTTCTGAAAATTGTAGGAAGGATTCAATGTCTTGTTTTAGTACATTACAAGATCAGGTTGAATCTCGTTGGTTAGATTTTGTACATGGTATCAGAGTAGGATTTTTTTGGGCGATGAGTTTGCGAAGAATATCTGAAGATTTTGGTGTAAAATTAAAAAAAAAAAGCATACTTGGATTTCTTGCGAAAAAATACCAAAATGGAAAATCAATTCAGAGCTCGGATGAGGGAGATATCGTCAATTTAAAATCAACTACTTTTTAGAAACTTTTTTAATGGCAAGACAATTACAATGTGTGTGAGTCAATAATCTATATGCACTTAAGGTACCATATGCATGAAAACATTTGAGGAGAAAAGCAGAGGTTAGATACCTGGTTTTTGAGAGGGATTGAAAATTACCTCTCAACATGCAGCCTTAGAAGCAGTCCCACAAGGTTGTGGAGCAGCCACAATTGGAGAAGCAAAGAGGAGACTTAGTGGAAGCATCCACTCAAGAAGAGACCTCCATGAAAGGGAAATTTTGAGCCATATGGGCATAGGGAGCACATGCTACCATACCTTCAAGTGAAAGGTGGGGTGATGTGTAAACATAATCTCAAGGTAAGAAATTTGGGCAGGGTCCATTGATATGGTGTGTCTCATGGATCGAACCTAGCTACGAGGAGTCCACAGTACAACAATAGGAGGAAGGGTGAGATAGATTGATGCAACCAGATCTCAGGAAGAAATAAATCAGAGTGACAAATGTCAGATACTGGAGCACAAATCATAGTTGGAAACAGTGCAAAGGGCATGGATGCAGATGTCATCAGCAACACAGAGAGTCCAATATATAAATGCAGTAGCGAGCAGCAGTTAAAAGACTTTGATGAAAAATGCATTATACTGATTCATTTATTTGGATGCTATTCAGTTTTAGGATTTTCATGTGCAAAAAACACTAGATAAGTGTTGCATGCAAAATTTTAGAGGTACTGGACAAGGATAGATTGAATTCATTTCTTGTTAAGAGGGAGTGTTGAAATTTGCAATAAGAAACAATGAAATTGGCAACCAGAAAGGAAAAAAAATGCACCCACACTGGTGAGTAATTCTTATGTACCAAGTATGAGGAATGTGAGGCATCTAATTTATTTGAGGACACTAAATTGTAATTTCATCTCATAACAACTTGGGTCAGTTAACTAAGTCATGATGACTGAGTTAGCTCAAGAACTTCCAGTTGAGGTGATCGAGGTGGATATTGGTGGCCACTCGTCTATTCCACTTGGGCCCTCGCCATTTTCTCTTTCAATTTTTCATTTTCCTTAATTATAGCACAATTTACTAATTTTTCAGTTTTTCATGTCTTGAACTTTCTGAGCAGTTTTGAGGCCCAAAACGACATTTTTTGGGCATGAAAGGTTTTAAAATTTCATATAAATCACATTATAAATTGTATTCCTTGGAGAGATATTTCTAACAAGGTATCATGTGTGTCAAACGAAGATCATATGACCAAGTTACGACCCTTGGAAGTTGGCTGCCCAACTACTCCAACGAGGCCCATAAACTCTTGGTGTTACATCTCCTCGGGTTAGGGTTTTCTATTTTTTTAAATAATAAAAAGGCTCTTGAGACTTATTGTAACATATTTCAGAGGCATGTAGCCACCACATCTCTTCTCAGAGATAAGCTACCATTGCCCAAGCTAGTTTGTTTTCCATTCTATCTGTAAGCATTTTTCAGTATTTGATATTAATGAAATGAAGTGTTATTCCTACTACATCTCTGTGTTTATGTTTATTTCTATATTTTATTGCATTCCTGCATATGTTTCAATCATGAGGGTCTAAGATGAGGCATGTAGAGGGTTTCTAATATTTTTGGGGTACAATTATAGTTGATGCATTAGTGGGGTGTAGGTGTGAATTAGTTAACTCAATTAATTAAGTTAAAATCAGTTTAACTAGTTCTAACTGAGTGATGAGCTAGTGAGAGGTCCATTGAATTAAATTAGATTTAATTCAAAATTATTGGCCAATTAGATAACTGATATTTCACTATTAATATTTTCATTCATGTCAGTTCCGAGGAAGACCTAGTTGAGACAGAGGTTAAAGGGAACATATGTATCAGTTGTATTTATACAAAATTGCCCATGTGAAATTATGAAGTCATTGGGATGCCATGATGGATTGCACAATCAAGGAAGGTTTATTTTCCTAATTAATAGGGAGCTAATTCCCTAGGAATTGTGTGAGCAAGCAAGGCCGAAGGAAGGTTGAGAATTCGGTAAGTACTAGACGTATTTTTCCTAGATCAATAGGAGACAATTGGAAGAGTGCTGGAGAATGTCATGAGAGATTAAGCATTTTATTTTTTCATGATTCCTTGACTTAATACACAATAGAGATAGAGGGGTTTTGATAATTTTCTTTCCCTAGATACATCTTGTGTTGGGAGATTGATAATTTCTTTCTCTTACTTATATGTGATTGTGCGATCCTGTTTTGTTTCTGCAAATTGTTGAAGTTTGCAACAAGAAATAGTGAAATTGGCATCCAGAAACAACATGATGACAGACACACTAATGTGGGATCATGGAATTACAGGTCCAAGCGATACCCACACAGTGATGGGTCCAAGCGATAGTCACACGGTGATGGGTCCAATCGATAGTCACACAGTGATGGGTCCAATTGATAGTCCCTCTTATAGACCCTCTTCAATATGCTTGTGATCAAATTAAAAAAGGTGAAGACCATGTCTACTCTCTTGGAAGGTGCATTTCAAAATCATGATGGTGGATTTGCTTTGATTGGGTAGCATTCAAGTAGCAGTGCAGAAAGTGGACAAAATATTATTGAAACATATGGAATACCACAAGGAGCCATATAGAAATATGAGTACATCATCAACAAAAAGAAACTATTCCATATGAAGTGTATCGGTAATTTTGACTCTCAGGAGCTATCCATAATATCTAGCAGAGGCAATGAGCATAGTGAGACCCTCCATAATCAACAGGAATAGAAGAAGGGATAAGGGGCATCCTTGATGAAGTCCATGACCAACATGGAAGAAGGGAGTAGCTGCCCCATTGATAAGGATACTAAATGAGGCATTGGTGATACAACACAAAATCCATTGAATGAAGGGTGAGGGAAGCCAATATGAGTGAGAATCAATTGAAGATAGGTCTAGGAGATACAATCAAAAGGTTTGCCTAGATCAATCTTGAGAATAATGCATTTAAATTTATTGAGCTTGATGGAGTGAAAGACTCCTTGAGCAGTGCCAATGGCCTCATGGATTTGTCTACTATGAAGGAAAGAAAGGATTAGCAATGATTTTGTAAAGATGGTTACACAAATATATAGGCCAATAGTCGTTGAAGGAAAGGGGCTTGTCCATATTGGGAATGAGGGCAATGAAGGTAGAGCTCAAGCTGTCATACATTCCACCTGATACTCTACAGTCCTCAATGAACAAAAGCAGGTCCTTCCCAATAAGATCAAATAAGGATAGGTATAATTGAATAGGCCAACCATCCAGTCCAAGACTCTTGTCTTTTTCGAACCACTTAAGGAAAACTTCTATCTCACCTAGGGTAACAGGGGCGTTGATTGAATCTAAATCCTCCTCTTCTGCGTACCTGGGCACCTTACTTGCAATAACAAGCACTTATCCAATGTTATCTACACTAGGATATATGTAGATGTGGGAGAAATGTTTGATTCCCATGTCTGTGTTTTTTATGAGCCTTGGCCACCCTACCATTCTGATCATATAATTCCCTGATGGTATTAATTCTTTTTCTACCTTTGGCACATTTCTGAAAAAATTTGGTGTTATTATCCCCTGCCTCGAGCTATATATCTCTACTCTTGAGTTTCCATGCTTCCTCTTTGAGCCTTAGAAGCTTAATTTTATTCGTTTCCAATAGGGTGAGTGTTTCCTTATGCTCCAAGTAGGTGTTCCCCATTCCGTCTTCATCAAGAATATGAGCAATCTCCGTCTCAATCCTCCTCAACTCTTCCTTGTCTCTTATCATTTTCTCCTTTACCCACATGATAATATTCTCCTTTATGATGGACAGGTTATTGGCTATAACTATTTTAAGTGAGCTATTGGGAATCTGATTATAGTGATTCCAGTTCTCCAAGAAAATATGTCTGAAGTCATGTTCATTGAGCCAGGATGAGTTGAACTTGAAAGGGGAGTGAGGTTTCTCGTTCTCACCATATATCTCAAGATAGATGGGAGATTGATCCGAAAAAACACATAAACCCACCCACTATCTTGCCCTATCCATCTAAATAGCTAACTTTGAGGTAATAAAAAATGATCAAGTCTTTTAGCATGGGCCCCTTCCCCAATTCTTCTATTACACCAAGTGGGCACTTTTTTTTCCATCTCTAATTCAATCAAATTGGCTTTGTTAAGAAATTTCTCAAAGTAACATGAAAGTGGATCTGGCGTAGCATGGGGACCCCAGGATTACCCATGATAAGTGAGAAATTAAGGTCACCTACCTCTATGAATTGATCCTCATGCATAATTGGGGATTGCAGAAGCTTGTCCCATAAAGCAGGTCTATTATGGTAAGGCCCATAGATATTGAGAATTTTGAGGGGGGTACCAAGATCAGATGCGATGATGTCAACCCCAAGGATCCCATCCGATCCCCACACATTGTAAAATTGTATGGTTGGGTCAGTCATTGAAACTAATGGAACTTACCCCAAATCAGCCATGCAAATATAGGGTGTGAAAGGTCCAGAATGGACAGATTGAAGAGAGAATTTTTTGAACACTCTCTCCTTGTACCACAGTTTCCTGTAGCATGATAATATCCACCTTTTCCAATTATAGTAAACAATGAAGCACTAGTTTCTTATCTGGGCTGGCTAACCCTCTATAGTTGAAGGAGAGATAGGTCATGGGGAAACCTTGGCTAGGGTTTTATTTTCTCTAAGAAATTTGTCAATAGTGATCTGTTTCCCCGAGGCCACATCAACCCCGACTTGATGGATGGATTTGGATAGTGAGGATGGTCTGCCTCTGGTAGCTTTTAGTACTGTCTGGGCGAGGTCATCGCCTAAACCATAAGAATTATAGATTAGGGACTTGGTAGAGGATCGAAGCTTGTATCGACAATAGGAGATGGTACCAGAGGTGTCGGGGCATTTAACATTATCTAAGTCAGTGGAGGGGATGGACGTAGAAGCTATGGAGGGTTGGGGGGTTGTCGGGGGGGGGGGGGGGGGGTTGCAGATTCAATAAGACAACATACAAGGACCAACTTATTCTTCGTAATAAGAGGACAAGTAATATGAGTAATTACAGATGAAGTGGACGAATGTTGGACATTAAAAAGAAAAGGTGAGGAGGTCGAGGACAATATTCGTGATGGGGCTGAGATCCTCCTCTTGCAACAGTGGAACCTCATAAGTGGTCACTTACGGAACTGATTTGGACATTTTCAAAGGAGAAGGTTGTCAAGAATAATTCTTCTACCTCATATCTGAACTCTACTTGTGCCTCTGTGTGAGTACATCGAAGCTCTCAGTGGTTTAGGTCCCTGTATGAACCAATGTTTTGGATTGAGTTGCATTTTCCGCCACAATAAGGGGGAAATCCTTGTACACATGCCCCACCTCCTGGCAGCTCCTGCATCTAAAGGGGACTCCTTCATAGTCTAGAATTTGGCACTTGGAGATGTTCCTAAATTTTAGGAAACAACTTTTGATGAGTCCTTCTCGAGTATCCAAGTGTACAAGAATCCACACCATTGATATGTTGCTTGTTTCCATATATGATCTGTCATGGTCTAAATAGATGCCCATTTCTTCTCTAATACATCTAAGGACTTCTTCCATCCAAAATTGGAGGGGCAGACCTAGTAACCGAACCCAGATAGGACCAGTGCCCATCTTCTCCTTATTAGGGTCGACGAGGGGAGTTCAGTGCTTAAGGAGAATCGACATCATTTCAATGTGCCAATATTTTTTTAAAACCCAACTAGCCATATCAGGGTGAGGAAAGACCAGATCAAACCAACTTTTGTTCATGGTCAAGACATCCAGAATTTTTTCGAGGATTTTGCCTTAGATTTTGGAGGTTCATCGCTTGAGCCTTGTCGAGGTATAGTTCTGCCCACAAACCCTACTAACCAGTACTATTTTTTTTTTTTCCTCGACTTACTGCATACTAAACTCTTCACCAAATACTAGCTCCCTAGATTTCTCATGGCTCCTTGTGCACCACATCTTCTTCTTTCTAGTTCTGTGAGTCATAATCTCTTGGAGAGGTCCCTCTTCCTCAAGTATGGTGTTTTCTGAGTCTGAATAGGCCTTCTCTTTAGGTTTCTGAGTCAGTATGGGAAGGCCTTCAAAAATGGAGAAACCGATGACCATTGTCGGACAAGCAAGAATATCAGCGCGGGTATGTAGGAAACCTGCTATTCCCAAGCCAAGTTGCTTGAAGCCAATATCCCCTTCCCTGGTAGCTCCCAGATCCCCTGAATAATCAACTTGTACCAAACCCTTAGTCGGGTTTAACGTCGTATGTTGCTGATTCCAAATGTGTAAAGTTGACGGGGATGGTAAAGATAAAACTAGTGAATACGGGATATTAGGAATGAGACCCGGAAACTATTCAGTTAGGCTCGAGCTAGGAACCCTAAACTCCATGAAACCTGTGGCTGACACAAAAATCTCCATGTCTATTTGTCGGGCCTCCAGCTATTCCATACCTTACAACAAATCAAGCGCATGAGCCCCAACTGGCTGCTAAGGTGGGTAATTTGACCATATTTGGTTTGGTGCCAAAGAGTGTGATGAGTAGTCCAATTGTTCTTCCTCCATAATGGAGTTGCCCACGATATGAGAAAAAATGCCTAAAATAGTTCATTCCACTTGCCATGGTCGTTCCAAGACAGGGAGACTGTAACCGTGAGTAACGACGCTGGAGTCCATAAGCGGAGTAGGGAAATAATTGTTCCCGTATGTCGGGCTGACTGTTCCACTGTCCGACAAAACCATCAAAAGTCAACTCCTAAGCTGCGAAAGTTGTGAAAATTGAGAGTGAAAAAAGCTGTTGCATTCACAAGACAATGTCGGCTAAACCAGGAGGAAGCTTGTATAACATGTGCTCCAAGTCGATAAGCGTGAAGGGCTTAGTGGTTAAAACATATTAAACTTACACTTGCGAGAGGAGCGAACCAGAGCAAGGAACCAGAGCCGCCATAGCTAGGGTTGCTAGGGTTACGCTTCCACCAACGCATCATTGCTACTTCGAGGAAGCTTATTCATCAATATTTATAATTATGATTCGTCTTGTGTTTCTGTTATTGTATTTTTGTCTCTATTTATTGCTACAAAATTGAGTTTAAATACATGATTTATGTGTTAATGTAACTTCATTAATTGCACAAAAGACAAAATTTCACTTGCAAAATTCATCAAACCTTCAAATTTTATAATACGAATCAACATCTGTCTATAAAGTTATGTAAAATTAAGGTGCAAACTGAAACATTTTAATTATGATCCACATTAAATTATTTGGTTATCACTATTTTTAATTTGTTAATTTAAAATATTATTTTAGTATTTTTAAATGTAACTTTAAGTGACCATATCTCTCTCTTAATACATTTAAGTGCATTTAAACATAGTTTAATATTCTAAATAACACTTTGCCACACCAAAAACCTAATAAACAATAAAAACCTTGAAAATTAAATTTAATAATAAAAAAATAAAAATAAAAATATATTTTCATAATTCAACCATTATATCTATTTCATTAAAAACTATAATTTCTTTATTCAATTAATATTGAAACCGCGTGAATAAAACACTTACATTTATAAAAGTATTATTATTTTAATGAAGAGACACACCACTAAATCTTCCTTTCATGGTCTAATAAGAAGATCCTTCTCTTCCTTGTCCAACCAGGAAAATGAAACTTCAAGTAGAGAGAGAAAGAGAATGGACCACCTAAACAAGGAATATCTTAATAACTCTTAGTAGTTTTAATTATTTATATTTATCAACTTCACATATTCACAAACTTTTCCCTTTACTAATCGATGTATAATTTTTGACATCTGCAATCTAAAATCTTTTCAGATCCGCTTTAAGGTAACGAAGAGTGAGGATAACTCAGGAAAGAAGCACACAATCACTCGGACGACCAAGACGATCATTTTGTAGTTGTTGGTGCACTGAAAGAACTGTAAGGGTTTTCTCTTTTCTCTCTTTTTTGGTGTTATTTTTTCTCAATTTGACGAAGATTCAATTCAACTACAACCGATCCTGAAAAACAAACCCCAATGGCCAAGCCAGACTTGTGGGAGGAGATGGATTCTCAGCCTTCGCATTCTTCAGCTGCCACATCGATGCGCTCAAAATTGAATGCAAATGCTCCGTCATTTACATTTAGTGTCAATGCTCCTGCCTTTTCAGCAGTTCCGAACTCCTATTTACGACACAACCTAGTAGACCGCAGGCCTTTTATCCGCCCAATCCTGTGAACTCCATCAATCCTCAATTTGTAAACCCTACAAACCCCAAACACCCTATCAACCCTACGAACCCCTCTGCAGTACGCACCAAGGCCCATTCCACTGTATGTCCAACCCTCGCATCCTCATGCCGTCGAGCATCAAGTGGCGGCTAGAAATAAAATTGAAACCCTACAACATTCTAAGCGGGAGCGGGATGAAACGAGGCCGGACTTAACTGATAAGGATGTTGAGATGGAAGTGGATGGTGGATCTGCCCAAGTCGAAGCAAAAGAAACGGTTGTTGCCAACGACGAGAGTAACGGTGCATTGATAGGTATTAGGAAATTTAGGGTTATACGTTATTTATTGTTGTTTTTAAATTAAAAAATGAATTATATTGCATAATTACAAAAATACACGAAGTAAATTCGCAATTCTTTTCTTCCTTTTCTAATATAAATCCTACTGAATTTTCAGAGTGCTCTTGGGTATTTAGACATATCTTGATTTTGATTAGGTTATGTTTTCGTTGGTATTTCTGGAAAGCACTTTGAGAATGAAAGTATATGTTGTTTTATTACTTAATTTGTTTTGTTATATGTTTGTTATATGTTTTTTTAATGATTGAGTGTTTTTTGGTAATATGTCCAATATATCACCCTAGGGTGGGGAAGGGGAATTGAAAAAATAATATTATATGGGTGTGAATTGTGGGCTAGCAGCATCATGTTTCAAAATGGAAACAAATTGAAAAAATTCAAAACCTCTTGATCAAGCAAGTTCAAAATAAAAAGTTCAGATCCTTATGAAATAATGTTGAGTGAAACAGGAACAACTCCCATCGAAGCAATTGATATGGTGCGTCTTATAAGGTATATAAAAGGAATTAATCAAATGGGAGGAGGTATATGTCCACAAGTTATCTTCAATGAAGGCATGAGTAAAAGAAAGAAATCATGCATGACACAAAACAACAAATGGATGAAAAAATGAGATATTTACCTTAATGCATGTCCTACAGATAGTAAGGAGTTAAAAAGAATTGTGATGGAGAATTTCCTTAAGGGTATATGGGGAAAATATTTGGGTAGAAAGAAGAAATACTATATTTGGGAATTTAACCCCATTTGTGATCTCCAACAAAAAGAGTACATTTCAACCCCACTTGTGATCTCCAAAAAAAAGAGTACTTTGGAGGTAGCATTCCGTTGAGAGAAAAGATTCTTATTGTTGAATTAAGAACTAACTCACATCAACTTTGATGTGAAATGAGACAGTGGAAGAGACCTAAAGAAGCTTGGGAAGAAAGGGTGTGTACTTTTTGCACTTTTGGGGTAGTGGAATCAGAAATTTTGGAATGTGATGCTTTCAGAGACATCAAAGACGACAATTACCGCAGTATGTTAGCATCAATTCTATGACATTGTCTTTTCAATGATGGAACTATTAGAAGATTGGGTCAACTAATCATCAAATTGAGTAAGAAAATGATTGAATTACAAAATGCAAAAAACAAGAAGGCTGGTAGTACCATAGACTATTTTTAGTCTCATGGATATTAAAATATCATTACTTCATTCTTCATATCAATGAGTTCCTTAACAGACCATCTGATCACCATCTATCTATGGAAGACCCGTAGCGACCCATGGATATAAATAATTTTTTCTTTTTTCTTCTCCAACTTTACATATTGTTTTTCTTTATTTAATTTTATTTTTCTGATTTGATGTCTCTACATTCTTAATGGACCTTATATGTATTCCAAGAAACTTTAATGAAAAATGGAGCAACTTGATCGTTATAATATGATGGTCCTCATCTGTAATATTATTTCTATCGAATTGTTTTCAATTTTGTTCCTTTTTTTCTCTTCCGACTTTGCATCTTGTTTTTCTTTATTTAATTTTGTTTTTCTCATTTGATGTCTCTCTGACATTCTTAATGGAACTCCTACGTATTCCAAGAAAATTTAATGAAAAATGCAGCACCATAATTCTTATATTATCATGGTCCTCATCTTTAAGATGATTTCTATCGAATTTTTTTCAACTGTGATCTCGATATATGTTGCCAGAAACCCGACCAGGAGACACATTTCTCATTTACTCCTAGAGCAAGTCCGCTACCAATATATTTCACATGCACAAGTTACAAATGATCCTTTTTTAAAGGGGTGAGAAGTGTTTTATATAACTCGGAAGAGGCAATAACATTTCACTTGTTCGCAAAAGTTATATGTTGGCTTAGTTAACTATATTAAGACTAGATGTAACACTGAGTTCATGGTTGAGTGTTAACACGTCGGTTAATGAGTACTGGGTTTAGTTGAGAGGATAAAAACTAGCCGATGGCCATCATTTACCTAAGACTTTACTATAAGTGTTCAAGCCAATGAACATTAGTTTTTACAACCGGCAACATTTGCCTAGCTGGTGCCCACATTTGTGTTTTACATTATTCATGTTAGAATCAATTATCTTTTCATGTAGAGGATAATAATAAATCTTTCTTCATAAAACACTTATACAAACTGATTGTACTTAAATTCACGACTTACATATAAGTGTGTGCCCATATTTGGATGCTCACTAGATTCATTGTCTTGTTTCCCCCCTGGATATACAATGACTTCCCTAAAACATTGAACCAAAAACAACTGCCTAAACCATTGTGAGGACCCTGAACTGTTCTTGACTACTTAATACCTCTACAAATGATCATTGTTTGGCCTTCCAAACTGTAATCAAGGCATTATTTTGGACCTTTATTACTTATAAAGTTAAAAACATTAGCCATCTAATAACCTTCTAATTTGTATGCAAGACCCTGCTGAAAGTATTTAATACATAGTGCTTGTGCAATTATTATCTAACCTCAACTGTTGCACTTTTGGCATTTATAATTTAGTGGTGTTTATTGTTTAGAACATCTCCATGTAACCCAGCACCCCACTCCCAGGCAAGGGTAAGATACTCTTTAGGGCTTGAGGTTGTTCAACATCAAGGCTTGAAGTCTTTTCAACTTTCAACAATATACTTGATATGATGTCAATATGTCTCTTGTGAAGAGCTGAAGTTGAGTGTTTAGGATAACAATAATTCCTCCCAACCAGCCAGGATTAACCTAATTAAGAAAAAATATATAGTACTTTTCTGAAAATTTCTACAAATTGTATGATATAATTGCATGCAAGTCCTATATCACCCTCCTCTTTATAGTATTTCCATCCTTAGAGATCAATCATAAATTCTAGTGATCATATTTTTTTAGTTGTGCACTTTGATGACATAATTGCAAATCTATCTGTTCACTACGACATGTTTATTTTCCACAGCCACAATTATGGTCACAATGCTTTGTCTAGTAGGGAAAAATTTTGCTCCAATGACAAAAATGTCAGCACAACAGACATTACTACCATTGCTATGGTATCTCAAAAGTAGTTTGACCGAAGAAATTGATAATTCGTTTTGTAATCGTGAAAATGACAATTTATGACATTCTAGAAGTGTAATGGATTGTTATTGACTTGCTCACAATTCTCAATTGATGACCAACCTAAATCACTAGATTTCCTAATGTGAGCCTTGAAATTTGAATATAAGTGATTCTCATAATCTCTCTTAAAATTTGTTGAATAATTAATGAAATTGAGCCATGACTAAGGAGGTTGTTGTTGTATAATATCCTGTAAAGGTTAGAACAGGCTCAATGTGTAGATTTGAAAGGGGAAACCATCTTTTCTGTTTTCCTACATGCTTGCAAAAGCCAACAGATCCTTCAATTCCAGTGTGTAAACGCTTATATGTTAGGAGGATGGTAGACACTGTTATGTGAAAGACTTAAAGTCAAAGGATGATCCCGTGAAGAGCATTTGGGTTGGTGGTTTTATAATGCTAGTTTTTAATCCTCAAGTGTTTTGTCTTTGTCGTAATAACGATATATATTGACCATGTCCTTGATGCATGGTCAAATGCCTCATTCCATTCAACTTACCACTACTTTTAAATATCCCACCTCAAGCCCAAGTTAAGTAGCGCAAATACACTTGTATTTTTTGTGATATATTGCTTATGTAGATGTGACCCTGGCCCTCGTGTTTGACAACTGCATTTAAAATTACTTATTTTTTGTTTATTCATTCTCCAACGAGATGAATCTAAATTCTATAATTTCAATCTTGTTGTGTTAATTTTTTTCTTTTAAGTTTTGGGTAGATGAAAAAGTTTCCTGAAACATAATTTATTTTTTGTGATCTATTGCTTATGCAGATGTGACCCTGGCCCTCGTGTTTGACAACTGCGTTTAAATTTTTTTTTTTTTTTTTTTATTCACTCTGGAACGAGATGAATTTAAATGCTATAAATTCAATCTTGTTGTGTTAATTTTGTTCTTTTAAGTTTTGGGTAGATGAAGAAATTTCCTGAAACATAATTTTTATGTGAAGAAAACTATGATCATTATGGAATTGTGCTTAATGTGGAAATTTTCAGCTAGACCATTCACCGGAAAAGATATAATGGTTTTTTTGCTTCAATGAATGGTTTTGAATTTCATTACATTTAGATGTGAACAAAAACATGAACCAGGTGACCAACAAAGCTTCTTCTATATAAAGGCACTATAACAACAAAAAAACGTGGTTTTCTTGATTCAATTACAACCAATTACGTAAACTTCATTGATGGTAAAGGATTTTATATAACATTCAATTGAGCCATATTATTGGCTACCCCAGCAATATTTTACTCAAAACTTTCAAACTAACAAATCATAGAATTATCTATCAACTCATGAAATAGATTCTCAGAATAACTCAATTAATTGTGTGCCATGCCAGAGGTTCCCAATTACAATATTTCGCAAGGCTTTTAAATGGCAATGAAAACTAACATTGATTATGCTTTGAATTTGCAGGCAAGTTTGACCTTCAAATTGATTTACTCAAACAATGAATATGGTTGATCACATTGGCAACAAGTTTATTTCCAATAATTTCCTTGACATATAGGAAGTGTCACCGATATAAGTTGTAACCAACCCGAGGAAATACCTTCATGCATGTGGCTCTATTATTCTCTTGGTTTCTTCTCAAAGTATTGCATAACTAATGTTGAAACCTTAGCTTCAAATCGTAATTCATGGGAATGGTTAAATGTCTATAGTTTTATAATTTGTATCCTTTTTTTTTCTTGAATTATGTAAATTTTTGTAGTTTAACTTTGTTTTCCTTATTTTTTTTTATATTTAGTTATATCTATTTTAATTCTATGTTTTAAAAACATTATTTTATTCATTATCTTGATTTAGTTCCATATTAATTGTTTTAAATTTATTTTCTTTAGTTTAGTTTAATCTAATTGATTACTTTGTTTGATTACACTTTTATTATTTTCATTTTAGTTTATTTCTTATAATTAGATTTTAGTGTTTATATTTTATATTTTAGTTTTAGTATTTTAGAATTATTTTATTGTATTTAGTGTAATTTAATTATAATTTATTATTAGTTTTTTTTCCTAGTTTTAATCTCAAGTTGTAATTATTTAATTTAATTTTTATTTGGATTCAATTTATTTATTTTGAATTTTAGCTTTTATTACATATTTTATTTTATTTTCGAAAAATGAAAGATTTGAGTTTCCTAAGATCATGGAAGCAAAACAAATTTTCATTGTTATAAAATGATACATAAATACAAACTTAAGGGTTTGAATTTTCTGAAAAGAACAAGGTCTTTGCACCACTTTAGGACTCATATCCTTAGAAGAAATTGAGGATTTTGGATCATATCTAAATAGATTTATTACACCTTCAAGAATTTCATGTAATCATGAAATTTATTGAGATTTTATGTACTCTAAATGCTTGATAGCATATTTGCATCTTTTGTACACTATTATTAGAGTTGATGGTTGGTTGATTTCCTTTATTTCCATTCAATTTTGATTCAATGTTTGCTCCAGGTACGCGTTTAATTTGTGGGTTTTACACTACTGTGAATTCCATTGAATTGTGTTGCTTATTTAAATAATTGAACAACTATCTTTTCATGATGGAACTAATTGATATCAAAGTTAAGCAATGAATTCAAATATATATGCGATGTTATCATTGATAACTATTTAGTGCTTTGATGCAATGTTTATCTTTATTTTAATTACAGTTGTGTTTGAGAACTATTTCCTTAATGCAATTGTACTATTGATTTTGAATTCCTTCATAATTTAATTTAAGTATGTTCTTATTTGAATCTTCATAAATATTTATGGATATATTCATATATGTACATTTTTCTTACGCTACAAATCATATGAACTATTTCTTTGATCTATTAGCTCATCCTCACCTTAGGTTCAATACTGGTCCATTTCTTTTTTTATCTATGCTCTTAATTGGGAGGAGATATATATATTTTCATGGTCAATATAGATTATGGTTTAATTTTTCTTCTTGTATATTAGGGTTGATCACATTGGCTACAAGTTCATTTCCAATAATTTCTAATCATTATAAAAATTTTGGATGGTGCCTTTGTAGCATTTCCACTAAGCTGAATGGTAGAAAGAATGTCAAGAACCTTTTGTAGAACTTGTTTAGGTTCCAACCATGAACAAAAGAAAAAAAATGTACTTATAACAACCTACTAATGGTTATAACAACAATTTTGAATTATCTTCTTGACCCTTTGAGTCTACAGGCTAATAGTTATAACTAAAGAAAATTACAATTTTATCCTGCCCATTTCATTGTTACCTTTTCCAGATGATATTTGGGGGCTATTTAACGTTCGTTGGCTTTTGTTGGGGGACAAGCGGGTGTTAGCTTCATGTGCCTACAAGGTGAGTTGAGGGAAAAGACCTTTTTCTTCTTCTGTTGAGAATTTTCCACTGATTCCCCATGGTATCAATGAATCAATCCCCACTCCACGATAAATAAACTAATGGAAATAAAATCAATTAATTTTCCCTCCTTATCTTAATGGAAGACATTAAATTTATCATTTTCTCTTTCTTAGTCCCCTGCTTATTCTCTTGAAAATATGTGTAAAAGTCCCAAAAATCATATTTTGTAGGTGGTTCTTCCTAGGTTGGTTTGGTATGGAACCGACCAATTCAAATTTTAGACTGGCTCCATGTTGAAGTGGCTTGTTTTAATACTGAACTAACTGCTGTGGTATAGAACTAGTCCTTGAATGAGTTTGATGCATAGTTCAGAGCCATCTTTTCTTGTTCTAGGTGTTAACCAATAGCTATTTAGCAGCATCTAAGTTGCAACATATCAAGAAATAGGTATGAATTTCCAAAATGGAAGTGCATTGGAAATGTGAAACAAGATACATACACACATACATATATAATGTGATATTTTATAAATAGCACATTATATGAAACTTGGATAGAAAGCATTATAAATAAATGAACAAGTACATATAAATTACAATCATAAATTTCAAGCAATTTTCTACCATTCCTTATGTTGGTATCCTCATCTTTAGTATCATATTTTTCTTCTACCACAATCTTCAAGCGACATCAGTCAACACCACCCAATTTTAATGAAGCTATCTAATGTAGGCTTTAAAATGTGGTAGAAAAAAGATTAAAACATGCTTTATCAATGGTTTTTTCTTGAGTGAAAGGTACATTTTTGCTAAGGCCCCAACAGAGGAGTTCAAGAATTAATATTTGTGCTGGTGCTCTTGATTAAATTCCAATCCCTTACCCTTATATGTGAATAATATAATGAGATTGTTGCAATCCTACCAATTCTGAAATCATGAAAACTGTCTAATTTTAAATGGGATAAGAAATTCTACTTTCTCTAGGGCTTGGTGCTCTTGATTAAATGCAAATCCCATTCCCTTATACCCAATAGAATCTAATGAAAATGTTGCAATCCTACACATCATGAAATCCTGAAAACTGTTGAATTTTAAATGGGGTAGGAAATTCTACTTTCTCCAGAACTTGGTGCTCTTGATTAAATGCCAATCCCATACCCTTACCTTATAAATGAAAGTATCTAATGAAAATGTTGCAATCCTACCAATTGTGAAATCTTGAAAACTATTGAATTTTAAAAGGACAATAAATTTTACTTTCTCAAACAAAATCCGATGAGGTTTGAATCACTCTTAGACATCCTGAAACAATTAATCGTAATGTTTTAGCTTTTAACATTTCCTTTATTTTTTCATAAAAATGAAGATAAATTAAATTCTAAAACATTACCGTTAATTGATAGAATTTTTGGTGCATATTGACTATAAAACCGTCTTTGTGATGCCATATGTCTATGTATAGTATACTATCTCTGATAATTTTATGAATCTAAATAATAACTTGAGGTGGGAGACATGCCAAAAATATTTTTGTGAATGATAGAAATCCATTGATTTACATATCATAGTAGTTTGGTTGACATGCCAACCCATATCATGTGAAAGAGTTGCCCAAACTTCAACATCATCAAATCTACTTGAAGTACTGGAATGCTTTGTAGCACACAACGACATTAGCCTAGAAGCTTAGTTGTCTCAATACTCCATGGTGCTTTGTAACTTTAACATAAATTATGCATATTATTTAACAATTACAAACTCTAATTATCTCAGGGCATCCATTTTGTTGTCCAACTACATATTTTCCATTATGTTAAATGTGTGAAGCCTCTTCTCTAAAATTCACCAAACTTTGGCTATGTCTGTAGAAGAGGGTTCTTCTGGTCTAGTCTCTGGACCAATAGCTACTGGTAAAGAAGATATTTCCAGATAACTGTAACCTTTTTTTCCCAGATGAAACATCACAAGATTCTTATTTCTAGATTTATGATATTCTCTTACACATTTTCTTACATCTAAGACACTCCAATTTTCCAATTGGGCATAGGTGAGGATTTTTGTAACTCCCATCTTACTTATGCACGCAACACTTTCATGAACACACAAATATTACCTTATATTTTATGATCTATTTAATTACATGAACTAGACTAGTCATCAAAATGGTTAACCTGAAAAATGTTAATCAAATCAGAACTAGATAAAAACCTGATAAAAAAACTAGTTAACCAAAAAGTACATGAATTATTCAAATTTAGGAAAAAAACTTGTATATTAATGTGCATCCATATGACTCACAACCATAATAAAAAAATATTTCCTTTTAACTTTAGTTTTCCTAGACACATATTTGGAGGTTTCCCAACATGAAATTCCTAAAGAATATGTTGTCCTGAAGCCTAACATGCATCATATCATAGTTAAAATCTAAAGCCTTTGACACCCTTAAACCTGACACTAGTCTAAGAATCCAATACCATACTAAGAACATATTTATTCTAACAGAGTTTACCATGCATTTAAAACCACACTTTTTCTTAAGGGTAAAAAGTGGTTTTGTGTCTCATAACTCTGTCTGAAGGACAAATGTCCATATCATATAGCAAAGACAAACTTAAAATGCTTGTTCTATAGTTGGACGTATTTTTATGACATTGTTCCCAACTATAAGCCCTTTTTTGAAGGACTTCAAAAGGATGTAAAACTGATTTAGTGGGTCAGAATGTTGAATGCTAGGTATTCTTGTGAGATTATTTGCCCAACATGCTCCTACCAAATTGAAAAATGTTTTTTCTATTTATTGTTTAGGCCAAATATTGTAATAGCAGCACTAGCGCAATGATGCTAAAAGGTCACTTTCTTGTTAATTTGACCATGAATATCTCTTTTACAAAGTAGTATTTCTTAGCTCTATTTACGTTAGAGGTACGCTAAGAACTTTTATACAATATCTTCTTCAAAGGGTGCTAGCTCAATGGAAGAGCACCTGCTTTACAAGCAGGAGGTTGGTGGTTCGATTCCATCATGCCCCAATATTCATAGGGAATGGCACGATCAGATTTTGGTGAAATATACTCTTTTGACCATCACCAATGAGCTTATGGTGAACTTTTTCGACCCTCACCAAAATATGAAATGGTGATGGTCAACGAACACCACCATATATATGCTTCAATAGTGATGACCATGAAAGGTCTGTCACCATAAATTATTGTTGTCAATATGAAATGGTGAGGGTCACTTTTTGTCATTATAGTCATTATTCGTGACAGACCTTAATGTCACCAATGAGCTTATCATGACATTTTTTTACCCTCACCAAATATGAAATGGTGACGGTCAATGAACGTCACCACATATATGCACCAATAGTGATGGGCATGAAAGGTCCATCACCAAAATCATTATTGTTCATATGAAATGGTGATGGTCACTATCCGTCATTATAATCAATATTTGTGACGGACCTTAAATGTCACCACAACACATACTTTTGGAAATGCCACCTTTGGTGACGTTTAGGCTTTTGGCGACGGAGGGTATTGTCCATCACCATTTCTCATATGAAATGGTGACAGTCACTATACATCATTATAAACCATTATTGGTGGCATACCTTGAATGTCACCAAAACACCTTTACTTTTGGCGACGTCACCTTTGGTGATGTTCAATTTTTGGTGACAAAGGCTCTTTTGACCCTCACCAATGAGCGTATGGGGAGATTTTTCACCCTTCACCAATGTACTTTTTTCTTATAGTGAATGTTCTCCTTGTCATATACATGCACAAAAATATTAGAATCGTGCAAACCTAATTTGTAAATAAAGTGATTAATTAATGAATAAGAGCAAGCAAAATCTAAGTATCACATGCTAGGGTTTCTGAGGGTGGCATTAACAATGTATCCTCTTTGGAGAAGACAATATTGTTGATGAGCCATTATTTGACATACCCTCCTGCTCTATAACACAAACCTTGATGCCCTCTGCGTGGCTTTGCATATTTATGCACAAAAATTTACACAATGAATATGATATTGATATGGAAGTTGCAAAATAAACCCCCTTAAAATAAAGGCACTTACTTGATCTAAGGTCCTCTCTTCGCTCAACGGAATCTCACCCTCATCCTATCTTATAAATAACATTTTTTTATAAACAAAATGAAACAATATCATACTGGTGACCCGCAGGTGAAATAGAAGAAACAGAAGGGGAAACCAACGATAAATGATTTGCAAAAGCACACCATTTGAGTACAACTTAAATATCCAATTATGGGTTTCATGAATACTCTAAATGAAATAAATAGGACTGAGTGAGTTAAAAAAAAATCTATTCCAATAATTGATTTCTTCTCGACACATTTGGTCACATCAACCACTCACCTCTTTTCTATTTCGTTATCACTAAACACATTTTGGTTCAGTGTTGGGCTAAAAACTACTTGACTTAAATGTTAGCCTTAGTCTCTTTTCAACACCAAGAAGGTACACCAAAGGCTCAATTTTTTATTAGTTTGAGCTGGAAATAATTAGTTTTCTAATGGTAAATATATGTGCGGGGCTATATATGTCCATTATTATATTTTAGCAGTTATGAAATAGTAGGAATATACAACCCTGACTCATTTACTAGCTTGCCAATTATTTGTTGCCCTCACTTCGAATATATTGAACCATTTTTAGTTGTTGAGCTTCTTAAATAATGGAATAATATATTATTTCATTAACTTTCGTCACCAATAGAAGGAAATATCGACGCCATGCTGACAGATTGATTGGAGCCTACCCCATATAAATTCAATTTTGGTAAATCAGTTCACTACGTGGTTTGCAGCACTACAGCTTCAACATTTCTAAAGTAGGAACACTGATTCAGCAGGTCATATTTTCATGTGGAACTTGGAAGAGACATTCAAGTGGGATTGCTTTAATTCGCCTTTAAAATGTCCACAAAATTTATGACAACTTGGAGCCTTCCATTTCATTTCATTTTGTTGAATTATTTATATTGCTTTAGTCTAGACCATGCTTACTAGTTGAATAGCAGTAAACAAGCTGTAAAATGTGATGTTATTTAAAATCCTCTCCGTGGAAAAGTGGTATTCGTTTCAATTTTGCTACCATCTATTGCAGACCAAGAGTGTGAGGATGATGATGCAGAATTAGTCATCCGAATTGTTTTAGATTCTATAGCTTTTAACCAAACATAGAAAGAAATCCATACATTTTTCTCTTCCATCTATTCTTTCCATTTGTTAGCTAGTGTGATTTTTTCCTCATAAGAATGTGTGGATCCAAAATTATCAACTTCAAGATGGGTATATATATCCCAATTAAGCATCTATTTCATCCATGCTGTCGGAATTCTGAATTTAGGACAACCATCCATCAATGTATAACAATTTTGGATTTCCATTACTGATGGTCTTTTACAATCTTCAGGTAGATCTCTAAATCTGCATTCTGGGATCAGACTATCCTTTTGCTCAAGATATCCAAGTCCATATCTTGGCATATTTTCAGGTCTCATGTTACTGTATAAGGTTGTCAACCTTGGATATTCATCTTCTAAAAGAGGCACTTCGTGCATCATGAGAACATGTTCAGAATCATGAGGGAAAGGTATATCTGAACATTTAGGATTTGGGCAAGGATTGACAGAGGTTGAAGCAGGAGCTTCACCTGTCCTTGGATTGTGATTCTCATGTATAACCATGTAAGCAAGATGACTGAGATTTACAACGTTTTGACATTGCGGACAAGAGACTTGAATAGGCTGGAAATTAACTAAATGAGAAAATTCAAACAAACCAACATGTTTACAAGAGGAAGAAACAATACTGGAACAAGCAGTATCTATAGTATCTGGACTTATATACAATGCATATTTTTTACACATCTCTTCAATCCGACGCCTGTCTATAGTAGACCTTCAGGGGAATGACAGAGTGGTTGTGCATTGATTTTCTGAAATGATGGAAGAAGTGATATTGCGAGCAGAGATGGGATTTGGATTTGGAACAACCCAGTGTTCAGGAAAAGTAAGGTCTTCCCATTTTATAGCTTGGTGTTCGACTTTCTGGTTTTTGGGATTGGTCAGAACAAAAACACTAGTCTTTGAATCTCTGCTTGGGGAATGGAGGACTGCAGGATATAAAGTACTGGTATGATGAAAACATCCGTGGGTTTGAATGGAAATACTATTTATTTTTGTTTTCATATCAAATCCTGTGGTCTGGATTTGAAACTGAAGGATATTGGCCAATGTTTCATCATAGAAATATACTAGGAATTTTGGGTAACAGTCAAACTAGACTGGTCCATTAGACAGTGGAGCTACAATCCCACCAATTAAGGAATCTGTATATTTGTTATGTGTCAAGTCTCGGACAGTGGCTAACACATAAGTATTCAGACCTTGATGAGTAAGGGTGTGGATTCCTACTCTTATGCATCCCAGATGCAAATAATTGGTCCCCAATTTCTTTGCTTCTGCTTGGAGTTGTTTTGGATCTAACAGTGGAATGGACTGGACACAATCATATTTTTCTTCTATTGAACTAATGGATTCTTTTATTATTATTCTGGTTGCAGCTTTTAAGTGCCAGACGCCAAGATCTACATAAACTTCAGATGCATTGATCTTTGGAAGAACCCATTTGGCAGAGGGTCCTGCCTCATCATACAACAACTCTCATGAATTTAAGACACAACTAGAGGACTGTGCAAACATATCTCTAAGCAGATCTTGCTCCGCTCTTTCCTTTTCTTCTAACTCTCTGAAGGAAACATACTTTCTGAAGGAGTCCATTAAGCTTTTAAATTAAAGAGAGGATAATATGATTACTAACCTTTTCATGAACCAGACCAACTTTTCTAGTATGAAACTAGACTTCTAGCTCTGATACCAATTTTACGTAGGGGCTTCTCACACAAGCTTGCTTGCAACCACAACTACAGGCAGACTAGCCTTACTGAGTCTCTTCTTGTCTTTTGTCTTTCAAAAATCCTTATGTGAACCCATACATGAACCTACTTTCATGTTCATGCAACTAGCATCCTTCACATGGCATTCCCTCGCCTTCAACAGCCTTTGGCGTCCCTCAGTGATTTGGCGAACCTCTGGAGAAATTTCAGTGAATTTGAAAGAGACAATACTACCTCAGTAGACAATAATAAGGCTCAGAGTGAACAATATTAAAAAATGTGGAATGAAAAATTCTCTCTTTATTAATTTCAGAAGGATATTACATCAAAGATTTCTAGACTCAGAATTTCCTTCTAGAGATTGACTGCACCTGCATTTACCAGACTTGTGCTTATCAATAAATGAGATAGCTCACTAGAGGCTTCTTGGCTGTATGCAGATTCTGTCTCAGAAATTTTAACCACACAGACTTATAAACAGACTCGATCGATTGATCAGGCCACTTTAGGTTCTCACCTGTGCCGAGCACACAGATGCGCAGGCTTCTCTGATCACCTAACAAACTTGAGGCTGATCTCCGTGATGCAAGCAGATTGAGATAGAACTCGCAGATGCAGAGCAGGGAGAGCTCACACTCCTGACTCCAAAACCAGAAAGAATCTAAGACACTCTAACTCTGAATGCCGAATGAGTGAGCCTAACCATATTTATATAGGAAATGAGGGGGGACAAACAATAAATTCGCTTCGTCCTATGTCTAGTGACGTGGAGGAAGAATCATTGCTTTCGAGTAACATAGAAGTGACATCCGCGCAGAGATTCTTTTCTCCGGACACAAACATGTGATCGTGTGTGGAATACATAGTGGATACCTTTTAGTACAAAGGCCCATGAGGAAACGGTCATGATTATTTACAATGAGGATGATTTTTAACCGGGAAAAGCCCTCTAGAAAATCTGGTCACTGTGATCCTGTGACTAGGAATTACATAGTGGAAACTTTTGGTCAGTGGAGTCCACGAGAACCACTAGCACTACTTTCTGCTAGGTCTTCTAAGATTTTGATACCAGGAAATCTATACTTTTGGAAAGTGGTGTCATTCCAAGCCTTAGTATAGATTCGTCTTACAATCATGGGTTTATTTAGTATAATTTGGTGTTTTATCTTGGTCATTACTAACCATTGATGATGTGTCTTCATATACATTTCTAGGATTGGATCATCTCCCATATAAATTGTTTCGAACTGAATTAGTTTGCGTACATCTTGAAAGGGCATATGAAAACATTCACATCTTCCTTCTTCAACACACCAACTACACTTGTTCTGATAGAAAGACTCATAGGCTATGGGATCCATTGCAGTTGAATTCAGACCATAGTCTTTCCACCACTCTCTAAACCACTTGGATTGCCGACATGATTGCATGAGGCCAATGGCGCCAAATTTGAGCTTGGTATAGTGGGTCTCGCCAGGGCCATCTTTGTTCATGAGATCCCACCACAGCTTTTTGTACCTTGCAAAATTATAAATGGTGTTAGGAAAAATAAGATCAGGGTTATTACCTGGCCACTGATTGAATTTGGTCTAGGTCCATTTTGGATCTCGTGTTCTGTCGATAACCAAGTACTCATGATAGAATTTTATTCTATCGCTTCCACTTGTGTACATGGCAGTGATATCACAAAAATCTTGTGACAGAGATTCTTTTTCCTCCCATGATGCTCTCATAATGTGAGTGTACAGCTTGTCATGAATCCATCTGCTGCCTTTGGGGTACACCCGCTTTTCTGGTACAAAGTGTTGTATATCATTATGATTTTGTAAGTGGGCATCAAGGACTTTAGTATTACGGAGTTGCCAGGTTGGCCTCCATTCATCTCTGTATGTGGCCCATTTTTTCTCATCAGGAATGGACCTCAGAATCTCTCTCTGATGGGATTGATCCCATTCTGTCACAATAACCATTAAATGATCTTCTTGGCTATCTTCCTGTTCTTGATGTTGGATGAATTCTCTGCTGAGAAAATCTGGCAGAGAATTGTCAACTCCTTTGATATGCTCTACCCTGAAATCAAAATTTTCAAACAAAGCCTGCCATCTTGCAAATTTTGCTTCTTTTGGTTTCTTAATATTTTTCGACATAAATTTTTCGAGGGCTTGAGCATCTGTCCTTAACAAGAAAAACTTATTTACCAGATGAATAGAGAACTTACTAATACATTTCCATGCAGATTTAACCTCTTTTTCAATTGTGGAGTAATTCTTCTCAGACTTACTCCAATTTCCTGAAGCATACTGCACTATCTGTTATTTGTCTTTCGTGTCCTTCTCATCTGGTTTTTGCTTTAGAACACCTCCCCAACCTATGTCACTTGCATCTGATTCCACAATCTTAAATGACTCATCATCAACAACATAAAGAATAGGGAGATTTCATACCTTAGCCTTGATTTTCCTTACAGCTTCAGTGTGTTCTTCAGTCCAAGGCTTTGGATTTTTTCTCAGTCTCTGATTCAAAAGAGTTCTGTCAGTGGCATAGTCTGCATAAAAATTTCTCACATAATTTAGACAACCAAGGAATATTTGTAGCTGTGTTTTATCTAGAATGACATCTGGAAACTTATCTGCGAATTCCATGGCATGATTCTGGAGAGAAATTTGACCATTTTATATTGTGTGCCCGAGGAATTTGATCTTGGTCTTAAAGAGTTCCATCTTCTTTTTGCTTAAGACTAGACCATTTCTTTTGATCAACTTCATGAAGATCTTCAGATGTTTGAAGTGGTCTTGTAAGTTTTTTGAAAAAATCAGGAGATCATCAATTTAGGCCAGTAGCCATTCAGCGTATGGTTTGAAGATAGAATCCATGACCTTCTGGAACTTTTAAGGCGCATGCTTCAATCTGAATGGAATTACATTCCATTCATAGTGGCCTGTAGGAATACTGAATGCAGTCTTAAACTTATTTGGTTCTGCACTGGCCACTTGCCAGAACCTTGATTTTAAATCAAACTTGGAAAATATTTTAGCTTCTGATATCCTACCCAATAAGTCTCCTTTGTGTGGGATAGGATATGTATCGTCAGCTAAAACAGAGTTAAGAAGTTTATAATTGATTACAAGCTTGGGAATTCCTCTTATCTGTTCACTTCTCTTATTTACATAAAAGCCATAGCAGTTCCAAGGGCTGCTAGAATATCTGATCAACTTTCTTTCAAGAAGCTGATTGATCTCTTTCTCGTAGAGCTTTCTGTATTATTTACTCATTGGTATAGCTCTGGAATTGCATGGTCTTCCTTTATATTCTTCCTTATAAGGCAGTTCTACACAATGCTGCTTACGATGCCAAAAAGCATTTGGCTCTTCTGAGCAGCATTCTTCTTCAAATTGTTTTTGTAATTCAAAGATTTGTCTCTGAATTCCTGGTGAGCTTAACTGTTCTTCAATTTGTATGGTTATTTTTAGATCTTTGAGCTCACTTAGTTTGTTTTCTACTTTTTTTGAGTTCTTGCATCGCCTGCACCATAGTGGAAATTCGAGGATTAGAAATATATGGCAATTCAATCCTTTTTCCCTGTTTATCGGATGTTGGTACAGTGATGAAATACCCTGCTTTATTATTTTCCGGTCTTATCGATCCATGGGGCTCAACAGCTGCTAAAAACCCATTCCCTAAAATGCAGTCAATAGGGATATCTCCTACTGCAAATTTAAGTTTAATTCATTGAAAATCAAATCATACATCTGCTTTTGGAACTTCATATTCTAGGGTCTTTTTACCCAACCCAACAAATTTTGTGGTAGCAGAAACCCAAAATTTTGAGGGAACGAACTTTTTTGAGAAGATATTGACATCGGCTCCAGAATCAAGTAATGCAGTTAAAGAGAACATCTCACCTTTAATACATACATTAATGTTCACATGATGTTGTTGATACTCAATGGCGAGTATCCGCATTTCTCTGAATCCTAGAGTAGGACCAGGTCTTCCTTATGCAATTTCAACATTAGGCTGTACAGGTGTAGAATGTAAATTATAATTTGTATTTCTGCCTGAAACAGGATGAGCCACTTCCTATTTTTCTTTTTCAAGTTTTGAAACTTGAGTTTTTAGAGCAGAAATTTCAGATTTCATCAAATGTATCTCCTTACTCACCTCCCCCAAAGTGAGTGGACGAATTTTGCTTGCCTGTTGTTGTCGGAGGTAGCTTTTGGTATTTTTATCATAAGAAGCATCAACAAAGATAGGCTTCTTAGAGGCACGAGTGCTGGAAGATGTGCAGTTGTTCTGCAGAAAATTTTCCAGCAGGCGAGATTTTAAATCACTTTCTTCCATGGCGCGAATTTGTGCAAAAACCTTCATCTCATCTTCATCAGATTGAGCCATAAGAACCTTCAATTTCTGTGAAAAATCTTCCTCAAGAAAACTGTCAGATGAAAAACCAGATTCAGAAGAAGAACAATCACATCGACAATTTTCAGAATCAGAAGACTGGCAATATGCATTTAATTCTTCGACAGAAGAGGAGGAAGAGGGTTCAATCTCAGAATCAGAAGAATATTGTTCTTCTGCTTGTTGAATAGCTAACCGAGTGCAATCTTCTGTTTTTTGGAAAGAGGATCCACATCGTGCACACTTGGTTTCTATTTTCACAGGATTTTTTCCTTTTTTTTGGGACTTACTCCCATGGTTCTTCTTGGATTCGTGGGCATCAGGACAGAGATCGGAAGAATGTCCTGTTTTGCCACAAAGCCAACAGACCATATGTTTCAATCTTTCAATTTTCTGCGACCTGGGATGGATATCTGTAGGCTGATAATAATTTGTTTTGGGGATGTATTTATAGTATCCCCGTTTTCCTTTGGATGGCCTCTTGGATGGCTGAGAAGTTTTTGGAAAGCTTCTCTTATTAGATTTTTGGATGAACTTTTCTTTCCTCTGATTTTTTTTTACCCTTTTCTTTGATTTTCTATGGGTGACCAATGGATCATCAATGATAATTCCATATCTATTGTAGAAATATTTAGTACAAGGCAATCTACTCAGCTTCTCTATAGATTTATTCATCTTTGAGCTAGTACATAAGGTAATTAATACCTTAGTGATTATGGCATAGATCTCACCCCACAAATAGACTTCTAGGGGTAACTGGAAAGCATCTTGCAATTTGAGAATATCTACAAGCTTCGAAGGAAAAACAGCAAGATATACCTGCTTCCAAAGAAGATTCTTTGGATCTTTAACCAAGAAGATTCTCTGCATCCAATCCCTGTGGAAATATTCATACTGGTTAATGTTTCTGCACTTTAAGTTCATCAAAATTAATTCATGTTTGTCTGAGACAGTGGGCTCAGAACCAAAAAAATGCTCTTGGATTAATGCTGTTAAAGCACCAATCATATTATTATAGGTGTCCCATCAGAATGGAACTCAACATCACCATTCTCATCTTTCACCACTTCTTTTTCCATTTTGTCAATCAGGGCTGGAGATGACACTAGTTCCCACCATCTGGCCAGAGTGCCAGTGAAACACTGAATCAGAGTTTTACATGACTCGACCTCTGATTTCCCCCCTACACACATCAACTTATATTATGTGATCATTTGATCTAGCAATTGTCTAATCTGTGCTGTGGACAGATTATCAAGATTCCACTCTTTGTTGCTATGGTCAAAAAATGTTTCTCTGGAAGGAATCTTTCCAAGACCATTGAGATCAGGAGCTGGATACCTGGTAAATTGAGACTCAAGGGGTTCATATACTGGAAGAACTTGGCTTTCAGGTTCAGGTTCTGATTCTTGGAAAAGAGAAGCAATGGTGATTTTATATTTGGGTGATTCAGGGACATCTTCGTTAGGGAAAAGACTAGGAAACTTGTCAACTGGTTTTTGAATTTGAATACCTTTTCTTTTATGAAGAAAAGACATTGGTATAGGTTTTTCCGTTTTTTTCGGATTCGCCTTATCAACCTTTTCAGACAAATTTGAAATAAGCTGTGTAGTAGAGATAGACTGGTCATTTATACAATTCTCTACTTGATCAATTTTCTTCAAGGATTCTAAAGAAAAATATTTGGCTATAGCAGCAATATACTGTATAGAATTTAAAACTCTATTTGCATCATTTATGGACACTTGGACTTTATCAATCTGATCTTTGACTATGGCAGCTTTAGCAACATTCTTTTCTAAACCAGTAACTGCAGTGTTTGTCCAATTTAATTGTTCATTGGTTTTCTGTATTCTACCCTCAACCCCAATAGTTGAATCATCCTTTTGAATTAAAGGATATGTTTTTGCAGAATGCTGTCCTTCCCCTAGGACAATGCCTTTGAAGGGTGGAAAAGTGGTAGTTGTTTCTATTTTTCTACCATCTATTGCAGACCAGGAATGTGAGGATGTAGATGCAGAATCAGTCTTCAACACTGCTTCAGAGTCTTTAGCTTTCAACCAAACATAGAAAGAAATCCATACATTTTTCTTTTCCATGTATTCTTTCCATTCATCAGCTAACTTGACTTTCTCCTCACAAGTATGTGTGGAACCAAAAGTATCTGCTTCTGGATGGGTATAAATATCCCAGTTAAGCATCTGCTTCATCCACTGTGCCGGGATTCAGTATTTAGGACAACCATCCATTAATGTATAAAACTTTTGAATTTCCATTACTGATGGTCTTTTGCAATTAGAAGGCAGATCTTTGAATCTGCATTCTGGGATCAGATTATCTTTTTGCTCAAGATATCCAAGTCCATACTTTGGTTTGTTTTCCGATCTCATATTACTAAATAATGTAGTTAATCTGGGGTCTTCATCTTCAAGCAAAGGGACTTCATGCATCATGAGAACGTGTTTATCTTCATGAGGGAATGGAATATTAGAACACTTGGGATTTGGACAAGGACTGACAGGGGTAGAGGTAGGAGCTTCACCTGTCCTTGGGTTTTGATTCTCATGAATGATCATGTAAGCAAGATGACTCAGATTAACTATGCTTTGACATTGTGGACATGAGACTTGGATGGGCTGGAAGTTAACTAACTGAGAAAACTCAAACAAACCAACATGGTTACAGGAAGAAGAAACAATACTGGAACTTGTTGTATCTACAATATCTGGATTTATATACAGAGGAGACTTTTTACACATTTCTTCAATCCTTCGCCTGTCTATGGTAGATCTGCGGGGAAAAGACAGAGTGGTTGTGGATTGGTTTTCAGAAATATTAGCAGAAGTGATATTACGAGTAGAGATGGGTTTAGGATTTGGAACTACCTAGTGTTCAGGAAATTTAAGGACTTCCCATCTTATGGATTGATGTTCAACCTTCTGGTTTTTAGGATCAATCATGACAACGACACTGGTCTTTGAATCTCTTCTTGGGGCATGGAGGATTGCAGGATATAAAGTACTGGTGTGACGGAAACATCCCCGGGTTTGAATGGAAATATTATTTCGTTTCCGCTTCATATCAAATCCTGTGGTTTGGATTTGAATCTGAAGAATATCGACCAATGTTTCATCATAAAAAAATACAGGGAAATTTGGGTAACAGTCAAACCAGACTGGTCCATCAGACAAAGGAGCAACTATTCCTCCAATTAGGGAATCAGTATATTTATTATGAGTTAGATCTCGAACAGTGGCTAACACATAAGTATTCAGACCTTTATGAGTAAGGGCATGGATTCCCACCCATATGCATCCTAGATGCAAATATTTTGTCCCCAACTTTTTGGCTTTTGCTTGGAGTTGTTTTGGATCTAACAGAGGGATGGACTGGACACAATCAGAGTTTTCCTCTATGGAACTTATGGATTCTTTAATGGTTATTCTGGTTGCAAATTTTAAATGCTAGACACCAAGATCATCATAAACTTTTGATGCATTGATCTTGGGAAGAACCCATTTGGTTGAAGGCTCAACCTCTTCGTATAACAATTCTGAAGAATTTAACACTCTAGTAGACGAACTAGCAAACATATCTCTGAGAGGGTCTTTCTTAGCCCTTTCCTTTTCTTCTAATTCTCTGAAGGAAACAGACTTTCTGAAAGAGTCCATGTTTTTCTTTAAATAAAGAGAGGATGATTGAGGATGATTTGATTACTGACCTTTTCACGAACCAAACAAATTTAATTCAGACTTCTGGCTCTGATACCAATTTTACGCAGGGGCTTCAACAAGCTTGCTTGCAACCGCTCCTACAGGCGGACTGACCTTACTGAGTCTCTTCTTGTCTTTCTTCCTTCAAAATTCCTTATGTGAACCCATACAGAACCTACTTTCATGTTCACGCAACTAGCAGCCTTCCTCGCCTTCAACCGTTAACAATATAGGTCATGACATGAAATTTTGAGTGTTGTGGCATGTTAATAAAGTAGGGGGCTTGGCATGTTGATTGAGGAAATCATTCCATCCAAGTCTAGTGAATAATATGTTGGAGGATTCAATAGATGGTCTCTGATGCCTGAATGTTTGATGGTGTTCAATGGCCCAAGATACCAAATGACCAACATGTCCCAAATCCCAAATATATATTGATCCATATACCTCTTGGGTGTCTCAAATCATGGATAAATTTGGGTCCAAATGCGTCTTTATTTCATTTTTTATTGTTTAATTTTGATTTTTTATATTTTATATTTATTGCAAAATAATAGAATGAAGATGTTAGGATTGTGTGGAGGTGATTGATGTGGGTTTTGCAGAAGATGTGCTATGCAAAACCTTCCACACATCCTTGAAAATGAGTAAATAGGGAATATGGTAAATGGGTAGTTGTGGTTTGTGCAAAGGTTGTAGTATGTACCTTCCACACATTCTTAAAAATTTTCAAGTATGGATTATGGTAAATGGGTATGTGTGTAGGGATGATTGTGTCTAAAGGAATTATTTTGTAAAATTTTGGAAAAAACTGAGAAATAGAGCTATCAAATGAGAAGATGAACATGAGTCATTTCATTCTTCCTTACGTCTTTTTTTTCCTCACTCTGCTTAAAAATAGAAACCACCCTTGAAGGCCTTGCATGAAGAATATTAAGAATGACTGATTTTTTTTTCATAATCACTCTATTTGATATGTGAAATGAAAACACATCAACACCTCTAACCATTTTTTAGAAGTCCCATGTTTCGAAGAAGGAAAGAGAGATTAAAGCTTACTATAAAATCCAATTTCTAATTTGAATATCACATGCAACATGATGATGATCTAAAAAAATGATTGGTATTATTATTATACGTGAAGAGCTATGCTCTTATAGCACCTTTGGCTGTTATAATGATATGTCTCATGCATTAATATTTAATGATAATTAGCATAGTTATAATTTTGATTTAATAATTTCTTATATAATATTTGTATATTACACTTTGGTACCTAAAGTGACTATTTTACCTTCTTTTAACACATCATAATGAATTTTGTTATGCAACCAACTCAAATAATAGAAGAAAATATAGATCAACGACTTAAACATTTTCCTCTTCGAGGGGGAAACCTCTTGTACATTACATAAATAAACAATTCTTAGATGACACAAATGATAAGACCTCCTTGGTATATATAGGATTCTAAGGGTTCACAATATAATCAGATCCTACATAACAATAATAATGTAAGGGCACAATAATAACAATATTGGGCTTTTATAGGGCACAACAATAACAATAGGGGGCTACACTAACAATAACAATAAGGGGAATACACTAGTATTGTAGGGAACTAACATGCCCCTCTCCTTCAAAAAAGTGTTTTCCTCAACGCCTAAGTAGTTTCAGATGCTTCTATATAAAATTATCATCCTCCCATGTGGAGTCTTCAGTGGGTAAGTTATTCCACTTAACAAGATACTCTGAAATTAATCAATTTTTTAGTTGTCGGGTTCTTGTTTCCATGACTGCTTCAGAATCAAATATGATTTTTCCTTCTTTGTCAAGTTTTGGCAACACTGTTTGAACTGGGATCTTGTCACCAATAACCTTATTTAAGCATGAAACATGGAAAACTGGGTGTACTTGGGAAGATGCATGAAGCTCCAATTTATATGCCATATTACCAATATTTTGCAAAACATTGTAAGGACCATAGTACTTGGGTGATAATTTATTATCCTTCTTAGCTTGCTTCAGGGACATTGTTTGTATGGTTGTAGCCGTAAAAATACCTAGTCGCCTAAAAACTTGTTTCACTGCAATGCTAATTTTTCCTGTTGTTTCATTCGACTCTGCGCCAGAGTGAGGTTATCCTTTAAGAGTTGGAGAACTTGTTGTTGATGCTCGATGTGATCTTCCACTACTAGAACCTTAGAATTTTATCTTAAAGATGATGTGATGGATGGTGGATGATATCTATAAATTTACGTAAATGGGGTCATTTTTTTTGTAGTATGGAAGGAAGTGTTATACCACCATTCAACTAGAGGTAACCACTTAGCCGATTGTGTTTTTTTATCCAATAAAAAGAAACGAATATATCCTTCCAAACTTTTGTTCACTATCTCAGTTTTCTCGTCATATTGAGGATGATAAGATGATCTATGAGCTAATTGAGTACCAAGACAAGAAAATAATTGTGTCTAAATATTTCCAGTGAAAATGGGATCTTTTTCACTTACAATAATCTTTGAGTTTCCATGTAGGTTTTGAATTGTTTCCATAAATGCAATAGAAATAGTACTAGCTTTAAAAGGATGAGATAATGCACAAAAGTGTGCATACTCAGTAAGTCTATCAACTACCACCATAATGACACTCTTTTCTTCATACTTGGGTAAACCAGCTATGATAAAATCCATTCAGACCTCCTCCCAATGCTGACCTAGAATTACTAAAGGTTGTAACACACACAAGGTCTTAATTGTCTCAACTTTATTTTGTTGGAAAACCAAACATTCTGCCACAAACTTCTGAATATTAGATTCAAGGCCATCCCAAAAAAAATCCTTCTTGACCCTGTGGTAAGTTTTTAAAAAGCCTCGGTGCCCTCCTAAGGGAGAGGTATACAATTCCAAAAGAATATTTTTCTTAAGTTGGGAATTATTATAAATATATAAGCGATATTTGTACCATAATGAATCATTTTTCTAGATAAATGTATCAAATGTATTGGGATCTTGTTGCAACTTTTGTATGAGTGTCCACACCTATTTTTCATTATTCCATTCATCCCTTGCTTCAGTTATCCAATCAGGTTGGATAATAGAAATGGCACAAAGAAATGCTTCCACATCCTCATCCTTTCTTGAGAGTGCATCTGCAACAACATTTTTCTTCCCTTTTTTGTAGATTATTTCAAAGTCATAATTTTGTGACCCATTTTTGATGCTCTTCTAAAGATAATATTTGTTCCAAAAAGTATTTAAGACAATCATAATTTTTTTTTACCTTGAATTGTCTTCCCATTAGGTAAGGTATCCATTTCTTTAATGCATGTAGTATTGCCAACAATTCCTTCTCATAAATAGGTTTGTGTAAATACTTCTCTTTGATTAGAGGACTTTCAAAAGCAATGGGTCTTCCTTCTTGCATTAAAATAACACCAATTCCATTTTTTGAGGCATCACATTCCACAATAAAGGTTTTTGTGAAGTTAGACGTAGCTAAGACCGATTCTTGGAACATTGCCTCTTTAATATGTTCAAAGGCCTTAGTTTCTTTTGGAGTCCAAGAAAATGCATCTTTATTCAGTAATGTTGTTAGAGGTGTTGATATTCTCCCATAATTCTTAACAAACTTGTGATAATACCCTTTCAACTCGATAAATCCTCGAATATGCTTTATGGTTGTGGGGATTTTCCATTCCTTAATGGATTTAATTTTGTTAGGGTCTACCTTAACACCCTCATGAGATACAATATGACCCAAATATTCCACCTCTTGTACTCCAAAGAAACAATTGGAGGTTTTTGTATATAATTGTTTCTCCTCCAATAGTTTGAGCATCGTGTCAACATGTTGAACATGATCCTTCCACGACCTCCTGTAGATTAGTATATCGTCAAAAAATACTAACACAAATTTTATAAGGAAGATTTTTAAATGGAATTCATCAAATATTGAAATTTTGAAGGTGCATTAGTAAGGCCAAAAGGCATGACCAAAAATTCATAATGACCCTCATGAGTTCTAAATGTTGTTTTCAGAATGTCTTTAATCTTCATTCTAATTTGATGATACCCTTAACCAAGATCCAACTTGGTGAAGTAAATTACTCCATGTAATTCATCAATGACAGGAATGGGATGTTTATCTTTAACAGTGATCTTGTTGAGCTCCCTATAATCCAGACACATATGCCACGATCCATTCTTCTTGTGCACCAATACTACTAGAGCAGAGAAATAACTTTGACTAGGTTTAATTATACCAGCCTCTAGGATTTCTACAACCATATGTTCAATTTCACTCTTTTTGGCATAGGGATATCTGTAAGGTATTTATATGTTTGGAGGAACACTTCCTGGAATCAAATAAATAGCATGTTCATGATCACGAATAGGTGGGAGGCCTTTGGAGTCTCAAATACCTTGGAATTATTTTCTAAAACTTTTTGGAGATGTGGAGAAATAGATGGTTTTGATGTTTGAACCTCTTGTGAGCATAATTATGCAATTACACCTCATTGTTCTTTCTTCAGAAGTTTTGTCATACCATTAGAGTTGATTATATTTCCTGGTTTCCCTGTGTTACTCCTTAATTCAAATTCCTTTCATTCCTAAAACAATTTCAAGAAAAGTTCTTGAAAGTTCAAATCTATCGTCCCAAAAGATTGTAACCATTGGAATCCTAGTACAACATCAACACTACCCATTGGAATAGAAAGCATCGGACTATTCAATACATAATCCACCATGGTTAGCTTGATATTATGGCACTTTCCAGAGAAGTTTATAATTCCTCCATTTGCAACCATCACTTGGCACTTGAGTGCTGGATATAGCAAGCAATTCAATTCCTTGGCTATCTTACAATGAATAAAATTATGAGTACTACCTAAATCAATCAACACTATTACTTTTTTCTTCTTGATATATCCTTCTATTTTGAGCATTTGAGGAGTGTTAATTCCTGCCAATGCATTGCAAGATATGAACAATCTATGTAGAATAATTTATTATGAGCACACTTATGACATTTAGTGTATTTTGTATCACAATTGTAACAAAGCCCTTTTTCTCTTTTTCCTCCAATTTTTGTGGAGTCAACCTTGTAGGTTGTGGAAGGCTAGGTGTAGCAACACTTCCATATTTATAGTTGTGAGTAGTAGACTTCCTTGTTGCCATAATTTTTCTTTCAACTTTTCTTGCCACCTTGAATGCCTTCTCCAATGAATTAGGTTCCGAAAGGCAAACCTCATGTTGGATGTTATCCTTCAAATTACCTATGAAGACATCAATCCTATGCTCCTTTAGAATATCATTTTACCCTGATATTCAATTTTTGGAAGTCCTCAATGTGCTTTACCATTGAACCCTTTTGTTTGAGATTTATCAATTGGATAGAGAATGTGTTTCTCTTTATATCCTCATAATGTTCAATCATTTCCTCTGTACAAATTAACCAAGTGAAAAGTGGTTTACGAGAAAGAATCCATTGATACCATATAAACTTATTTGGTTCTAAATATAAAGATGCAATGCATACCTTTTGCGTGTGTTGCACATCATGGAGATCAAATTATTGCTCCATCTGTAGTATCCATGTTACCGGATCCTTGCCATCAAACTTACTCATATCAATATTCGGAATGTCGTTGTTCTTAAACCCAATGTTGTATTCTCTAAAATCATATTTCATATTCTTTTTGTCCTCATCCTGATTTTTATGGAGTACCTTGTCACCACTGGGAAGCTTTTCTTGCAACAACTTTGTCAAACCTTCCATGTATGCTTTCTAGCCATCCATATTAGCTTCCATGTCTAATTTTAAGCCCTCTATGTATCCTTTTAAACCATACATGTCCCATTTTAAGCCACCCATGTCCCCTTTTAGTTCATATTTGGTTTCCCTTTGTGAGATTAAAATTTTTGCACTTGGTCCCGTAATTTTAACATATCATGTTGCTATTCTTCCTCTTCATGCGTCATAGTAGAGCTTTATGAGGGCTTAATGGGTTTAGAGTTTTTTTTTCTGGAGGAATTTTAGAACCCAATACTGATATCTATGCTTCGGTATACCCTTGGAATCACTTCAGACTATTTTTCAAACAAAATTTATGCAATTTTTAAAAATATACATACATTTTTCTTGTTTTTAGGAGCTCGATCTTGAAAAGGTTGTAACTATGTAATTTCATATATCCAAGGTCTAAAAATTCATACTTTGGTAACCCTTGGATTCTTCTTTCGAATGCCACAAGTAAGGCCAAAATTGGATTATTCAAGATAATGTTATGCTCAATATCCCACGATGACTTGATTATTGACTAGTTTAATAGATCGAACTTGTACGAAATTCCACGTGCCACTGTTTCAACCTTCAACTTTGAAATTATACACGAAATGCTAAAGTCTGTGCACTTTTAGTCATTTTTTATGAAATTCAAATCCAATGCTCAGAGAGAAATTTATGATGATTTTTCCCTGGTCACCTATTTGAGACTGAATTATCGAGCCTGTAAAACCCTAACTTCCTCAGATCATATCTCTGAAAATGTAGGGAACCAAGATCTAAAATTCATACATGAAGTTAATCAATATTTCGGCTGCACATGATCACAATTGTATCATTTGAAGCCTCGCAGAAAAAAAGTTATAGTGAAAATTCCAAGATGGCCTGTTTGAATAAGCGAAACCCTAGAATCCAAATATCTGATACCAAATGTTAAGCAACCAACCCAAAGAATAGAAGAAACGATAGATAAAAAAATTTAAAAATTGTCCTTTTTGAGGTGGAAACCTCCTTTATATTACATAAATAAGAAATTCTTGGATGATACAAATGATAATACTTCCTTGGTATATATAGGAGTCTAAGGGGTCACAATATAGTCCGAGCCTACATAACAATAATAATGTAAGGGCACAACAATAACAATAGTGACATTTTATGGGGCACAAAAATAAAAACATGGGGGATACATGGGCACAACAATAACAATAGGGGTCTACACTAAACGAGTAAGGATTTGTATTAAAATATAGTCTGGTTACAAGGTCAGTATCTTTACATATGCAGTTGTTTCATTCGCTTCATAATTTTTACACATCCAGAAAGAGTATTTCCTCTACATGTACTTTCTATTAACTATAAAACTAAACTGATATATTCTAATAACCTTCCAAAAACACCTAAATAAAAAAATATATTTTCAATACATAATTCCAGAGAGAACATTATAACTAGCCTCATCTTGATAGGTTGGCTTCAAAATTATCCTTCAATGGTGTTACTACTTTGATCTGCTCTAGGTTCACTTGAAAAAGTTTGTCTTGTTGTTCCTCCTCTACCTTGAAGGCTATGCCTGCACACAGTCCTACTTCTCCTCGGTTTACTTTTTGTTCCAACCTTTTTAGTCTCATATCCAATATTGCTACCTCTTCTTCCATTATTTCTTGGAGCTTGTCAATCGTCTGAGTGATAGATGGGCCTACATCTTCTTTATTTCCATTTTTCGATTGAGTAGGATCAATATATACTATGTTGTCTCAGTTAAACGATCAAGTTGGTGACTCATTTCCTCCTACCCTTTTTTAGCGGAGTCTAAGAATTGAGCTCCATTTTCCCACTTTCCCTTCAAATGGCATTCACACCTACTATTTCCTACATCCCGTCAGAGACTCCTGAATTGTGAAATTGTAAAATAGTGATGTTGTTTTTGTATATAATTCCTCCTTGAATTCCCTCTCCCTTCGATCGATGTAGCCATTCAATGGCTTTAAATTATTGTCCTTCCACATTCAACCTATTTTCCAGACATTCCTCATTTGTTACTTCCTTCATATCGCACTGGATTATCACCATTAAAGTATCACATCATAAGTGTGATATCCACATATTTTCAATGAAATTAATATTTTGTAGGCTCCATTTGTAATCATGATGAGGGATTTCATGCTACTAGATGTCCATCTTGTGAAGATCATGTGGTATCCACAACTAGTTGTTATTATGATTTGTGAGATACGTTTCATGTGAAGATTCAAAGATCTGATAACTTTGCAATAGAGTGTTTCAATTCTATCGAAAAATGAAGACATAATAATTCATGTTTCCAACGAACCTCCCGATAAATTCCCCTGCCATTTTTTCCTCCCTCGATATTTTTATGACTTTCCTGAATTTTAATGTCTTTATTGATGGTAGTGGTTTGAAAATTTTATTGCTATGGTATTGAACCAATTCCCCTTGATCCATGAGAGCTCCTTTATTGGTCGACACGTTTTTTCTTGTGTTCAAGTGTTGTTTTATATGGTAGAACTCAATTATCTCAAAATTCTTTAATTTCATTTTTATTATTTTCAATATTGGGGAATTGTTAGGGATACATTTTCCTTTGAGTTTAATCACCCGTTGAATAACTATCATGGAGTCCTTGAACACCAACAATCGGTATATTCTCCTTGCAATAGCTAATTCAAGCCCCTGCCACAAGGCTAAGTATTCTACTTGGTTGTTAGTGGCGATACCCAAACCCCATTATTGAAACTCTTGTATTTGTGTAACCAGCTCCAAAAATAGAAGAAAAGAGATATGAGCGCCTTAGAAATAAGCCACTTCGAGGGGGAAACCTCCAATACATTACATAAATGAACAATTCTTGGATGATACAATTTACAAAACCTCCTTTCTATATATAGGAGTCCATGGGGCCATAATGTAATCCTAGTGGGCCACAATGTAATCCTAGCCGACCTAACAATAATAATTTAAGGGCACAATAATAATAGAATGGGGGTTACAAGGGTACAATAATAACAATAAGGGGGTTACACTAACAACAATAAGGGACTATACTAGTAATATAGGGACCTAACATACCCCTCTCCTTCAAAAAAGTGTTGTCCTCAATGCTTGAGTAGCTCTGGGTGCTTCTGTATAAAATTCTCATCCTCCCATGTAGAATCTTCAGTGGGTAAGTTCTTCCACTTGATGAGATACTCTGAAATTGATCGATTTCGTAGTTGTTGAGTTCTTGTTTCCGTGACCGCTTCAGGTTCCAATATGATTTTTCCTTCCTCATCAAGTTCTGGCAATATTGTTTGAACTGGAAGATTTTCACCTATAACCTTCTTTAAGCATGAAACATGGAGAACTGGATGTACTCGCGAAGAAGCAGGAAGCTCCAATTTGTATGCCATAGTACCAATCTTTTGCAACACCTTGTAAGGACCATAGTACTTTGGTGATAATTTATTATCCTTCTTAGCTTGCTTGAGGGACATTTGTTTGTATGGTTGTAGTTGTAAAAATACCCAATCTCCTACATCAAAACTTCTCTCGCTACGATGTTGATCTGCCTGTTGTTTCATTCGATTTTGTGCCAAATTCAGGTTATCCTTTAAGAGTTGGAGGACTTCTTGCTGATGCTCGATGTGATCTTCCACTGCTTGAACCTTCGAATTTTCCCTTAAATATGATGTGATGGATGGTGGATGATATCCATAAAGTGCCATAAATGGGGCCATTTTTGTTGCAGTATGGAAGGAAGTGTTATACCACCATTCAGCGAGAGGTAACCACTTGACCCATTGTGTTTGTTTATCAGATACAAAACAACGAAGATATCCTTCCAAAATTTTATTTACTATCTCAGTTTGACCATCAGATTGAGGATGATAAGATGAGCTATGAGCTAATTGAGTACCCAAACAAGAAAATAACTCCGTCCAAAAATTTCCAGTAAAAATGGGATCTCTGTCGCTCACAATAACCCTTGGGCTTCCATGTAGTTTTTGAATTCTATCCATAAATGTAGTAGCAAATGTACTTGCTTTAAATGGATGAGATAATACACAAAAGTGTGCATACTTGGTAAGTCTATCAACTACCACCATGATGACATTCTTGCCTTCGGACTTCGGTAAACCTGTGATAAAATCCATTGAAATCTCCTCCCAACGTTGACTTGGAATGGATAAAGGTTGCAGAAGTCCCGGGGTCTTAATTGTCTCCACTTTATTCTGCTGGAAAACCAAACATTCCACCAAAAAATTTTGAATATCAGATTTAATGCCATCCCAAAAAAAATATTTCTTCACCCTGTGGTAAGTTTTTAAAAATCCTGAGTGTCCTCCTAAAGGAGAAGTGTGCAATTCCAGAAGAATCTTTTGTTTTAGTTGGGAATTCTTACAAAGATAAAAGCGATCTTTGTACCATAAGGAATCATTTTTCCAACTAAATGTATCAGATGTACTAGGATCTTGCTGCAACTTTTGAATGAGTGTCCATACATCTTTGTCCTTCTTCCATTCATCTCTTGCTTCGGTTATCGAATCTGGTTGGATAATAGAAATGGCACAAAGCAATGCTTCCACCTCTTCATTCTTTCTTGAGAGTGCATCTGCAACAACATTAAGATTTCCTTTTTTGTAGATTATTTCAAAGTCATAACCCAACATCTTTGTGACCCATTTTTGCTGCTCTTCTGATGATAGTCTTTGTTCCAAAAAGTGTTTAAGACTATCATGATCAATTTTTACCTTGAAGTGTATTCCCATTAGGTAAGTTCGCCATTTCTTTAGTGCATGTAGTATTGCTAACATTTCCTTCTCATAAATAGGTTTCTGTAAATACTTTCCTTTGATTGGACGACTTTCAAAAGCAATGGGTCTTCCTTCCTGCATTAAAACTGCACCAATTCCATTTCCTAAGGCATCACATTCCACAATAAGGTTTTTGTGAAGTCTGGCGTAGCTAAGACCGGTGCTAGGCACATTGCCTCTTTAAGATGTTCAAAGGCCTTAGTTGCTTCAGGAGTCCATGAAAATGCATCTTTCTTCAATAATGTTGTTAGAGTTGCTGCTATTCTCCCATAATTCTTAACAAACTTGCGATAATACCCTGTTAACCCGAGAAATCCTCGCAACTGCTTTATGGTTGTGGGGACTTTCCATTCCTTAATGGCTTTAATTTTGTTAGGGTCTACCTTAACACCCTCGTGAGATACAATATGACCGAGATATTCCACCTCTTGTACTCCAAAGAAACATTTGGATGTTTTTTCATATAATTGTTTCTCCTCCAATAGTTTGAGCACCCTGTCAACATGTTGAACATGATCCTTCCAAGACCTACTGTAGATTAGTTTATCATCAAAAAATACTAGCACAAATTTTCTAAGGAAGGGTTTGAAAATGGAATTCATCAACCCTTGAAATGTAGAAGGTGCATTGGTAAGGCCAAAGGCATGACCAAAAATTCATAATGACCCTCATGAGTTCGAAATGCTGTTTTTGGAATATCTTCAGTCTTCATTCTAATTTGATGATATCCTGAACGAAGATCCAGCTTGGTAAAATAAATTGCTCCATGTAATTCATCCAATAATTCATCAATCACAGGAATGGGGAATTTGTCTTTAATGGTGAGCTTATTGAGCTCCCTATAATCTGGACACATTCTCCATGATCCATCCTTCTTGTGTACCAATACTACAGGAGCAGAGAAAGAACTTTGACTAGGTTGAATTATACCGCCTCTAACATTTCTGCAATCATACGTTCAATTTCGCTCTTTTGGAAGTAAGGATATCTATAAGGCCTGATGTTTGGAGGAACACTTCTGGGAATCAAATGAATAGCATGATCATGATCACGAATAGGTGGGAGTCCTTTGGGAGTTTCAAACACCTTGGAATGATTGTCCAAGACTTGTTGGAGATCTGCAGAAATAGATGATTTTGATGTTGGAACTTCTAGTGAACATAATTGTGCAATTACGCCTCGCTGTTCTTTCTTTAGAAGCTTTGTCATGACATTAGAGCTTATTATCCTTCCTGGCTTCCCCGCAATACCCCGTAATTCAACTTCCTTTCCTTCTGAAAAAAATTTCAATAAAAGTTCTTGAAAATTAAAAGCTACCGTCCCCAAAGATTGTAACCATTGTACTCCTAGTACAACATCAACACCTCCCATAGGAATGGAAAGCATTGGACTAGTCAATACATATTCCCCCATGGTTAGCTTGATATTATGGCATTTTCCCGAGCAATTTATAGTTCCTCCATTTGCAACCATCACTTGACATTCTGGTGCTGGGTATAGGAAACAATTTAATTCATTGGCTACCTTACAATGAATAAAATTATGGGTGCTACCTGAATCAATCAACACTATTACCTTTTTCTTCTTGATTTGTCCTTGTATCTTGAGATTTTGAGGAGTGGTAATTCCTGCCAGTGAATTACACGATATGGTCGGATTCATTTCTTCCTCTTCTAGGGTTGGTTCCTGGTGTATATCCTCTTCTTGTTCATTTTCTTCTTCCTCTTCACAATCTATGTAAAATAATTTCTTCTCAGCACACTTATGGCCTTTAGTGTATTTGCTATCACAACTGTAGCAAAGCCCTTTTGCTCTTTTTTCTTCCAATTGTTGTGGTGTCAACCTTGTAGGTTGTGGAAATCTAGACATAGCAACACTTCCTTCTTTATAGAATTGAGTGGTAGGCTTCCTTGTCGCCATAATTTTACATTCAACTTTTCTTGCCAACCTGAATGCCTTCTCCAATGAATCAGGTTCTAGAACGCGAACTTCATGTTGGATGTTATCCTTTAAAGTGCCTATGAAGAGATCAATCCTGTGTTCCTCTGGAATATCAGTTACCCTTATATTCAATTTTTGGAAGTCCTCAATGTGCTCCCCCACTAAACCCTTTTGTTTGAGATTTGTCAATTGGCTAAAGAAGGTGTTGCTCTTTGTATCCTCATAATGTGCTATCATTTCCTCCGTAAAAATTGACCAAGTGAAAATTGCTTTACGGGAGCAAAGCCATCGATACCATACAAATGTATTTTTTTCTAAATGTAAAGTTGCAATGCGTACCTTTTGTGTTTTTTGCACATTATGGAGATCAAAATATTGCTCCATCTGTAGTATCCATGTTACAGGATCCTTTCCATCAAACTTCCTCATATTCATTTTTGGAATATGGTGGTTCTTCCCTCCAACATTAGAGTTTATGAAATCATGATTAACATTTATTTTGTTCTCATCATGAGTTTCCTCTACTATCTTTTCACCATTAGGAAGCATTTCTTGTATCAACTTTGTCAAACCTTCCATGTCTGCTTTTAGATCATTCTTCATGTTTTCCATGTTGTCTTTCATGTCATCCATATTAGCTTCCATGCCAGCTTCCATGCCATCCATCTTAGCTTCCACGCCTTTCTTCAAACCATCCATCTTCTCTTCCATGCCTTTCTTCAAAACTTCCATTTCATTTTTTGTTGCTCTTTGCGAGAGTGAAATTTGTTGCACTTTCTCTTGTAATTTTGATAGATCATGTTGCAATTCTTCATCTTTATGAGTCATAGTAGAGCCTTCTGAAGGCTTAATGGGTGTTGAATTATTTTTACGGGGCATATTTTAGAACCCAATACTGATATCTATTCTACAATATGCCCTTGGAATCAATTCAAATTGATTCTTCAAACAAGACTTATGCAATTCAGAAAAAAAAAATACACACCTTTTACTTGCTTTTGAGGAGCTCGATATTGAAATTGTATTATCTCTGTGATTGCGGCTCTTCTATATCTGAAATTCAGCACTGAAGTAGCCCTCTGAATTATATTTTGAATGCCATAGGTCTGACCTGATTTGGATTCTCCAAGACAAAGTTGTGTCCAATCTCCCACAATGACCTAATTCTGGACTGGTTCAGTAGAGCGAACTTGTACGACTTGCCACGTGTCACTGTTTTGTCCTTTGTCTCTGAAATTGATAGCCAAGAAACTACAGTCTGGGTGCTTGCGACCAATTTTTACGGCACTCCAATCCGATGCCCAGATAGAGAGTTATTGAACTTTTCCCACGATCACCTCTTTGAGATGAAATTCAGGAGCCTGAAAAAGAACTACCTTCCACAGATCATATCTCCAAAAATATTGCGAAAAAAGCTCTGAAATTTTTTTACGACTTTCTTTAGGATTTCATCTTCGCACCATATGAATTTTAGATTCTGAACCTTCGTAGAAAAGTTTTTATAGCTCAAATTCCACGATGACCTGTTTAGGAGCCTGAAACAATACCTAACTTCCACAGATCATATCTCCGAAAATTTTGCGAACCAAGCTCTGAAATTTTTATACCAACTTCCTCAAGATTTCAGCTTTGTACCCTAAAAATTTCAGCTTCTGAAGCTTCGTAGAAAAAAAGTTATAGCGAAAATGCCACGATGACCTGTTTGGAGCAGCGAAACCCTAGAATCCAAAGCTCTGATACCAAATGTTGTGTAACCAGCTCCAAAAATAGAAGAACAGAGATATCCACGCCTTAGAAATAAGCCACTTCGAGGGGGCAACCTCCAATACATTACATAAATGAACAATTCTTGGATGATACAATTTACAAAACCTCCTTTCTATATATAGGAGTCCATGGGGGCATAATGTAATCCTAGTGGGCCACAATGTAATCCTAGCCAACCTAACAATAATAATTTAAGGGCACAATAATAATAAAATGGGGGTTACAAGGGTACAATAATAACAATAAGGGGGTTACACTAACAACAATAAGGGACTATACTAGTAATATAGGGACCTAACACTATATGTTCATCGGAGTGAAATATAACCCCTCCCACTCTTATCTCTCCTAGGTTACCTTTAAATGCACCATCAAAAAGTAGAGAGAGGTATTACTTGCTTATCCTCCAGTTTAGAAATTCTTCATCATCCATTCTTATACAAAATGACTAGTTGACGACCGGTTTAAGATCGAAGTTGCCAACATGGCATGTTACTTTTCCTAATTTGATCCAATCCCATTCACTCGGTGACAAATCCTCCAAATCAAAAGAATTATATCCTCGAGTTATGATAGATTCAAAGAGTGAATACAATGCTTTGATAATAGTAATGGATGAGTTAGAACTTTCACCTTTGAATATGTCGTTATTACAAGGAAACCACACAAACCAACACAGATATTTAGAGAAATCCATCCAACATCACATTGAAATTGAAAAGGATTTCCTAGTCCACAAGATTTTATTTTTTCATAACTCTATTCAACTATTCGAGATGCTTGCAATAAAGATAACATTTTCCAATTTTTTTTGACGAACTTCAAGAATAAATATTTTATTAATATCTATCCTTATAAATATCTATCCATATACTTCAGGTAAAATAACTTAATTATCAACATCACATTTACAAAAATATGTACAATAATCTCTATCCATCATTATAACACTTTAAAAAACATTAAATAATAGTCTATATATGTTACTTGTGGGAAACAACCTTATTTCTCAAATTTTGTATCCCTATGATCATATTATACGTGCTAGGTACTTAAAATACCTCATACATTCACAAGTATAACCTGCACTTTAAGCTAAATGGCATTCTTAATTTAGTTCATGTTTTATTCTTATATGTTTAGACATTGAACCAATGTGATTTTCATGAATTACAACAACCATAAAATAAAACAAACTTCTATTCTTACCAGCATAAACTATGAGCTTAAAATCTCCACCTTATGAGAGTGTAAAGTACTTCATACATGAAAATCATATGCATTATAACCTAATCTACTTTAATGATCTTGTTTGTTAATGTTTTCTAGCAAAAAAAAATCACTCGTCATGAATTATATATATATATATATATATATATATATATTAAATTTCATATTGATGGTAGTATGAATAAATAAAATTATTAAATTAAGATAGACTATACATAAATTTAATTAAGAGAGACTATATATTAATATAGATCCATCTTAACCATAGATCTAATCTGAGTCGAGAGGGATCAAATTTCTTCAGATGAAAACTTATTTTAAAGTGCAAAAAATAATGTATAATTGTTTATTGTTTAAATTGTATTTTTGAATGTTATAGAGATTACATAACATGTGTATTGAGTCATAATAAATTGGATTTTTTATTATTAATATACTTTTAAATATATGTCAATATTAATTAATATTAAAATATTTTACTCATAAATCACATGGAATATTTATTTATTTTTATATATACATATTTATGAAGTTAATATTTTACTTTTAATTATTTTACATGAAATTTTATAAATATATATATGAGACATTACCTTTCTACTTAGAGAATATTTTATTTTTATTTTAAAACTAAGGAACATACTTACACATTGTCACACTTGTTGTTGTAGATTAATTCTATCTCCTTAGAGTTATATAAAATTATTTTATTTAACATAGATATTGAAATATTTTATTTATCACTGGAAGAGTGGAAATGAAATATCAACTAACTTAGTTAATTATTGTATTACTCCATTTTTAATTATTTATTTATATGGTTATTTAATTTTTGTTTTTTTGTTTTGGCTGATATTAATGAAAATTGTTTATATTATTTTTTGAGAACGTGCCATCTTACACATGTCCCTCATACTGGATTGTAGAATGAGCCTCTCGGCTCAATAAATAAATTTATGTTAAATAAAATGTTATAATTTAATTTATAGACAAAATAAGTTTTTTAACAAGTACTGGTATTAAACAATACAATTTCAAGTAAGATTATGATTTGTTGTTATTTAAAATACATTTTGGAATACATAAATGGAATCAACACTGTGAAAAACTAGGCGCTTAAAACAATTTAAACTTAAGTTTTTAAAACCTATCACCGATTTTGATTAAAACTAATCCAAAAAAATGTTGTGAAAAAAAGAAATTTCATCTATTAATTAGACTATATCTCTTTCCAAATGGTCCAAAGGAGAAGGCCTAGGATGATTCTCCAGAGATGATTGAGAATTCCACTCTTGAAGGGATGCTGATGCCAATCACGAATGGCGCCTCGGATATCTGTGTCAGGTTTACAATTCCTTTAGCACCTGAAGCTAACTTTCTCCCACAGCTGAGTAGCAAGGGGACAAGCATAGAGGAGATTCTGCTGAGTTTCCTCATTCACCCCACAATTGGGACATATGGAGGGACCATGGAAGTGTCTATTGCGTAGATTATCCCATGTGAGTATTCTTTGGTGTCAAAGGAGCCAGAGGAATAAAGAAACTTTGGGCCATACTCCTATACTCCAGATTCTACCCCAAAGGGGATCCTTGGGCTCGGGATCCATACTGAGGATCCTGTAGGCCTCCTGAGTGGAAAAAGTGCCTTTTGGAGTATGACCCCATCTTAGAATATCCTTGTCATGCGATATTCTGATGCATCGAGTTCTAAGTTCATCAGTGATGGCTTTTCTTGCTTGCTCATTGGTGCTCCTGGTTATTCTTGCCACCTGTTTCCATTGCCGATAACCCTGCTCATCGGTGTCCTCCCAGTGTTGCTTTACTGCCTCCAGCTGTCGCATATCCCAATCTGGTTCCATGGACGGATTGTATGTGTTGGTAAGCTTTGGAAGTTGTTCCCAAGAGTCTGTCCAGAACCTGGCAGAGGTGCCATTTCTTATCTCCCAGAAACTGTGCTGTTGTATGAGAAGGTGGTGATGTTTGGCCGAGTTCCAGATAATGGAACCATTCTCCTCTGGAGTAAGTCTGACGAGCTCTTCCTGGGGTCGGTTTTGAGAATATTTGGCTTTCCATAGAATGGCCCAGGGCTTTTCAGGGGTAGTGAGCCAGTTCCACCAAATTTTTGCATTCATGATGGCATTGCTGAGGAGAGGGTCATGAAGGCCAATTCCTCCTTGCTCTTTGGGTTTACAAACTGTTGACCATTGAACAAGCGCCCATTTTCGGTTGGTTCACTTGGAACCCCAAAGGAACTTCCGTTGAAGGGCTTTAATCTTATTAAGGACCCATTTGGGAGCCGCCAGAATGGAGAAGAGGTAAAGCGGCATGGCTTGAAGAACGGATTTAATGAGAACTAGTCTGCCAACAATATTTAGGGTATGGAAAGTCCAGGAGGAGCGACAGGCTTCCAGTTTATCTAAGAGCTTGCTCCAGGAGGCATGCTTAAGTGGGGAAGCAAGGAGCAGAGCACCTAGGTAAGTAGAGGGGAGAGAGGCTATGGAGAAGCAGAGGATACGGGCAATGGCAGATTGAGTGGGGGGAGGAGTGTGAAAGAAGAAGATCTGGGATTTAGAATTGTTTATGCTGGCTCCTGACGCGGCGGAGAAGTCATGCAGCAGGGATTTTATCTTAGAGGCTTCTTGAACAGAAGGATAGCCAAAAACCATATTGTCATCCACAAACTGTTGGTGGGTGACGACTGGTGCATTGTGAATGGAGATACCTTGGATTTGCTGGGTGCGGAGTGCTGAGGAAAGGTGGCGTCCCAGTCCTTCCGCCATCAAGACAAACAGGAAAGGGGAGAGGGGGTCCCCTTGTCTGATGCCTCTGGTGGGGGTGAAAGTTTGAGAGGGAGTCCCATTGATGAGGATGGAGAAAAACGAGGAGGAGATGAGACTGTGGATCCATCGAACCCAAGTGGGTGAGAAGCCAAAGGCCGATAGCACTTTTTGTATGTAGGTCCAACTTAATTTATCAAATGCTTTAGAAAGATCGATTTTGAGAATCATACCTGCCTGTTTGATCTGCTTGAGCGAATGGATGATCTCATGAGTGTGAATGATCCCGTCCAAAATCTGCCTGCCTTCGACATATCCGGACTGCTCAGGTGAAATAAGTAGAGGCATGAGTGGTTTTAATCTGTTGGCAATGACTTTGGAGATGACTTTGTAGATCACATTGCATAAGGCAATAGGGCGATATTTGTCCGGCGTGCTAGCATCTTCTTCTTTTGGAATGAGAGCAATGAACGTTGCGTTTAAAGAAGGGAGAAGCCAATGCATAGCTCGCGATTCTTCTACAACCATCCACACTTCCTCACCAATGAGGTCCCAAAACTGGTGGTATAAAGTGGTGGTGAAGCCATCCGGGCCCGGAGCTTTTCCATCTTTGAGTTGCTTCATGGCCGAATCAACTTCCTGCCTAGAGACTGGGCGTAGCAGCAGCTGATTGTGCTCATCAGTGATGATTCTTGGAATGTTTTGGATTATTTTGTTGATGGCAGGTCCTCTGTCCACAGGAGGTTCTTTGTGAACTTTCTGGAAGTGAGCAAGGAACGCCCGCTCTATCTCTGCCTGCTCTTCCACTTTCTCCCCTTCTTGATTCCTAATGGCTGTGATTGAGTTGTGCATTCACCTTTGTATGGTGGTTCTGTGAAAGAATTTAGTATTTCTTTCACCTTCCTTCAGCCATCTTACCCTAGATTTTTTCCGCTAGAGGATTTCCTCTTGCTTTAATCGCTCTTCCAGTTGGGTTTTGAGCTACTGCTCCCTAGCCAATAGCTCTTCCGTGTGTCCATTCGAGATGATCTGCTGCTGGAGGGTCCTCATTTCCATGTTTAGATTCTGTTGTGCCTGGAAAATATTGCCAAAGGTATTGTGATTCCAATGTTTGATGTGGTGTTTGAGGCTATTGAGCTTACACTGGAACTGGTACATTTTTGAACCTTCAGGCGGCTTGAAATTCCTCCACCAAGCACTGATGAGATCCTTGAAGGCGGGATGGGTTAGCCAGAAGGCCTCAAAGCGAAAAGGGCATTTTCTGGAGTCCCCCAGTCTCTGCCATTGTAAGGAGATGGGCCAATGATCTGATCCATTTAGCGGATGTATAGAGGCTGAGATGTCACCCCCTAAATGTACTGCATTATTAGAAATTAGAAATTGATCTAGCTTTGAGGTTATGTGTTGGCGCCCCGCTCTACGGTTGCTCCAGGTGTAAATGCCATTGCTGTACTACAGATCTATTAGCAAGTTGTTCTAAATGAAATCCTTGAAGTGGCTGCTTTCTGGTTCTAGCTTAGCCCTACCTCCCATTTTCTCCCCCAGGCTTGTGATCATATTGAAGTCACCACCTAGAATCAAGAGAGGATGGGTTCTAGCATTGTTTAACTCCTCCAATGTATTCAAGAGAGCCATTTTTCTGCCTGCTTCCTGTGGGAAGTAGACTTTAGAGAGATGAATTTTGGTGCCGATAATGTGAAAGATGGCTTGAATGAGGTGACGGGAGGCATGGAAATCAGATAGCGTAATGGCTTGAGTATTCCAGGCGATGGAAAGCCCTCCAGAAGCTCCCGACGCATCAACTTCCACCGAGTGGCAACCAGGCCATGCGCTAGAGAGGATTTTGCCTAGAGTGCTGCTATTACACTTGGTTTCCTGTATGAAGAGAATCTGTGGCTGTTCCAACTTTATCATGTTTTTGATCATTCTTAGTTTCCCAGGACTATTTAGTCCTCTCACATTCCATGAGGTGAGCTTCATAGTTCACTATGGGGGAGGGGCTTGTAGTATTTTTTCAACTTTACATATCTTCCTGATTCGACCAGGAGTTTCCCTACTGAGATTGTGCGCTCCAGATCAGTTTTCCGGCCTCGTTTCTTGGAGTCCTTGATTGATTGATTGCCATCCCATCTGCTACCTGGCTGTATTCCTAGCTCTTTTTTCCTAAAAGCTCTGGAGATGATGAATTCCATCCTATCTAGCTGTTGGTCTGGAATCTTATCAAATTCCTTTCTTTTGCAGGCTACTTCAAGTTCAAGAATGTCCAGCCCAGTGAGATCGATACTCTCTGGTTCTTCCTCCATGTTTTGAGCTTGGCTGCTGCCTTCCGAGTGCTGAGCTGGAATACAATCCACATCCATTCCATTCGGCTTTCAATCTAGATCAACGGGAATCCCTTCCGTAGAAAGCCCCTATTCCTTCAAGGCCCTAGGGGAGGGCTTAGGGTTGGGCGGAGGGGGAGTCAGAGAGTCTTTGGTCATGTGGGGCATTGAGTGATCTGCTGGAGGTTGGTTCTCTGGATCATAGGCAAGAGCTTCAAAGCTATTACTGGTGGAGGGGATAGAGGAGGTTTGAGCCATGGGTTTTTTCCCATTGGGAGTTTTCTTATGGGATCTTCGACGGTTGGTGACTTTTGTAAAACCCTCCAGATCAGAATCATCGGGAAGATTGGAGGCTTGAGGCTTGTCATTGAGAGGGCAATCCCGGAATAGGTGCCCATGTACATGAAATTTATGGCAGCGGAAGGGAACATGCTCAAAATCAAGAGGTTGGATCCATTCAAGTGCTTGGCCCTAGCAATGTCTTTGGTGAGTCCTCAACTTAATATTCGAGAAGCGAGTACGGAGTCTAATCCCAGTTAGTGCCCGGCTGAAATCTTCCTTGTCGGGATGAATCTCTGATCCTACAGTGAAGGCCAGCTGAGTTGAAGAAATACGGTCCTTCATCCAGGACTCTTTTTCGATCCTCAATTCAAATGAAGATAGCTGTAAAAAAACCCTTGGGGCCAAGTTGGAGGGTGACCTGCCCTTTGGGTTTCCACTTGGCGGCTATCCAGCCGTGCAAAGCTTTTTCTGTGGGCCAGAAACCGATAAATTTTCCGATTAGGGCATGGTCCTTCATGTACTGGATCCTTCTGCCCAATCCGCGTTGGCGAGCTGGTTCGACTATAATCGGCAAGGTAGTCGGTACACTACAGGGCTTTTCATTTCTTCCCGAATCTTCTTCCTGTACCTCTTTCTGTTTGTTAGCCGCATAAGCTTTTCCTTCAGAACGGCGTTTATCTTCCGTTTCCATATTCTTTGTGTTTGGGGTCGTTTGCCTTGTATTATCCCTGGCAGAGGGTTTGTCATTTTGTGAGGGGGTTACATTCTAACTTCCCCCATCGGGCACATTTGGCCGAAGCGAACCGACTCTGTTCCGCGGACATAATGCATAAACTGAATGAGTAAACCTCAAGGGGTTTCTACGATGTATTTAGATCAGATGATATCATTAATTAGACTATCAAATGAATTATGATTATATTATTTTATACATGATGATATTAATAAAGTTGTATTTAAGTAAATGTTTTAGATTTCAATAGATTTCTAACAAGAATTCTGTAGAAAAAATTGTGATGAAAAATCCTAATTTATAATTTAATATTTTACTAATTTTAATTTTATAAATTAATAAAAATTTAAAAAACTCTAAAAAAAACCACACTTAAAAAACAACTCAAATTTTAAATTAATATACTCACTCCAAAAAATCACATTTAAAAACAACTAAATTAATTTGATATGCATTTATCGACTTCTAATTTGTAACATATGAAAAATTCTAATGGCGTAAACCCATAATGAATTAAATACAAACATTATATCTATCTTCAATCATTATTTCCAACTTCAAAAATATGTATTCTTTAATCTTCATTACCCACCATCATTATTTCCAACTATAAAGACATGGGACTTAAATTCTTCATTATTTTCACATAAACCTTAATGTTCATACTTTTATTTTTGTCATTGAATGAACATGGGATACTTCAATTTTTCATTAGTTAAGAAACCTTAACGTTCATACTTTTATTTTTAAAATGAAAGTTGGTAAAATATCATAAATTTTATGTTGTATAAATATGATTTAGCATTTATTAATTTGATTTTAATATTAAATAAAAAAGGTGTAGACAAAATGAAAGGATTTTTTTTATTGAGATATGGTGATATAATTTTAAGTAAAATTATGATTTTTTTTTGTTATTTAACTATATTTTTAAATACATAAATAGATTCAGTATTTATTTAAAGTTTAAAAATTAAATAACTTAAAATCAAGTTTTAAAAAATCTCTATTATATTTTGATTAAAATTAACTTAAAAAAATACTCTGAAAAATGTTATTTTATCTATAAATTAAACTGCACCAATAAAATATAAATTTTATTATTATATGATTTAATTAAAAAATAAATATTTTAAATTAATTGTTATTAAATAATAAAATTAAAGTGGATTACATTAAAAAATTACAATATTTTCACAGTATTAAATTAGAAAATATGTATTTTAAATTAATTATATTAAATAATAAAATTAAAGCTACTTATATTAAAAAAAAATTACAATAAATATTTTTTTATATTTAATATAAATACAATTAAAAAATAATGTTTCAAGAAAAATTTTCTACTAAAATCACATTCATAGATATTTGGTCTAACTATTTTGAATCACTCGATGTGCTTCATTATTAAAGTTGAGATGGAGAGTCTAATCCAAACCAATTAAATAATGTAGAGATGTAAAGGAAAATAATTTCCAATGGTTAAATCATAATGGTAATAAAATGTATTAATAATATTTCCATTTAATTTATTTATTTTTAATTACAAAAGGTCAAGAAGGAACAATATAGTAAAAAACAATCATTAAATTATAATGGTAATAAAATGTATTTATTAATTTTAAGGTCACAACCAAGCCAGACACCAAATTGGTGACTGCTAAGTCTATGAAGGCATACATACTCTACCCCCTCTGATTTTGAACCTGTGACCTCTTAAGATGAAACACATGCTCTTAACCATTAGGCCCAATCAAGCTCTTAACCATTAGGCCTATTAATAATATTTCAATTTTTATTGAAATTTTTTTAGTGTAATATCTATGAACCTATTAATTATTAAATTATTTTATAGAAATCAAAGAGTTTTAATTAAGAAATAATAATAAAAGGATTATATATATAAAAAATTAATATAAGATAAAGAAAAGGGGAAAAAAAATTAAATATTAGAAAGAGTAAAATAATGACAATAAAACAAAATAGAAGAAATAACAAGAAGTCCAAAAAGAACACAATCAATGAAATATGAGTCAAGAAACAATATATACTATAATACCAAGGTAGAAGCATGGAGTTGGGTTACACTTTTTGGCAAGGGAGGGTGTGTTAAGATAATAAAAAAAAGAGGAGTCAATCAAGCATTTTAAGCACTTGATTGGGCCATTTTTAAGCGCTTGATCGAGCTCCTTGAGCACCAAAAAAATAGCTTGATCGAAGGTTTAAAACGAACCCACGATTAAGCATTATGGCTCGATCAAGCTCTAACGCTCGAATGATCTTTAAGACTCAATTGAGTGTTAGATATCGATCAAGCCCTTATTTTCTATTAAAATGTGTGATTGTGGTCTATGCGCATCATTTTTATACAACGCTCAATCAAGCCCTTATTTTCTATTAAAACTTGTGCCTGTGGTTTTCGCGTATCATTTTTGCACAGACTGTGTGATAAATAGGAGTTCGATAGAGGTATTGGAGATTGGTCGAGCGATTGTACTGTGAAGTAACCCAACCAACCTCGCTAACAACCCCACCAACGTCCCAGAGGCTCAAGCCAAGGTAGGTTTCCTAACCTTTTTATCGTTTTTATTTAATTTTGTTTTCAAAATTAAATAAATTAATTTGAAAAAAAAAATTACCATGCAAAAACCATGAAAACGACAAAAAAACCACCAAAAAAACCCTTCAAAATAACTAAAAACAACATAGAAAATCACAAAAACAACCTAGAAAACCACAATAAACAACCTAGAAAACCACAAAAAACCACCAAGAAAACCCTTAGAAACCACCAAAAGAACTATAATTTAGGTTTTAAATTTTTTCTTACTTGTAATTTGGTAGCATGTTTATTATGAATATTTTCGGATTTTGAATGGTAAAAACTTTATTTTCTAATTATTTCTAGTTTTAAGTTTTTCTTTAGGAATTTAGTGAAATAAATTTACAAAATAAATTATTTTTTTGTTATTTAAAATGCATTTTAGATTTCACACAAATTTGACCGAAAAATATACACCAAAAAACTTTAAAGCATAAAACAACCAATCTATAACGAATAAATAAATAAATTAAGAGCTTGAGATTGACATGATGAATATGGTTGCTCATGGTGAACCTCTATTTATCAAATCATAAATTTCATTTTATTTTGTTATTTTAAATTTAAATTAATTTATATTTTAAATATTTTTTTAATAATAAATATAAATATAAATTAATTTATATTTAAAAAAAAAAACAATTACTTAAATAAAATATAATTTTCAAATTTAAAAATCTAAAAAAAATGTTATATATATAAAATATAACTTAGTTATATATATTATATAACTATTATTTATTTATAACATCACATAACTATATATTATAGTTCTATATATAAAATATATCATAATATAGTTCTAAAGCTACTTAACATAACATAAAGTTATTTAACACACACATGATATAGCATAGCATAGCATGTAACATAACTATAACTATAACTATAGTTCATAACATAAATATATAATTATTTAACTATATATATTTAACTACTTTAACTATAACATCACATAGATATATATTATAGTTCTATACATATTATTTATAACATAACATAGTTCTATAACTATTTAACATAACATAAATTAATTTAACATAGTTTTATAACTATTTAACATAATATAAAATTATTTAAAATAACATAAAGTTATTCTACTTGAGTTTAGAAATGGTTTTTTGTCAACTTCTTTCTAAGTCAACATTTTTTTCTTGGATTAGTTTATATGTATTATAATGTAATAATTGTGTATTATATGTAATATGCAGAGACATCTCCTAAACACCCTCCAACCATATGTCGTCAGAGTGCGAGGGGATTTGTTATACATGGTCAGGCTCGTGATAGATCACGAAGCCCACCCATAATGTATGTTCCACTCATAGATCCTGCCTTTCACGCTATTCAGGATGTTAGAGGCAGTGTTTTTGTCTCTTCTGATGATCATGCTATTGACAGTGGACCTTCCTCACTTGTTTTAGGTACAATTTCTTCATTTTTAAATCATCTTTAAACTTTATATGTTTATGTATTCAAATTGTTTTTAAATTTTAAATTGTATTCAACTGATGTGTTTGAATTTAATGTATACGTTATTATGCTTCTAGTTTCTTAAATATATATGTTAAATTATGTTTATGATTTGCAAACCCTTGGTAGGGTGAAGATGAGGATCACAATGCGACGTTGATCCCTCCGTGGGACAATGCTACAGCCAGCATCACATTAGAGGATATTATGGCCCAACATATGTGGATCAAACGAGAGTTGTGTAACATCCCTACCAGTTCACCTACTATGCATAGTTTTTCTTTGATGCTAGAAAGAATCAATAGGTTGATTGAGACATACCAGAGGTTTGGCCCACAGAAATGCCTCCTACACTCCATACAAAGGATTAGGAGGCATGAGGTTAGAGGCCCACATACTTGGGAGGTGGTGAAAGAGGCCACTAAGAACATTGATGTTTCTGGGGAGTTGTTTGACACCCCTCTGGACAGTCCTACTACACATAAAGGTATAATTCCACTCAAATACATTAAGAATGTTGATGAAACCCCTTTTGTGTATGACCGATTCATTGGCTTTTGGGGCTAGTTCCCCCACCATGACCAAGTCACCATTTATTTTTCTAAGCATATATATATATATATATATATATATATATATATATATATATATATATGCAAAGTTTGTGTTACATATGAGGCTCGATTACATTGATACTAGATCTCATTATTATGGAATCTACTTGGGATGTACATATGATCATGAGGGGGCTTGTAGGGAGCCTCAATATTGTTGCCACTATTGTCCCAAAGTGTGGTATTGTCAACAAAGCTAGAGGATTTGTCGTAGCTCGGTGTTGAGAATAGGGATACCATTGAAGATAGCATGTAGACATCATTGTTCAATGAACGTGTTGCATTGCATGGATATATTAGCAGGCAACCACCATTTCCTTGTGAGCTGATAATTTCTTTATATAATTATTAATTTCTCATGAGTTTACTTGTAGACCAATTTTTTTCATATTCATGTATGTGTTGTGATGGCATTCGTGAGACTTGGAGGGTGCACGACCCGCATGACACAAACTAGGTACATATATATACGCGAAATTATGCATAATTATTTATATTAATTTAGTTCGTATTATATTGTGTTTATATTAATAAGTTCATGATAACATGTAGAGATAGGTCTTCATCTACATCGATGAGCTTATGAGGTGATATGAGAGGGTAGTTGACCAGGCAAGCCATCCTCCACCAGTGGATGTTTCCATGGATTCTCCTCCACCTCCACCTCATAACACTCACATGGAGGAGAGTCACTGTGTACAACCACATGGACCAACGTTTGAGGTAAACTTTTTTATTTTGAATATTTCAGCGTTTTTTTTTTTTAAAGTTACATGCATGCTAGTTAATTTGTAGAATAATTATAATTTGTCATTTCCATTGTTTACACATGCCCATGTGTAGAGCATTGTCGGCTTCCTAGTTATATGGACATATGAGCGGGATGTTAGGTATAGAGATATTGACGATGCAGGTCCATTGATGCAGGCCCCAATCTTTGAGCCACGGGAAGGGGAGCACCAAACCCAGATTCATCAAACTCCCATCCTATCTGACTTTCATTTGGACTCGAGTGAGGTTAGTAGACTCATATATGTAATTTAAAATGTGGCTCAAAATCCTTTATTTCCATATTGTTTATTTTGTACAAATAATGATCTAATTAGTTTTAATTTGAATATGTTATATTGCAATACTATATTATGGACACTTACTTTATGTAGTGGAACTCACATAGGAGTTCTAGTGGTACTAGAGTGGATAGTTTGTATATTTTCACACCCATTTCATAAGGCACATTCACATATGATACCGAATTTATATATTTTATCACATGGACAGTTGATGGATGTACATGCACATTATTTTAGTTTATGGATGCTTATTATTTCAATTTATGGATGTTCATGTGATATTTGTAATATGTATATATTTTCATATGAATAGTTTATTGATACATTCATTATTTCATTTTATGGATTTGTATTAATCTTGTTTATGGATTTGTATTAATATGTTCATTTATTTTTGAAGTTTATGGATATGTTAGAATTATTTTTCTAGTTTAAAAAAGAAATCCATATACTATAATTTTTATTAAAAAATATAACTATTTTAATTTATACTTTCATAGACTATGAAAATAAGTGAAACCTTAAGTTATGATACAAGTCACTTTGATACTTAAAATGAAATAAAATATATGATTGTTGAATTAAAAACCCAAATATGATTGAAATAAGTATTAAATTCAATTTTAAAAGATGTATGGTAAACAACAAATCAATTTTAATCAATTTTATTTATTTTGAGGTCATCTACAAGAGCTTAGTCATAACATGATATTTAAGTCATATGTATTGGAATTTAATATACCAAAATATAATTAATGACAAATGTTACTATAATTTTATATATAATTAAATATGAACTTTTCTAAATTTACTTGGCTATTTCAAGGTTCAATTAAAAAACAGAAATGAAATTGAAATAATTTTTATTCGATTTTAAAAGATGTCTTGTAAACGACAAATAAGTTTTATTCAATTTTATTTCTTCTGAGGTCATCTACAAGAGCTTAGTCATAATATGATATCAGTACAATATTACAACGATGCAAATCATTTTGATATTCAAAATTAACTAAAATATATCATGTATCAATTTAATATTGATCATGGAAAGAATTACAATCATGCTTCATATTGGCTTCTAAAAGTGTCTTCAATTGCAATAAGTATGTATGTTATTATAATTCAATTTTAAAAATAAATTAATTGAATTCTAAAGCCATATATATATATATATATATATGAATTTTTTTGTGACCCATCCATATACCATTGCATGGTCAACTTTTTTAAGTATTTCAATCAAATTCTTAAATCTCAAGGTTCAATTAAAAAACACAAATAGGTTTGAAATAAGTTTTATTCAATTTTATAAGATGTCATGTAAACAAAAAATAAGTTTTATTCAATATTATTCTTTTTAGATTATCTACAAGGGCTTGGCCATAACATGATATAATTCAATCATATTGGAATTTAACATAGGTCAAAAAAATAATCATGATAAAATTTCTATAATTTTATATAAGGTTATCAAATTTCCTAAATTCACTTAGTTATCCAAGTATTTCAATCAATTACTTATGATTTAAATAAGTTTCATTCAATTTTTAAAAACTAAAATATGATTGAAATAAGTTTTATTCAATTTTAAAAGATGTGGAGATGTAAAATTTACAAATAAGTTTTATTCGATTTTAATTCGTTTGAGGTTATATAGAAGAGCTTGGTCATAACATGATGTGTGTGTGTGTGTTCTATTTGTTGCATTCTTTACAATCCAATATGAAGCATGGAAAATGAGAATAATAAGAATGTAGTTAATTACAAGAAGCAAACAATCTATAGTTTATAGTTTCAAGAAGCAAATATTCCAATAAAGTGAACATTTTATTTCAGATGAAAATTCAAGTATTTTATTTATGGTTGAATTACTATAACATAGAGATCAAACAAGTCATCAATGATTTTTTGTGCTTACACTGAAATCAATGCAAAATGTTAATCTACTACCTTGCAATTAATGTACACCATACATCTAGTTACATCAAAACAAAAATCAACATCTTCACTGAAATCAATTCATCTAATGCAAGCGATCAAATAGGATGAGAAATCAACATCTACACTGAAATCAATGCATCTAATGAAAATAATCAAATAGGATTAGAAATCACATCCACACTGAAATCAATGAATCTAGTGCTAGCAATGAAATAGGATGACAAATCAACATCTACACTAAAATCAATGCATCCAATGTAAGCAATCAAATAGGATTAGAAATTAACATTTAAGTTAATGAAATCAATGCATCTAATGAAAGAAATCAAATAGAATTAGAAATCAACATCTACACAATAAATCAATGCATCTAATGCAAGAAATCAAATAGGATTAGTAATCAACATTTCTACATTGAAATAAATGCATCGAGTGCAAGCAATTTTCTTCCCTTTCTCTCCCCCCTCCATCTATATTGATATCTCCCTCCATCTCTCCTTATTTTTCCTCTCTATCTCACCCCCAGTCACACATTATCTCTCTCTTCATATCTATATGTGTCCCCCTCCCTCCCTCTATATCTCTCTTCTTCCCTCTCTCCCCATTCCATCTATATCTCTATATCCCTCTATTTCTCCTTCTTCATCTTTCTATATCACCCCCGCAAACATACACATTGTTTCTCCATGTCTATCTATATCTCCATCCCTCTCCCTCTTCCTCTCTCTCCCCCCCTTCTCTCCCTTTGTCTCTCCTTCTATCTCTCTTCCCTCCTACTCTCCTCTCTCCCTCTCTCTCTCCATATCCCTTGCCACTCCCTCTCTATCTCTCTCTCTCCATCTCCCTTGCCGGTCCATCTCTCTCTCTCTCTCTCCACATTTATCTCTCTATATTTCTTTCATCTTACCTCCCTCTCAAGTACCCTCTCTCTTCCTTTCTCTCCCACCTCCCTCTCGTCTCTCCCCCTCGTCACTAACTCACTCACTCTCTCTATACATATCTCTATCTCCCGAGCTTCGTCCCTGCAACTCTATTGACTATATCCATCCATCTCTCATTCTCTCTCTCCCTTCTCTCCATCTCTCCTTCTTTGTATTTATATCTCACTCCCAAACATACACACTCCCTCAATATCTCCACCTTTCTCTCTCTATATATATTGAACTTCTTCCTTCCCTATCTTTTCCTCCAACTCCATATCTCAAACCCCCTCTCTTTCTCGGAAAATCTCTCCTCCTCTCCCTATCTCCATATTTGTGTCCCCACCTCTCTCTCTCTTACCCTTCTTTCCCACTCTCTCTCCTCTATATTTCAAAATTTTTAAAATAATTTGACAATGTATGTTTACCTTGTATATAAATTACCTGCAAACAAATTCTTAAAACATAAAATATACATTGGCGAGAACATGAAACAAATATACACAAATATTTTTCCCCTGGATCCCAAAACCGAGACTACCGATTTATTTTTTCATTATTTTCCTTTCAATGTTACAATACATATATACATGATGAAGCATTCATAAAACCCAATCCACTAACCCTAGATTAGAACATAACTGTAGTTCTCTTGACCGGATCTACAAAATACCATGGGAAGAATACCATCGTGCCCAAAACCATGTGCAAAACCTATGCACAAAACCATGTGTAGGTCCTCCCACCATCTTTGGGTCTGCCCCCATCCTTGGGTCCGCCCAACTATTATTGTGTTTGCCTAACTATTGTTGGCTCTGCCCAAAAATTATTGGGTTTGCCCAACTATTGTTGGGTCCGCATAAAAAAAAATCACGGGGCATTGCCCCAGACCTCGTGCAGGGGGGCTATCGCCCCCTTGCAAACCCCCCTACGGGGGGAGCTGTCAATCCCCCCCACTGTGCCCGACGTAACATACATAGTGTGGGACAAGTCGAACAACAATTTATTTATTTATTTATTTATTTTTTTATAATAGATATTTAAAATGCAAGATTTCAAATGTGTGTTGTACATTCAAGTGGAGGAATAATGATAATTCTCCATGGAAATATTATCTAAAATTTTCCAAAAAATTAATGTTCCAACGACCTCCATCAAATATACATAGAGTGTTTCATGTCTTCCAATTGAAATTTTTTAGGTTTTATTTCTCTAAAGGTGGTTTTAGGTTTTAATTACTTCGGGATTTTAAAAATATTATATATTTTACTATGTTAGATTTATAAAAAAAAAAAATAGGTTAAATAAAATTAACATATTGAGTTAGCTTGTATGACTCTTTTTGTGTTAATGGCTCTTTTGTTGATGCCTATGACATATATCAACCAGATTTATTAATGTGGTTGTGCTAGTATATATTATAATATAAGAAATTGTTTATTATATTGAAGTTAATAATGTTATATTAATCCAAAATTAATAAATTTAATATTAACATTAAAATATATTAATATTAATTTTTTTTATATTGATATCACTTCATCATTTAATTTAATAATAAAAAATAATTTTTTTTTTTAATATTAAATTTAATAAGGATTCTACATGACATAACAAAAATTCTAACAAGATTTGGATTTTTTAAAATGAGGTAAAAGATTAATTTTAGATCATTCAATTTTTTTTTATAAAGGCTCGATCGAGCTATATTTAACCACGTATATGGCGATCAAGGGTTTACAAAACTCTCGATCAAGCTATTTGAATTTGAAATTTAGGTGCTCGTGAGAGCAAGGTATACTAGAGGAATTTCCTATGTGTGATTTGCAAAGTGTCGTTTTCGAGTTGCCTTTCGACTCTCTTTTAGTGGGGATACTTAGTGAGCAGGTTCTTATGCGCATGTTGAAGGTGCAAGGTTATGCGAAAATTCAGTAAACACAGAATTCTATTGTAGAAAATGGAAATAATTCTCCTAATTGTTAAATGAATTCTTAACAATTTATTTACTGTTTTCTACAGTAAATACTGAATCAATCACATTGCAATCTACACAAATAAAATACTGCAGAAGAAATAAATTTTGGAAGAAAAATCTAGCACACATAAAATAACACCATTATTTTTTGACCAATGTCCCTGGAAAAACCCAACTTGGGAAAACTAGTGCAGTAGTTGAGGGTTTTATTATTAAGCAGAAGTTAAATAATATGAGTACAACTAGATGCCCAAAATTAGAAATCCTACAGAGAAATATTGGTAAGAAAAATATAGTGAGGAATTTCCTCACTCCATAAGGGAATTCGATCACTGATCTCTGCTCGAAAAGGAGCCATCCAAACTGCCTTTGCATAATCTCTGCGTCACCCAAGCACAGTCATTGTGTCACTCGGATCGGAACTGCATCACCTCAAGTTGTCTCGTTAGCCATTGTCTGGGAAAATTATCCTCCTGGCCTCAGGAACCTCTACCCAACTTCTGGCATTGAATCTCAGTTTCTCCCCAACAAAAATAAAAAATTTCCTCTAAAGGCTATTGTGCTGCCTTTGCATCAGCCTCTCTGAAAATGCACTCAACGGAGTTGGAAATCTTCCTCTGAATTCACTGCCTCTTCCCCTCTATCACTGCTTCGATCTCACTGAATCACTTCCAGCAACACAAAATTTCTATTTTTGAAATCGATTAAAATCGAAATTCTCAAGTGATTTCTCCAAGCCCCATTGACTTCTTCTTATAATCCTCTGTTGAGACTTCAATGACCATGATTATATCTTAATTGATCGCTAGGATTAACTAGAAATTGATCCATGTGATTATCTATGGGAAAATGGTGGTCATGTACAAGCTTCGACGTTAGATCAAGCGAGCCTGAGCCACAATCTCTCATTCCATGTTCAGAGTTGTAGCCAGCAGTTCAAGTGAGCCTGAGCCACAATTTGTCATTCCAGATTCAGAGATTTCCATCATTTGAGGAGCACATTTTGTACTTTGAGATTTCCATAGTTGGAAATTCTTTTGAGTCATTTGTATTTCTTGTGGCATCACATTGTAAACAGGTGCATTTTCAGTTGAAGCCGACACCCTTTCATTTGTTTTGAGCCTAAGTTGTTGAAATGGCTAAAATCAATGAGGCATTAGTGTTGTTGAATAACCTCATTCATTCCAATGTTGATGACATGATAAAAATGAGCAAGGATGCTCTTTGTAATATTCAGATTTTCTTACAAGATGCACATGAAAAGATTGAGTTTTTGCAGTTGGAATCTCAACTCCAACAAGATGAACTTCAGCAAAAGATTCACCATTCTGAACCTGTTTCTGTTCAGAAGATTGAGAAAGACTCCCATCAGCAGCAAGTCAGTAAAGTTGCAGTTGATTCCCATTCAGTTCCTTGCACTAGAGCAGATTTTCATGCAGATGCAGCAGTTCAACCTGCACTTCTCAAGCCCATCATCAGACCTTGGGAAGAGCTTGTCCACAACAAGCACCGAACTGGTCTTGGATATGACAATGATGTGTCCTTTCATATTCCGGACTACACCAAGCCCATCATATTTCAGAGTGCCGGATTCCTGTATGACAGTTCACCTGTAGCTGTTCCAGATCTTATTCCACTTCCACAACAGATTGAGAAATGCCAACACTGTGATCGAGTTGGCCATATGAAAGATCATTGTTTTGATCTTCATCCATGCAAGCACTGTGGTCGGCACACTCATTCTTCAGACAGATGCTTTAGAAACAAGCCTCCTGCAAGAACAAAGATTCATCTTGGATGGATCGCTTCTTGGAAATGGGCATCAGCAGCCAAGAAGATGTTTAAGACACATGTCAGAATTTGTTCATGGATATTGAGCAAACTTGCAGTTGAGTTTTCACCATCATCTCACTTTGTCCTTGATAGGGGGGAAAATGGTGGTCATGTACAAGCTTCGACGTCAGATCAAGCGAGCCTGAGCCACAATCTCTCATTCCATGTTCAGAGTTGTAGCCAACAGTTCAAGCGAGCCTAAGCCACAATTCGTCATTCCAGATTCAGAGATGTAGCCAGAGACATGGATGCCCATGAGCATGCCTTCGGTTGGTGGACAACCTTAAACCACCATCTTTGGTTGATGGACAACCTAAAACCATCACAGGTAGTAGACCTCCCTTCTTTTAGGTCGAAGGTCTCCCTTTCATATATGAGGAACACTTCCTCTAGCAGAAGCCTTGAGCTTCTTGCCAGCTTTGGTTGAGTTCCAGGAAATTCTACAAGCATTCTAGAGTTGTTGGTAATCCTAAAACCATCACAGGTAGTAGACCTCCCTTCTTTTAGGTTGAAGGTCTCCCTTTTTTATGAGGGACAATTCCTCTAGCAGAAGCCTTCAGCTTCTTGCCAGTTTTGGAAGAGTTCCGGGAACTGCAACAAGTATTGCGTTCCAGTGTTGGTGGTCATCCTTAAACCACCTCTTTTTTTCCAACATTTCAGAGAGTTGATTCAGCCCAAGTGCTGCCATGCATACTTTGCAGATTTGTATTACAACTCTTTTCTTGGACTCACACATACCCCTTCAGATTAAGGGGGGATGTTGGAACACCTAATCCTACATGGGTAGGTGTGGAATGCGAAAAGTCACAATGGAGTCCAAGTGACCTTGGAATATGAAACCAAGAGTCACACCATTGTACTATAAATGTACATCTTTGTATAATGGAAAATAAGAAAGCCTCACACTTATCCTTCATCGTGTTTAGTCTCTTGTGTGTGTGTGTTCATCTTCCTCATACACCATGTGTGTGCTTCAACATGGTGTTTAACAACGCCTTGATTTAATTAATCATATTGCATAAGTTTCTACTTAGAAAATATTAAAAAACTAACCAATTAATCTAATTAAGTCGTCTCTAGGTGAAATTTCCATAAATGATGTCTGGGTGTTGGAGAATACATGTATTCTAGCCTCTCTACCAAATCTTGTCACTATAACACATCTGATGCTACAAAATCTAACACTTCCTCTTAGCGAGGAATGTGTTTTAGTATTGTTGCCCTCCTCTTAGCAACACTCTATCTTTGCACCATCTCCTGTCACATTGCTAATCTCTAGCTACTACTACCCACCAACTACTGCGCAACTTTGATAGGAATTGCATATGTGTTGTTGTTGACCCTGCTGAATTGCTGCCAATAGTGCATCTACACTGCAACTCCCTCTCATTTGTTTTTGATGCAACTGCAACATATGCAGTTGAATAACATCCTAAATACTAAACCAATTGTGTTCATTATGATGCATATGCCACCTGAGTCTTGACTGCTACTAGCTACTGCACTGTCACTAGAGACTCTGCACCTTTGTTGACTCTGCACTGTGCCACCTGCACTGCTGCTAACTCTGCACTATGCTACCCAACATTTGACTGCTACTAGTCTGCAACTGTCACTTTGGCATCTGACTGCACTAACTGCCACTGGTAAATCTTGCTATTGAATATTGTGGGCCCCTGTAGCTAGGTACTAATCCAAGAGGTGGACTCCTCAAGGACGTGTCCCATCTATAGCTCTATGGGGCTACAACTCCAAATCATCCCACCTCACTCCTGTGGGTATATCAACAATCATGGCAAATTCTTCCTCCAACCTAGAGGACAAACTATCAATCTTGGCATGAGCTAACGCCCGGTCCTGCTTCTCCTTCTTGTCCTTCTACCTGAGAGGAAATAGGGCATTTTTGTGACCGAGCTCACCAAACCTGAAGAACTTGAACTTTGAAAGGTCCTTCTTCTTCTTCCTCTGCTCCCCCTGTCCCTGACTAGGACCCTTTGATGCAAGGGCCACATTATCCTCCTCCTTCACCTACTTCGATCCACTGTTGTTGTTTCCATTGATGGAGCTCGTCACCAAGTCTCTCCTCAACTCCTCTTGCTGCAAGTCTTCCCACATCCTCTCCGATATTGGCAAGGTCTCTTTATCAAAATACTTTGCACGAATACTTGCCACTCTTCTAAGACATTGTTGAGAGCTACGCGCACTAGCTCTGTGGCTTGAGACGTTGCTCTAACAGTTGCAAGCTCATCTCAGATCTCTTGAATCTTGGTAAGGAAGGGGTCTATGCACTCCCCTTTCTGCATCTTGGTGCATCTCATCTTATCCTCCAAGTACATCTTTCGTTGCTCAGAAGATCCCTAGTATAGAGTGGAATGTGTATCCCACATCTCTTTGGTCGTTCCTTGGGCTGCTATATGTGAAATGACATGATCCTGAACTCCATCACGGATCAATATCTTTGCCTTTGCCATCTCCTTGTACTGCTTAATTTGATCTCCATCTGTGGGGACTGCCACCACATTACCGATATAGGCCTTGAGACCATACTCATCTAGAAGGAAGGAAATCCTTGCCTTCCAGATCACATAGTTGGAAGCTCCATCCAACCTGTATTGATCTTTGTTGTAGCCTAATTTGAATCAGAAAAAAGTTAAAAGAGGTTCTGAGAAATTCAAGGTTATTGAGGAACGACTATTAAAATTTCAAGAAGACCTGCAATATGCTCAAAAGGATAACCACAAGCGCAACGAGGATTCGTCATCACATGTGCACCAGAACCAAAATCAAGCAGCAACATTGGAGGTGTAATCTAAGCCATAGGAGCAGCAAAGAGAGAATCGTGCAGGAGGGGTCGAGTCAGGCTCATTCACGTGCATAACAGTTCAAGAGCCAGATCGATGGGCACGTTCAGAACATTACATACAGGTCAGGGTCGAGTCAGGCATATTCACAATCTCAGGAGGGTTACATCGTGGAGAAACTAATTACTTTCCCGAAGGCATCAAAAAGGCAAATGCAGTAAAACAACAAAGGCAGAGTTGTGAATGGTAAGCGGGGAAATTTGTGAAAATGTTCAAAGTCATGAATGGGTCAAGTGTTCTATGAACAACCAAAAAGAAATGAAAGTGCACAACAAAAGAAGCAAAGTCGTAAAACAAGGGTAAAGATACAACGAGGACCATTGGATCTGGGCATAGATCGACGACGGAGATTAAATCACAAACCCATTGGTATTTCACATATCGGCGAGTTTTACATTTATATGATAAGAAATCGCAAATTAAATTGTTTAATTTGTGATTCGATAAGTCACAGAAACTGCAAAATGTGAAGTGTGGGCGATGATGTGGGAAGATGACGTGGCAGTGATGTGGCAAGATGGTGTCACAGATGATGTGGCCCCAACCCCACAGATCGCAAATCATTTATGATGACGTGGAAAGGTGACATGGCGGTGACATGGCAACGTAACATGGCACAATGACGTGGACCTGGCCCACATAACGCACATCACAGATCGCATAGGATAAGTTTATTTTTAAACGTTAAAAGTTCTGGGCTGCGACGGGTAGTTCGCTGCGATTTGCAAAATCACAAAATTGCAAGTATTGCAAAATTTATATAATCTAAAACTTGAGAAGTGCGATAAAGAGGAGCGGACGCGATGGAGCTTCAAAGCTAAAGTCTAGATAATTTAAAGTTCAGCATGGGACCCATCTACATACCACACATCGCAATCGACGATTCTTACATTTACATGTTAAGACATCACAAGTTATTTGTTTTGCGATGCGATAAGAAATTCGGTTTGCAATGTGATGCGATCGCATATCGCATATGTTAAAGGGAAACTTGTTAGCGCTAAGAACTAAATCATGTGACATGTGACAAGAGCCCGAATGCGATGTAGCACCACAGTCAAATCACAAAGGATTTCAAATCCAGATGTAAAGCCTTTCTAGTGTTACATCGCATTGGAGGAAGAAAGGAGGCTTATAACGTAAAGTCGGTGAAACAACTTGATAACGGAAGAAGGTTTGAATGTGGGCAAAGAGACTCGGGTAAGTGACCCAACGCAGAGCAAAGGAGAAGAGAAGACTGAACACAGCAGGCAAGCGCAGAATTGGCAGAGTCGGGTAGCAGGTGACATGATGACAGCGTTCGAAATGCAAAAGCATGGGCAGAGTCGGGTGGAGATGCATTTATGCACACTGTTAGGACATCACAACAGAAATGGAAAGAGACACATCAGCAACAAATTAGACTCAGCAAAATAATTATATTCCAAGGGTATTTTATTTTCTTTGTTAAGATCGAAGCTACAATGGTGTCCTCGATTGCAATGTAATAAGTAGTTTATCACTTTAGGCATTTTAGGAGTTTCAAGAAGCTTGAGAAGTTAAAAACTGATGTTGTTTGTAAAGAAGGAAGAGAGAAAGAGGTAGGAGGGTTACGAGTTCTGGACCTCTTGGGGATTACATTTTGTACTTATTTTTCTGATGGGTAAATGAATAAGTAGTAAGTTTCCTGCAATTGTTGATGGTGATTCGTGTTTCTTATGCCATTTTGTGTCCCTTCTTCTTTGAATGAAGTGAAGTAATGTAGCAGCCAGACTCTTAATTACATTTTTTGAGTAAGAGTTAAATAACCTTAATTTGCGCTCCTTCACTCCATCTCTTCTTCGTTCACAAATTCTCTCTGAAACTTAAAAGTAATAGATTTCGTGTTTATAACATGTTATTTTGAGTTTCCCCTCTCTTCACAAACTCCTGATGAAACTTTTAAGTAATATATTTTGTGTTTACAACACATATTATTTCGAGTGTCCTCTCTCTCCATGAATTTCCTCTGAAACTTAAAAGTGGTAGATTCTATGTTTACAACATATTACTTTAAGTTTCCCCTGCAGTTCTTCTTTTCATTCAGATATCAGCAGTGAATGGCATTATGAAATATTTTATTATTCCAGATCATTAAGGGTTTGAGAAAACTAGTCTCCAGAGGGATAGAACAAAGACCTCATGATAAAATCATTTATGTGACACACTTTTAAAATGTCTTAAGCACTAATTCCTTTCACAACCGAGGGATTGTCTCTTAAGATACAACATTTTTTGGTGTCGTTCTCGGGGACGAAGGCACGAAGTTATTTTTCCCTAGGTATTGAAATCTGTTTTTTGATGGTGAATAATATTTAGATACAAATTTGGTTGTGTATTATTCACCTGGAGACTCCACTAATGAAGGTTTCATTAGATAGGGAATTCTACGGGCAAGAAAATGAGAAAGCACCATGGAATATACAGATATCAGAGTTGGAATCTTTTACAGGAAGTTTTATTTTTCACTATCAGTTTGGTGGTCTATTTTCCCTTACATATCAAGAAGATTGTTTCCTGCTTTATTTTCTCAGAATATTATAAGGCCCAAAATGTACATTCTTTATTGGAGAAAGAAGATTTTTCTTCCGATTGTATTATTGATCTTGACACAACTTTATCTCCTAAATATGAAAGGAGAGAAGACTGTTGCATTACTATTCCTGAAGGTAATATGTCACAGTCTAGGCATAAAGTCGAGGATTCATCATCTTTGGATGATAGAAATATAACTCATAAGCAATCCACTTCTTTCCAGCTTGGAACCAAGGAGATTTCAAACCCTTGGTGCTGCCCACAATCCTCCATCAATATCCTTCAAAAGGATTCAAATTTTTGCCAAGTTTTTCTGGAGAGGAGGAAGATATTTCAGCTGAACAACATATCTTGAAATTTGAGTACTTTCTAGACAAATTTAAAATTATTTATGAAGACGTGGATTTAAGGATGTTTTGTCATTCATTAAAGCAAGGTGCTTAGCAATGGTTCAAGTGTTTGGAAGCAAGTTCAATTAGTTACTGGCAAGGTTTTCAAGATATATTTCTTATATATTGGGGCAAGCACAAGTCATATGAAAAACACCTTTTGGAATTATATTCTATCTAGAGGTAGAGCAATGAATCAATCGTTGAGTTTAATAGGAGGTTTCAAAAAAATTATTTCAGCATGCCAAAAGAGATTCAGCCTCCTAAAGCTGCAGCTATGGTTTCCTATTTTAGGGTTGTTTTTGTTGTATTGGCTTTTTATCTCAAGGAGATAGAGCGTTGCACTCTAGAGATGATGTTTCTTTATGCACAGGAATCGAAGATAATGTGTGGGCTTGTAGAAATTTCTCTTGTCATGTTGAAAGAAAAAGTTTTGTTGAAGACAAGAGGGCCTATCAAGAAAACATTGGAATTTATTTACAAGAGAATGAAAATTCGGAGATGAGCAAGGATTTTCAAAAGCGGTCAGGGGATTCTTTTATTGCTAAAACACAAGAATTCAAGCATTTTGAGGATTTTGGTCAGAAATTTGTTGCAACAACTGAACTACACGCTGAAATCCTGGAAGATCATTACAATTTTCATAATTTGAATGATTTTGTGAATAGAGGAGAAACTAGCAGAGCTTCTCAGGTGTGTTTGCAGGAGGGAGAAGATTTTTGTCAAGAATTGGCATTATATGAAGAACACAACATTATGAGGAAAAAAACTTAGATTTATCTTTCCGGCCTAAATGGTTATCAACAGAAAACACAAATCAATATTCTCACATACAACCTCAAATTGAGGAGTCAAACAGTGAAGGAAGTTGCCCTGTTCAAAGAAGTCTACATCAACAATATGTTCAAGAAAAGGAAGCAGCTGAAGATTTGTCTCATCAGTTCTATGATCCGGTGGCTGACTATATGACAACTTTCTTTTTTCAGCAACAAGCATTTATGCAAGGGTATTTGCAAAGCTCTGTATCTGGAAAATTTTCATTGTACATCCCTGTTTTGATTTTCAAATTTCCATAGTATGGGGGCATTAAGTCTAACACACAGATGTTAGTTTGTTGCCATTGGAAGGCTGACTTGACCTAATTAAGTTCAACCATGTATATAGATAGGAATAACACATAAATAAGCTCAGAAGTTGAGCATTTTTAGTTGTATTATTTTCATTTCGGTATTTTTAGTTTCAGAATAAAGGAAGGACTCCAAAGTGTAGCAGGTTTCTGGAGGTTTTCATACTGGATCATCTCCCATTTGTGACTGACTCCATGCCCAATAAAGTCTGTTGATCTACAAGTGCTCTTTGACTCCATGCCCAATAAAGGTTATTGATCTACAAGTTCTCTTTGACTCCATGCCCAATAAAGGCTACTAATCTACAAGTTCTCTTTAACTCCATGGTCTATAAAGGCTATTGATCTACAAGTTCTCAACACTTTGTTACCAAAGTGTTGTCCCCAATCAGAGCCAGATGTTGTAGCCTAATTTGACTCAGCCAAAAGTTAAGATAGGTTCTGAGAAATTCAAGGTTATTGAAGAACAATTGTTAAAATTTCAAGAAGACCTACAATATGCTCAAAAGGATAACCACAAGTGCAACGAGGATTCATCATCACATGTGCACCATAACCAAAATCAAGGAAGCAGCAGCATTGGAGGTGTAATCTAATCCAGACGAGCAACAAAGAGAGAAGCGTGCAGGAGGGGTCGAGTCAGGCTCATTCACATGCAGAACAGTTCAAGAGTCGGATCGATGGGCACGTTCAGAACATTACATACAGGTCAGGGTCAAGTCAGGCGTATTTGTAAGCTCAGGAAGGTTACATCGTGGAGAAACTAATAAATTTCCCGAAGGCAACAAAAAGGCAAAGGCAGAGTCGTGAACGGTAAGCGAGGCAAGTTGTGAACGTGGGAAAAATCGTGAATGGTTCAAGTGTTCTACGAACAACCATAAAGAAACGAACGGGCACAACCAAAGAAGCAAAGTCGGAAAACCAGGGTAAAGATACAGTGAGGACCATTGGATTTGGGCATAGATCAACGATGGAGATTAAATCGCAAACCCAGTGGTATTTCGCATATCAGCAAATTTTACATTTATATGATAAGAAATCGCAAATTAAATTGTTTAAGTTGCAATGCGATAAGTCACAGAAACTGCGAAATGCGAAGTGTGGGCGATGACATGGGAAGTTGATGTGGCAGTGAAGTGGCAAGATGATGTGGCAGATGACGTGGCCCCGACCCCACATATCGCAAGTGATTTATGATGACGTGGCGGTGACATGGCAGGGTGACGTGGCACGATGACATGGACATGGCCCGCATACCGCACATCACAGATCGCATAGGATAATTTTATTGTTAAATGTTAAAAGTTGCGGGCTGCGATGGGGAGTTCGATGCGATTTGCGAAATCGCAAGTATTGCAAAATTGTTATAATCTAAAATTTGCGAAGTGCGATAGAGAGGAGCGCATGTGATGGAGCTTCAAAGCTAAAGTTTAGAGAATTTAACGTATAGCATGGGACCCATCCACATACCGCACATCGCAATCAGTGATTCTTACATTTACATGTTAAGACATCGCAAGTTATTTGTTTTGTGATGTGATCGCATATCGCATATGTTAAAGCGAAACTTGTTAGCACTAAGAACTAAATCTTGCGACATGCAACAAGAGCTTGGATGCGATGTAGCACTAGAGTCAAATCGCAATGAATTTCAAATCCAGATGTAAAGCCTTTCCAATGTTAAATCACATCGGAGGAAGAAAGGAGGCTTATAACGTAAAGCTGGTGAAACGCCTTGATAAAGGAAGAAGATTTGAACACGGGCAGAGAGACTAGGGTAAGTGACCCGACACAGAGAAAAGGAGAAGAGAAGATTGAACACAACAAGCACGCGCAGAAGAAGCAGAGTCGGGTAGGAGGTGACAAGATGACAACGTTAAAAACACAACAGCATGGGCAGAGTCGGGTGGAGATGCGTTTATGCATATTGTTAGGACATCACAACCAAAACGGAAAGAGACACATCAACAACAAATCAGACTCAGAAAAATAATTATATTCCAAGTGTATTTTATTTTCTTTGTTAAGATCAAAGCTACAATGGTGTCCTCGATTGCAATGTAATAAGTAGTTTAACAGTTTAGGAATTTCAAGAAGATCGAGCAGTTACAAACTAATTTTGTTTGTATAGAAGGAAGAGAGAAAGAGGGAGGAGGGTTCCGAGTTCTAGACCTCTTGGGGATTACATTTTGTACTTATTTTTCTAATGGGTAAATGAAGAAGCAGTAAGTTTCCTGCAACTATTGATGGTGATTCGTGTTTCTTGTGCCATTTTGTGTCCCTTCTTCTTTGAATGAAGTGAAGTAATGTAGCAACCGAACTCTTAATTACATCTATGAGTAAGAGTTAAATAACCTTAATTTGCGCTCCTTCACTCCATCTCTTCTCCCTTCACAAATTATCTTTGAAACTTAAAATTAATAGATTCTGTGTTATAGCATGTTATTTTTAGTTTCCCCTCTCTTCACAAACTCCTGATGAAACTATAAAGTAATAGATTCTGTGTTTACAGAATATTATTTCGAGTTTCCTCTCTCTCCATGAATTTCCTCTAAAACTTAAAAGTGGTAGATTCTATGTTTACATCATATTACTTTGAGTTTCCCCTGCAGTTCTTTTCATTCATATATCGGTAGTGAATGGCATTGTGAAATCTTTCATTATTCCAGATCATTAGGGGTTTTAGAAAACTAGTCTCCAGAGGGATAGAATAAAGACCTCATGATAAAATCATTTCTGTGACACACTTTTAAAATGTATTAAGCATTGATTCCTTTCACAACTGAGGGATTGTCTCTTAAGATACAACAATCTCGAAGCCCAATTGTGGCCATCTTAACAAAGTCAAAAATATCCTCTTCCCTTTTGCTTAGTTGTTGCTAGGCTCTTCGCACTCCCTTCTGGAGTGAGAAACTTTGCTCACAACGACTGCTAATATTCAAGTGAAATCAAACTTCTTGAGACTATAAGTTCCTTGAGTAAAATTTTCCCTCAGTGTGTCCTTTTCTTCCACCCGACGCTAGTTTTTCTGTAGCAAATTGTGGCAAAACTACTATGTCCAACTAGAGATCTACTCTGCAAAATACTTGTTTCTCACACTGCCTATGGAATTCCTCGATATGGAGAAATATATTTTTTCAGCTACTCTCTCATAAAGACTAATTTTCCTCAAGAAATACAACCTCTTGGCTGAGGTGATTGCGCTGACCCCTTGGGTTTTCGAATTGTTTCCCTAACTGAGCAGCGAAACTCCTCCCTTTTCAGCTACTAAACTCTCCAACTGATCATTCGTGCTCTGATACCATGTGAAAATTCGGTAAACCCCAAATCCTATTGTAACAACTAGAAATAATGCTCCTAATTGTTAAATTAATTCTTAACCATTTATTTATTGTTTACTAGAGCAAACACTGAATCAGTCACACTACAATCTACACAAATAAAATATCACGGAAGAAATAAACACTAGAAGAAAAAGCTAGCACACACATAAAATAACACTGTTATTTTTTGACCAGTGTCCCCGGAAAAACCCCATTTGGGAAAACTGGTGCAACAACTGAGGGTTTTATTATTAAGAAGCAATGAAATAATCTCAGTACAACTAGATGCCAAAAATTGGCAATCCTATAGAGAAATATTGGAAATAAAAATCTAGTGAGGAATTTCCTCACTCCATAGGTGAATCCGATCATTGACCTCTGCTCGAAATGGAGTCGTCCAAACTGCCTCTACACAGTCTCTGCGTCATCCTAGCACAGTCACTTAGCTCGAAACTGTGTCACCTCAAGCTGTCTGGGAAAATGATCCTCTTAGCCTTTGAAACCTATGCCCAACTTCTGGCACTAAATCTCGGTTTATTCCAAGCAAAAAAAAAAAAATCCTCTAAAGGCTATTGTGTTTCCTCTGCGTCAGTCTCTCTATGGCACCTCTACCTCTCTGCAAATGCACTCGCCGGAACTGGAAATCTTCCTCCAGCTTCACTGTCTCTTCCCCTCTCTGATTACTTCGATCCCACTGAATCACTTCCAGCAACACAACTGATACTCTGGAAATCAATTTCCTAGTAAAATTGAAATGCTCAAGTGATTTCTTCAAACCCCATCGACTTCTTCTTATAATCCTCCGTTGAGACCTCAACGACCAGGATTAGATCTTAATAGATGGAAAGGATTAACTAAAAATCGATCCATGTGATTATCTAGAACATTCACTCCTTGACTTAATTAATTATGATTAATTAATCATATTCCCTAAGTTTAGACTTAGGAAATATTAAAATTTTACTAATTAATCTAATTAAGTCATCTCTAGGCGGAATTTCTAGAAACGATTTCTGGGTTTTGGAGAATACATGCATTCTAGCCTATCTACCAAATATCATGGCTAGAACACATCTAATGCTACAAAAATTAATAGGTTAATCATCGAAGCAACCTTGTTACTTAGGATCCAATACCTTCGTTTAGTTTCGTATGGGCTTTTGTAGGGAATGTTGACACCATTGGAATCCATGAAAAGGCGTTGCACTTAGAATTGGAATTTAGCATTGAGAAGGATGACACAGTAAGGGTTTATGAGCGTTAGTAAGTAATTTCTAATTTTTGGCATTCTATAAACAACAAATTATGGTTTGTTTGCTCTGTAGGGGTCAATTTTCCACCAAAGTGGTCAAGCCCACAACCTCTTGCCCTTGGGGGGAGGGCCCAAAAACTACTATGTATCTTGCTGGATTGTGGTGGTGGGTGGATTTTTCTCCTTTGTCTCTTATTAAAGTGTGTTAGTGGGTGGTATTTTCTCATCTTCATCTGTTTGAATTGGGGTGGTGGGTGGATTTTTCTCCCATCTAGTGTGGTAGATTCCTACGTGGGTTTTGTTTGCAAATTTTATCTAATTTGGAAAAGTTCGGGGAATTCTACTGTAATTTTTCATGTCGTGTGGGATTTTAGAAATTTTTCTTGGTCACTATATGCCAACTGTTGGTCTCCATCCCCTCTGTTCGTAGTGGCTAGTAGTGTTAAGAATCAAAGTGGGGTTCCCTTAGTTTTTCAGGCTCGTCTAACGTGTGTTGATGTCCTTTGTGATTTTTGGAAGTTTGGAGTCGAGCCAACTATTCCCTCCCTCAAGTTATTGAGGAGTCTGGTTAGGCTGGTAGGCCATCCCTGACTCAACAAGGTTGACCTATGATGTATTAGTAGATTGGTATAGTTTATGGAGTCTAGTTGTTTTTTTTCTGAAATTTTCCAGTCTTTGGATTGAATTTCCCATGTTGCATCAACGAGGTTGTCCGTGTCGTGGGGGAGGGCAATGATGCCATGATAATCGTCCTCTAGCTGGCCAACCAATCGATGTCGGGGACATGGATCAGCCATTAAGAGACTCCCCTAGGCACATGGAGTTACCACCCCCTTTTAACTGCTTGGAAGCTTGGATTTAGGTCATGCATGCATGAATTGACCAACAAGACCAACATCATCATGATGATCGCAATGAGGTGATAAGTTTTCTTAATGACATCTAACATAACCAATGGCATATCAGGGACATCCAGGAGTCCCTTCGCAGAGGCCAGAACAACCTTCATACCAGAATGGATAGCTTTGAGGGTCATATGGCACATATGGAGTCGCATATGCATGATGCTTTCCACCATCATGGTGAGGGTGACGTTGCAACTCTTGATCTTAACATTGCACATGAATGATGAAGATGATTGGTTATATTTTGTCTTCAACATAGTTTTATGCCTTGTGGGTCATTGATAAGGGGTCATATAGTTTTGTTTTGTTGCTATCCCGAGCTTTGTATTTGTATTTGTTAGACAACAAATCCAATTGGAGTGATGCTTTAACAATTTTTAAGAAATAATATAATATGATTTTGAATTAATGAAAAATGTTGATTTGTATATATAACTAATTTGGTAGTGAGCATTAATTTAATTTAATTTTAGTAGTGAACTTTTTAACTAATAGTTTTAAATTAAGCTATAGTAAATTAACGACGAAAATTAAAATTGAATAGAAATATTGTGTGTTTTTTTTCATTTATCTAATTTTAAATAGATTGATTAATCATTTACATGTTAATTAATTTATAAATATAAATATTTGTAAATATGTTTTATTAAACACTATATTTATTAATTAAAATATAAATTAATAATAATATAAAAATGATAATTTATTATTTGTTAAAAGTATATTAAGATGTGCATATTTATTATTAAATTACAATTTTTTTTAATAATAAATGAAACAAAATTTTTGAACATTGATAAAGATGAAATTTTAGAATGTGCATATTTATTATTAAATCACAATTTTTTTTAATAATAAACGAAATGAAATTTTTGAACATTGGTAAAGATGAAGTTTTAGAATGTGCATATTTATTATGAAATCACAATTTTTTTTTAATAATAAATGAAATGAAATTTTTGGACATTGGTAAAGATGAAATTTTAGAATATAAATATAATTTTTTAAGGGTATATTTAATTTTAAAAAATAACAGTAATTTAAAATTTAAAATTTATTATTTTTTTATAAATATATTCATTATTAAATTGTGTATGAAATCATTTTTTAATATTTGTAAATGAAATGAAATTTTAGAATATTTCTAAATATATTTTATTAAAAATTATTATTATTTAATTTTTTTTTTAATAATCTAAAATCTAAAACTTAGTTTTTAATAAATATATTTATTATTAAATTATATCCTTTAATAATAAATAGAGTGAATTTTTTGAAATTTTGTAAATCTATTTCAATATATTTTCTTGGTTTTGAAAATTTGTAAATCTATTTCAATATTTTTTTCTTGGCGAATGTTCTCGGAAAAAACAATTTAACAACTATTTATTCATGTCAGTCTCTTGTTAAAAATATCTCACCATAACAAACAAAAAAAATCCTCTTAAAAAAGGACAAAGATGTCCATAAACTTAGAAATGAGAATACATGAGAATACACAAACACTATAGGTAAAGATATGACTTGAGATAAACTTCTTATGAGATACAACCAAAGGGGCAAAAAACATTGTAGAAATTTGCTGAATAATGATTAATTATCCACCGAGACTATCCTGATCACATACAATTCGAATTTATATGCAACACATAATCTCTTCCACTCAGATCATTAAACATGCGGAAATAAAATCAAGCGATAACACATCAAATCATCATACACATTAACATAGTATGTATGGGGAAAGCTTATAGCTGAAAACCCCGCAGCTATTGTGTATATTATAATGGAGAAATCAAGTAAAAAACTCAGTACAATACTCCTCACAAGTACTCAGTACTTTCTCATACAGTTACCCACAATCTAGCTCAGTTTTGAACAGGTTACTGGTTCAAAACTCACCGCCAATTGCCTTGCCTCTATTGCGAAATCATGGCCTATCTATATAGAGATCCAAGGTTCGAATCTCCTTGGCTTGACTGCACAATTGTCATGGACAAATCCTCCAAGTGTGGTGCAAAACTCATGCACAACTGATGTCGCCACTGATAGCTAACTCCACCCTTTCATCTACCTCTTTCACTGGTCTCCACTGAACTGATCATGCACTGTAGTGAACTGATGTGTTCTTGAGTTGAATAATGAGTTACTAATTTATGAATTAAATAATATTTAATTCACTCCACTCATAACTAATTGATTAGCTAGTTAAACTAATCTCAATCAGTTCAACTAAAATAAACAGAACACAACTCCACTAGCTGTCCCATTAACTCCTCCAAACTTCTGTCACTGAAGTCCAACTGAAGTCAACCATGCATGATGCCATCAAACCCTTGGGAACCACGTGATTCCTCTGTCAGATTCATGAGCCACTTCTGTAGCTCGAACCGAAGTGCTCCAAGAGAGTAAACTGTTGTTTATAGTCTAAATATTATTAAGGGTAAATAATATTTGACTTCCCTGTTTTAAGGAGAGGCAGTCTAAAAATAGACTTCGACCTCTTTGACCTAAAAATAGAGTCTCATCTATTTTTACCAACATGACCAATGCTCCAAGAATCTCAAACTGGAATCCCCGAACCATGCTCCATATGTCTAAAAAGAGACATAGTCTAAAAATAGACTTTGCGCCAGAATTCGCCTGCGGGCCCACTTGGTGAAGGCGACTTCATTTCACCAAGCTCCATCATCTTGCTGCATTCTCAACACTCCCTCTCAGCAAGATATGGATTATCTGCAATCCCTATCCTGCCTCTGTGGAATTCGAACTTGCTCCTGGTGAGCGCCTTCGTTAGGATGTCGGCATCCTGATCCTCCGTGGGAACATATGAAAGCATCATGATCCTTCGCTGAACACAATCTCTGATGTGATGGTACCTGATGTCGATATGTTTGGACCTATCATGAAAAACTGGATTAGCCGAGAGCTTGATGCAGCTCTGGTTATCACAGTAGATCACTGTAGGCTCCAAATGCAACCTGAACAAACCTGCGAGGATCTTCCTCATCCAAATAGCCTCGCATGTCGGGCTTGGGGTTGCCATGTACTCTTCGCCGCCGGGAACCGGGAAGCCACGGATTCAGCTCCCGCTGCACGTTTGAAACTACTGGCTCACCCACGTCAGACTCCTCTCGTGATGTGCTCTTCCGGTCTTTTGGACTCCCTGCCCAATCTGCATCAGTGAAACTAGAAAGTTTCACTCCATCCTCCTGTCTGTACCATAGACTATATCCCGATGTGCCTCTGATATAGCGCAATACATGCTTGCCCGCCTTCCAAAAGAGCTTGGTAGGCTTAACCATAGCTTGCGAAAGCTGGTTAACTGCATAGCATATATCGGGCCGTGTATTGACCAGATACATAAGCGACCCCACCAACTGTCGATAGACAGTGGCATCCACTACCTCCGCTGAAGTAGCATCCTCCTTCCTCCAACCACCAGGAAGAGGAGTGTCAACAGGCTTACAACCTTGCATGTTGAACCTCTCCAGAATCTCCCGAGCATACTTGCCCTGAGAAACAAACAGTCCTCCACTGCGCTGCCAAATCTCCAATCCCAGGAAATAATGAAGGATGCCCAGGTCCTTCATCTCAAACTCTCGTGCAAGATCCTCCTGGCATGAAAGTATCAACTGCTCGTCGCCAGTCAAAATCAGATCATCTACATACAGTACGATGATCAACAGCTTCCCCTCCACCACAATCTGGTACAGGTTTGGATCCGCCTCACTCTTGGAGAATCCAAGCCCGGTGAAGTAGTTGTCTATCCGAGTGTACCAAGCACGAGGTGCTTGCTTCAGCCCGTACAGTGCTCTCTTGAGTCGGCGCACATGCGACTCACTGCTGAAGATCTCAAAACCTTCAGGCTGCTCTATGTACACCTCTTCCTCAATAACTCCATTGAGGAACGCAGTCTTCACATCCATCCGATGAATGTGCCACCCCATCTGCGCTGAGAGAGCAAGGATCGTCCGTATGGAAGAGTACCTTGCGACAGGTGCAAAAGTCTCCTCATAGTCAATCCCCTCGATCTGTGAGAAGCCACGGGCGACAAATCTCGCCTTGTACTTCTCCACACTCCCGCCAGCCGCCTGCTTCACCTTGTAGATCCATCGCGAACCTACAACTGATTTCCCAACCGGTCTTGGGACAATCTCCCATGCACTGTTCCTGATGATCGAATCATATTCTTCGATCATGGAATCAACCCATGCGGGTTCCTCCACAGCTTCCTCAAAAGAGGATGGCTCCGTCACAACACATTGACTCACAAGAGCCATGTATCCAATGTACCGATCCGGTGACTGTCTCTGTCTGCGCTGTGCTGTAGGTGGTCCTACAACCTTCTCTGCATCCCGAGCCAGTCGCTCAGCTTCTGTAGTGCGCATGCGCCCTCTGATGGTTGGCGCTGCCTGGGTGGTTTCTTCCACCTCCTGAACCTCCTCTTGTGGCTGATCCACATCCCGAAGCTCCTCCTTAGGAACTAACAGCTCCTCATCTGCATGCAAGTGTAGCTCCCTCTCAAGCGAACACTGCATGGCTTTCTCCTCCTGAAATTTTATATCCCGTCGCACAACAGTCTTGCGACTGTCTGACAAATACACCCGATAGTTGTGAGGTGTATTAGTGTACCCTACAAATATTCCAACCTCAGCAGTTGGATCCAGCTTCCTTCTCGCATCCTTCGTCACATGCATGTAGACAGGAGAACCAAAAATCCGCAAATGGGAAATATCAGGCCTCTTGCCAGAATAAGCCTCCTTCGGTGTACTCATGCCAAGAACCTTGTGAGGACAACGGTTCTGCACATACACTGCTGTATTGCATGCCTCAGCCCACAAGTGAAGGGGTAGGCCCCGATCATGCAACATCGCCCGTGCAGCACCCACGATCGTTCTGTTCTTCCGCTCAGCCACCCCGTTCTGCTGTGGGTTATGGGGTGCGATGAGCTCTCTCCGAATCCCTTCTGCGCGGCAGAACTCCTTGAATTCAGCCGAGATGAATTCACCACCGTTATCACTCCTTAGAGCAATCACCTTCTTCCCCGACTCCTTCTCGACCAGTGCTTTAAACTCACATAACTTCGCGAATGTATCGCTCTTCTTCGACATGAAGAAGATCCAGCACTTTCGAGAGAAATCATCAACAAAGATCACATAATACTTGTGCTTTGCTGTCGAAGCAACTGAGAAAGGACCACACACGCCTGTGTGAACTCTCTCAAGGATCGTCGTGGCGCGACTATCCTTCTCGTGAAAGGTGGCTTTCACATACTTCCCTAAAGTACACCCCTTGCACTGATCTGACTGCACAAGGGTGCCCTTAGGAAGTCCAGTAGAAATCTGCTGCAGAATCTTCAAAGCTCCATGGTGAAGATGGCCCAATCTCCTGTGCCATAGTTCGCTCTCATCATCCCGGCTCACCACATCTCCAGCCTTGCATGCCATAGCTGCGCAGTCATCTACCTGCAACTGATAAAGGTTCTGAGTTCGAACCCCTATCTTCCGGGTCTCTCCAGTAGTCTTACTGTGCAGGAAGGCTTTTCCTTCGCCGAAGACCACATCATACCCCTTATCCTCCAACATCGCCACAGAGATCAAGTTCTTCTTCAATCCAGGTACATGCATGACATCCCTCAATACAAAGGGTTTACCAGACTCCCTCTGAAAGGATATGGTACCGATACCAGTCGCACCGTATCTACCATCATCGCCCATCTCGATGTGCACACCCAAATCTTTGTCCTCCAGATCTGAGAACAACTCCCGATCTCCCGTCATATGAAATGACGCACCGCTGTCCAAGAACCACATCGATCCCAACACACTTGAAACCAAGCATGCGATCAGTGAAAAGTCAAGCTCGAACTGTGAAGCCAAAGCTTCTCCATCTGCAGATCTTCCCGCTTGCTTGTTCTTCTTCTTTGGACAATTGGTAGCATAATGTCCGTGATCATGGCAGTGAAAACACTTCACTTTCGCCATATCCTGCTTCTTGCCCTTAGTTCCAGAATGAGAGGTTTTCTTACCCTTCCCTTTCTTAGCTTTGGACACCAAAGCGCAGTTTTCTTCATCAGCTCCCTTTGATGAAGATCCATCTCGAGTAGTCCTCCTTATCTCCTCCCGCATGAGATCCGCCCAAAGGCGCTCCCATCCCGGCAGCTTCTCCCGACCATTGACACTATCTTGATATGAGTGCCAAGCCTTCGGAAGACCAAGGAGAGCCAGGTCGACCATGTCCTCATCTTCGACAATCACCCCCACACTTCCCAGCTCATCTCTGCATTGAGTGAACTTCGTGAGGTATTTGGCGATACTGTCACCCTTCTCCATCTTGATGTTCCTGAGCTTATCTTTGAGCGCCAGCTTCCTTTGGTCGCTCTTACTCTGGAATAGATCCGTCAAAGCTTTCCACATTAAATATGGAGTAGCCTTTCCATGCAGGCCGGATACAATATGATCCTTGACGCCCTCCAACAGGATCCTTCGACACTTCGCCATCTTCTTTTGCCATGCTTCGACTTCAGCAGGATCAGTGGGCTTTTGGACATCCGTATCTACGAACTCCTTCAGACCATTATCTTCTAATACCGCCTCCATGCGATCCTTCCATGCAACATAATTCGAACTGCCTTCAAGAGCATATTCGAGTCGCAAACCGTTGAAAGACATTTTCAACACTGGCACCAAGAAAACAAAACTGCTGCAAAATTTTGAATTCCACCTCAAAGCTCAACCGCTCTAGATCTGTGAGAAAAAATTATTTCTAGCACAGAGATTGACTGCAAGGGGCATTTACCAGACCTTTCACTTTCCGAAGAAATATGAATCCGAAGGCTACCTGGCTCGCATGCAGACTCTGTCTACCGAAATAAGTTTGTAATCACTGTGATGATCAATATTTTCTTCAATAGCTCCGATACCATGTAGAAATTTGCTGAATAATGATTAATTATCCACCAAGACTATCCTGATCACATACAATTCGAATTTATATGCAACACATAATCTCTTCCACTCAGATCATCAAACATGCGGAAATAAAATCAAGAGATAACACATCAAATCATCATACACATTAACACAGTATGTATGGGGAAAGCTTATAGCTGAAAACCCCGCAGCTATTGTGTATATTATAATGGAGAAATCAAGTAACAAACTCAGTACAATACTCCTCACAAGTACTCAGTACTTTCTCATACAGTTACCCACAATCTAGCTCAGTTTTGAACAGGCTACTGGTTCAAAACTCACCGCCAATTGCCTTGCCTCTATTGCGCAATCATGGCCTGTCTATATAGAGATCCAAGGTTCGAATCTCCTTGGCTTGACAGCGCAATCATCATGGGCAATTCCTCCAAGTGTGGTGCAAATCTCATGCACAACCGATGTCGCCACTGATAGCTAACTCCACCCTTTCATCTACCTCTTTCACTGGTCTCCACTGAACTGATCATGCACTGTAGTGAACTGATGTGTTCTTGAGTTGAATAATGAGTTACTAATTTATGAATTAAATAATATTTAATTCACTCCACTCTTAACTAATTGATTAGCTAGTTAAACTAATCTCAGCTAGTTCAACTAAAATAAACAGAACACAACTCCACTATCTGTCTCATTAACTCCTCCAAACTTCTGCCACTGAAGTCCTAACTGAAGTCAACCATGCACGATGCCATCAAACCCTTGGGAATAGCATAATTCCTCTGTCAGATGCATGAGCCACTTCTGTAGCTTGAACTGAAGTGCTCCAAGAGAGTAAACTGAAGTTTATAGTCCAAATATTATTAAGGGTAAATAATATTTGACTTCCCTATTTTTAGGAGAGGCAGTCTAAAAATAGCCTTTGACCTCTTTCGACCTAAAAAATAGAGTCTCATCTATTTTTACCAACATGACCAATGCTCCAAGAATCTCAAACTGGAATCCCCGAACCATGCTCCATATGTCTAAAAATAGACATAGTCTAAAAATACATTTTGCGCCAGAATTTGCCTACGGGCCCACTTAGTGAAAGCGACTTCATTTCACT